>BCIT01000011.1:0-320487 GCA_001600035.1 Holtermanniella nyarrowii
CACTCGGTCAGCAAAGCACAGGTGGATGTGATTCGATGACCGAGTGACGGCTGGCGCGGCGGGCTTGAGTGAAAAGTGGTGAAGAAATGACGTGTCGGTTGTCGATGCTTTGATAAGCGCAACACATTGCCGCTTGAAGTTTCAGATAATCACTCCTCCCGCCAGCTTGAAAGTCGCCAGAGGTGACTCGTCGTCTTTCGTCATCGCTCGTCATGTAGAGAAAAAGCACACTCGGTCAGCTAGCAGCGAAGGTGTTGCAACTCAGTACATGCCTGTAGAGAAAGAGCACTATAGTATGAGCTATATACACCGGGAGACTCTCCAGATAACGTATTACTCGGTCAGCTAGCAGCAAAGCTATCGCACCTCAGTGAACCGAGTGGTTGTCGAACGCGCCGCTTTGTAGTACTCGCATGAAATATGCGCGAATGGAGAGGGTCACACATTATCTGACTTGTTGTTGTGAGTGCTGGGCAGGCCACTACTATGATGATTTGTTGGTTCTCTTGCTGTCTGACGCGGCTGATGTTTGGTTTCTGTTCTCCGTTTATTGTTTCTTCCCCGACGGGATTTCGACGTCAGCTTATAAACGCGCGCGTACAAACCACGCCATTATCAGACTGCAACTTTGCCATTGCAGAGGCTAGTACTTGTCGAACGAAGTGTTGACTTTCTCGCATGACTGACCTCTCAGCTTGCGCCTGTAAGTTCGCAAAGGCAAGATCCGGTATCGTTCCTCTGCGCCTCCCTCCCACCCATCAACACATTATACATCACTACGCCTTATAGAATCCCTCTCCGAAACATTTTTTCAACTCGGTGATAGACGATGATCAATAGACGATACCGAGCGATGCTGTCCCTCGAAGATAACGCAGAACCCTTCGCCACCGAGAGGTGTTCCTCGGATGGATCATGTGCGCATCTAGACATAAACCGACAATGAATGCCAGGTCCGGCCTCGTAGCTAGCATAGCGTACATTAGCGACCTCACGAGAGATATGTAAGCGTCTTATCCCCGGAAAGTTTGTGATGTTCGTTATGTGCAGCACTCCCGAAGGCATTGGGCTCTTGGTTGAAGTGCAATCTTGCGTCTCGCACTCAAAGCCAGTGCATTGAGCACATAACGCTCTTTCGACAAATGAATCGGACAAGACTTGCGATTGTGACGCACTTGGAGTTCCAACATATACTACATCTCCCCTCTCCTCCAGATTCCTGAGAGGGTCACGCAGTGTGCAAGCAGTTCCGGAGTGAGTGATTACGTAATGACGTCACCATTATCTGACTGACTTCTCAGCTTGCGCCTGCAAGTTTCCACTACATCTCCCCTCTCCTCCAGGTTCTTCATCCTGAATTTCAATGAGACTTGGGCTTTGGTCAGGGTATTTCTCTGGGACACGGCGATCGTCAAAATTTCCACGTATACGCCTACAATATGAGACACCGAGAGTCCTGGCGTGAATACACCGAGTGATCACACGATGAACGCTAGAAACACAGGATACAGAGAGCCAGCTAGCATGCGATACCAGCTGCGAGCAAGCGTACGTGCGCAAGCACCCTGGAGCAAAACACTCGACTGTAATGTTCTCCAGTGCAGAGAAGGCCGCAGAGCCTCTAGTGAGTAGTAGAGGGTCATCCTAGAATCCGAATGATCAGACGTCGAAGCGCCCGAGTCAGAGATCAGATTCAGTCGTGAGAGGTTGATAATCAGATTGTTCTGACGACGGCTAGTAGATGGCGTCTTGGCAGCAATGATTCGTTGGCGTCCACCGGCATCCAGTATACGTCTAATCAAACTCCAAGGAGCGGCAATAACCTCAGCCCCGGCCCGATCAGTTGGCTGGCCATCCATTGCTTCAAGGTCCGTAATGTTGCGCTGAACAAAGCTGCTCTTTCTTTACACGTAACACCTTTCACGGGTTTGGCAGATGGCAAGTGAAGGTTCGCTGAAGTGTCCAGATTTTGCAGCATCATCATCAGCAACGTGATCAGCTGCCTCAGGGGCACCGCCTACGGATTACCGTGTCGAAACTGTTGAAAAAGTCAACACGCCGTTCAACAAGTACTAGCCTCTGCAATAGCAAGGTTGTAGTCTGATAAGGCGTGGTCTGCGCGCGCGCGTCGAAAAGAGCCTGTCGATAAGCTGACATAAAGTACCACAAATCGGGGAAGAAACGATGAACGGAGAACAGAACTGAACATCAGTAGCGTAAAACAGCAAGCAAACCAGCAAATCATCTAAGCAGTGGACTGCCCAGCACTCACACGACACAAGTCCACACCGATAAGAAGATCAAGTGGTGTAAGCGAAACGGGAGAACGATCTTGTTGACGAGCGCATCTGCAAACAAGGCTTGCATGACATGTTTCAGCGCATCGGCCACACGACCCCAGACGCCTGGCGAGGAGAGCAGCCAAACGCGGGATGTTTGTCGATGGCGAAGGAAGTTGCCGCTGAAGTTCTGGGTCTTGAGGATGGTTGTCGGATTGGCGGATCCAACCATTCAGCAATCGGGCAAAGACCGATCGAAGCACGTGAAAACTGACCAGCAACTACTGTAACACTGCGTGACCCTCGCAGAGTCCAGGAGCCTGAATATCGCAACTGGGCCATTGCGATTCGTGGAGACGGACGAGCCTGAACGCACTTCCATCACTGCGGTGAGTTACCGGCCCAACCGCAGACAGACATTACTGAGTTGTACATGTCTTTGAACCCGTCCCACCGCGTCGGGAAATAATCTGAGGCGATAAAGAGTTGATTGACGTGTGAGACGAATTCCGGGGAAAAGACAAATCCTGGATGAGTTGCCAGGTGAAACGAAGACACAAGACCTCGTGAGAGAGGGTCACGCAGTGTGCAAGCAGTTCCGGAGTGAGTGATTACGTAATGACGTCACCATCATCTGACTTCTCAGCTTGCGCCTGCAAGTTTCCACAGGCAAGATCCGGTATCGTTCTTCTGCGATTGTGCTTCGTAACCTCAGCGGCTCTCCAGCAAAGCTTCCAGCAACAAGTCATCATGCGTAAGGTCCAAAAGACCCTCCGGCGACGCTCGTCCGCCACCTCACCGTCGGTGGACGATCGTCAACGGGCGAAAGACGACCTCGCCAAGCAAAGGCGAATCCGTCGGCGCAATCAGGCAAGCGGATCTCAACAAGGTGCTCTCCAGCGCAAGGTGCAGCAGGGAGGCAGAGAAGCAGATGGCAAGAAGGGAGCAAGGGCAAGAGCAGTCAGAAAGGAAGATCTCAAGATTCTTCAAAACAAGAACGTGAAGGGTGCCAGCTCATCCAAACCTAACGTGGCCGACCCCCGTTCATCCCCGTCCATCAAAGTTCACGAATTGCTCGAGACCGAGACGATTTCGCAAGATGAGGACAGTGACAACTACTTGGAGGACTCTGACGCATCAGACAGCGACGCGTCCCTCCAGGTGATGAAGAAAAAGTCGACCGTCACGCCCACATTCCAGACCGGAGCGCAACCGTCAGCAGTCACGGTGTTCCCTGCTTCGGCCGTCATCGATAAAGTCAGCCGCGGACTATACGTTCAACTGTGGCAGTTCACTCCAGAAGGCATCAATGCCGGCTTGGCAGGGCGACACTCTCGCGCCAGCAAGCTCGCTACCCTTCTCGAAATTGACGACCAGTTGCCGTCGACGAAAGACGATCGTCATTTAGGCTACCAAGAGTTCGCGAAGGCATCAGCTCTGTTCTTGAAAGCTCTTGCAAGACAGACGAAGCCGCCGGTGCCTCGGCGCGAGATCGCAGCWTGGACYAAGCACTTCGAAGACGTCCTCGAGTACGRGACAGGGTCTACGGAGGAATGGGCTTGCCTTGCGCTTTACTCTGAGAACAAGAGGCGCACGTGGTACATGAGCCCACCCGAAGCTCGGGCAGACCCGTCAGTCTGGTGGGACCGGTACTGGACCCGAGCCTGCGACCAGGTCAGGTTTGAACGCAACAACCTCACGCAACAGTCGTTTCGCGTGTCCGCAAAACATACCTTGGCGGCAACCAACTCTTCTCGCCCATCTCGGCTCAACCAATCCTTTCATCCAGCCCAAGGGCCCATTGTTGCAGCCGGTTCGGCTCCCAAACCTCTCCGTGCCCCGCTCTGCGTCGTCTGCGGGTCTCAAGACTTCAACCACTCGGGCAGAGACTGCCGTGCCAAGACCCTTGTCTCTGGCGCCAAGGCTTTCTGCTCCAGAAATGAGCAAGGCAATCTCGTCTTCGCCTCAGACACGGCAAAGCCAGTCTGCGCCAGTTTCAACCWCATTGGCTGCAGCCGGCMCAGTTGCTGGAATGCGCACTGCTGCTCCCTKTGCGGTGCCAAGCACGCTGCCCGAGCGTGCTCCAAGCTCAATGTTTGAAGGCCCTGTCGGGCTTTCTCCCGTGCTGCCCTTTGGCCAGTGGCACGACGTCTTATCATCTTTTGGCCTTCTCCATCCCTTCACCGACCTCCTTACTGCGCTCTCCCACGGAGCAAGRATCGGCATTCCTACTATCCACACGACGTTCACACCCTTCAACCACCCTTCGGCCCTTGCACATCCAAACGAACTCGAAAAACATCATCGACAAAGAGTTCGCCGCAGGGCGCCTATCTGGTCCATTCACCCTTCAGCAGGTCGAATTGCTTATCGGCCCCTTCCAATCCTCTCCCTTGGGTCTGGTGCCAAAATCCAACGGCAGCTGGYGACTTATCCAAGACTTCTCATTCCCGCGAAACGCTTCCCATTCGTCAATCAACTCCTTCATCGATTCTGATGATTTCCCGACCCAGTGGGACGGTTTCAAGGACATGTATAGCTCCGTCCTGGCAGCCGTCGACACCCAGCTCGCCGCAGTCATGGATGTAGCAAGCGCGTTCAGACTTGTCCGTCTGCACGAGTCACAATGGCCGGGAGCAGTCATCAGGCTCACAGATTCATCCTTCGCAATCGACAAGCATCTCGCTTTCGGCTGCTCATCATCTCCCGGCGTATGGGGACGCGTCGCTGACGCGCTCAAAGCCGTCATGCAAGCGTCGTTCTCAGATGCTGTTGTCAACAAGTGGGTTGACGACTTCATCGTCATGCGTCCCGCTTCATCTTCACCCGCGCTCAAGAACCTTCTGGCGATATGGGACTCACTGGGAGTACCATACGGCGCTGATAAGGTTTTCGAGTTCTCGTCGACGGCGAGGTACATTGGCTTTGAGTGGGACCTGCAGGAACGCACGGTCACCCTCCCAGCTGAGAAGGTTGAAAAGCTTCGAGCCAAACTGTCATCATTTCAAACCCGGCAGCGCCGCTCGCTACTCACGGCACAGTCTCTCCTCGGCTCTCTCAACCACGCTTGCCAAATCCTGCCAACCGGCCGCTCATACCTTGCCTGCCTTGGTTACTTCGTCGGTTCCTTCAGCAACCCTTTCGAGCTCCGATACCCACCAAACCGCTTACAAGACGACCTCAGCTGGTGGGACTGTACGCTTTCAGACCTCAYACCCATGTCAATTCGCAGCCCAGGTCAGCCAACTCCACCTTTCTGGGTTGATGCTTCAACATCGTTTGGCGTCGGCATCGTGTTCGAGGGCTYTGCCTCGTGGTGGCGCCTGACGCCTCAAGCCCTGGCCGAAGATCGCGGCATCGGCTGGGCAGAGGCGGTGGCAATCGAGCTAGCTGTGCTCCTCTCTTGTCTCATCTTCACCGAGCCGCGTACGGTAATGGTGCACTCCGATAACATGGGGAGTCTCTATGCGTTCCGCAAAGGTCGCAGCCGCAATCAGGCGACCAACCTCTGCATCAGGAGAACTACARSCGTCCTTCAAGCYTTTTCGCACGACATCGACCTACAATACGTCGACACGTTGACCAACAAGGCCGACGAGCCTTCGAGAGGCGTTCGGCCCCCGCGGCACGAACGCTTGCCTTCTTTCTCACTACCAGCCGCCCTGGCACCRTACCTTTTCCATCAAGATGAGTAACTTACGTCCTGCGCCGAGGCTGACGAAGTCAGAACGCAAACAGATCATACGACGGATGCTACACGAGCCTCGGGCGGCCTCGTTACGCACTCAAAACCGTCTTATGTCSCCTGTTCCGCGCGAAACTCCGTACAGCYTCGGGTACGTGCCRAAAGATCGGCTCCCACGCGTCCCAGGCATTGCTGCTTGGGACCGCRTGACGTCTTTACAACCTGAAGACATTCCCAAACCAACCATCGTCGGCAAGTCCGGCCGTCAACTTCGCCTTCACATCGAATTTGACCGCATCCGCGCAAAGCTTTACAACAGGGCGAAAGCTCAAGGCACTCGCAGCAACCACGGCTGGGCTATCAACAGGTATCTCGCTTTCGCCGACGAGATCGGCTATCCTCACGAAGCGCTACCCGCCACAGAAGACTTCATCCTCATCTTCATCTCGTCCTTGTTAGGGCGCATGTCTGGCGCCTCAATCAGCAAAATCATCTCAGCTCTCGACCATTGCTGGCTGCAGCCTTCCACATCCTGCTTGCATGCTGCAGTATGGGCATGCGCGACCTTCTCTTTCTGGACAATGGCGCGGCTGGGTGAAACCACAGTGCCAACAGCAACCGCTTTCTACCCAGAGAAACATCCTACAGCTAACGACGTCTTGCAAAAAGGGTCATCAGCTGCACCTCGTTTCGACCTCCGCCTGCCGTGGACCAAGATCATGCGAGGTCGCGGCGATTGGGCATCCGTTTCCCAGATGCCGGCGGCAGACGCCGTGCAGGCAATGGAGTGGCACCTGCATTTCAACCAACGTGAGTGCTCAAACGTCGTAGTACAGCTCTGACTATTAAGCACCTCCAGGCCATTACGTCTTCTCCTACCGAGTGGGCAACAAGTGGCGGGCGTCGACCAAGCGCAAGTTTGTACAAGTCCTGAACGACGTGCTTGCCAAAGATGATCACCCTGCCATCACAGGCCACTGCTTCCGCATCGGCGGAGCGAACCTTTATCGTCGGTTGGGCAAGACGAAACAAGAGATTCAACAGCTAGGGCGTTGGTCTTCAGACGCCATCGAGTCTTATTATCGAGAGACGCCAGAGGAAACGTCTCACATCCAACAGTCTATCTGTGAGTGCTGCACCTCTTCGGGTTGCCATCCGACACAGGCTATCGCCCTCTTTGCGCAGCCCTAGGGCCTCGTGATGGCAATCCGAGGAGCTAGACCCAGCTCCACGTGCTGACCCTTGCTGACCCAGACTCCCCTCACCTTACCTGAACAGATCAAGTCGTACATCGCGAACTCAGGAACTCAGAGAATGCAAAGCCCTGTTTCTTTCACAAGCTCATGAGTTCAGCACGACACGGCACGATCAGGCATGCAGAGATCATTCCTCAGTGAGACCTTGGGGCGGTTCACTTCATCTTATTGAGCCTCGCGGACCTGGAAGGCCCCGAGGTCTGAGGGCGAAGATTGCTTGCTTGATCGTGCCGTGCCGTGCTGAGCTTGTGAAAGGAACAGGGCTTGCTTTGTGTTTTAGCTACCCGTCCGTACCAAGATGAAGCTACAGTTCAACCTCCCGCGGCCGTGCCATACAGATAGCACAATATGACGACTGTTGACAGAAAGAACTAGCTGCTTTCAAAGAAGATTTGTCAATATAATTGCAAGGGATCGAGCCCTTTGCCACATCAAGCAAGCTAGGCGCCACAGTCGGCCGTAAGAGCAAGGCCACGTGAAAGCTGAGACGCGCGGGAGGTTGCATTGCAACTGGACAAGGACACGCGTACGGACGTTGTACGGTTTCTTCATCTTTGTACGGACGGGTAGCTAGAACACAAAGCAAGCCCCTGTTCCTTCCACAAGCTCAGCACGGCACAGCACGATCAAGCGAGCAGTGTTCGCCCTCAGACCTCGGGGCGTTCTAATAATCGCATGAAAACTAGATCGAATGTCACCCTCTTCTCCGCCTCGCACCTGTTTCCACAGAATATGAAAGAAGACGGGACTTGGGTGTGCCATTCTGCGACAGCGACATGTATTGCGAAGGTCGTGATTGAAGCTAGTCTGTTCCCTGTCTGCTGAACGTCTGAGCTCAGCAGAATCTACTGCAAATGTATGCTGTGAAGATCCCGTGCGCATTGTTGTTTTGAAAGAGGGTGCCAGCATAGCGTCGGCTTGAAAAGCTTTCGAAATGAATATCAAGCCGCGCCAAAGGACAGGTCATTCATAGCAATCAATGCAGTACTGATCGTTTGTCCTTTGGCCTGTGCTTGTCAACTTATCGACCCTGCATCTTCCGCACTTCGCTAGCATCACAATCCTCAACAGTGGTAACAACGCTCGGGGGTGAGAACTTACTCAGCGTAGACTGGAGCTCCACAGCGCAGACAAAAAACAGCGAAAAGACGGCCAAAGTCTTGCACAGGAGATGGCTCGGTGGTTGCGAATCTGACGATGAGCTCCTGCGGCGGTTGTTGAAGGAGGAATTGCGAGGGAGAGCTCAACCTAAGGCAAGTCATGCGATGTCATGCGACGAGAAAGTCCTTGGCTTGGCAGTAGAGCTACCATGGCGATGGCATAGACCACTAGAGCATCAGGAGGTCTTCTGCATTGCTCAGCCGCGTACTAAGTTTCGGAACTCACCAGTAGTCCTTCTCTCAGGCGATGCCAGAGAATGGTTAGACAGTCCTGTATCGGTAGGAGCTCCGTACTCAAGCAAGGAGTCGGTGTCGCTGTCTTTGCCTTCAGAGGACGACGCGATGATTTAGTCGGTGTCGCTGGAGCCATCGATTGGATTTGGAGCGGATAGCGTAGCCTTGCGCACGCGACGCTGTGATAGCCACAGTTACCACGTCAAAATGGGTTGGGGGACGAGGCTGTCGAGTGCGCGATAGTCGTAGAGCCTTTGTCCCATCTATTATCATCATCATATCATCAGCTTTGATTCTCCAAGACCGAGGACGTGACACCTGCTACGCACGATAATGGTGCACGCCTTCTGGTGTCCCAGGCTTCGCCGTGAGGCCGATGGCTCGGTCTGGATTGCTGAACGACTCGGTGAGTCTACTGAGTTCTCGACGCGGTCGCAAGGTAGCAGTGTAGACAAGTCAAAAAAGCCGGCCAAGAAGCCATTGCTGCTCGATCAACATGAAGCCTCAAAAACCCAACCAGCAACATGGTGAAAGGAACAGAGAGAGAGAAAGATGCGCAGCTCTGCAAGATGAAGTAGCTGAGAACGCCGTGCTTTGGTGCGGACCGGAACCAGCCGCGCCAAAATACTCCCGCCTTTTGCCGCAAGTGCACGTGATCGCTACCCGTGAACCGGTTGCACACTTGATACACGCTCTTCTTTGCATCCACCGCGTCGATTACAGATTCATAATGTTGGGCTTGACTCTGCATCCTGAGCGCGCTACGGTAGGACCCACTTCACACATTGTGAAGCCTACCACGGCAGCTCGAATGGCACCTGAGGATCTCTTTCATTGCTACACGGGTAGACGACCTTCGAAGGCCGCTTCACCCGCAAACCACCCTCTAATCAAGCGCAATGGCCAGCTACATGCCGACGTAGATGTCTCGTCACTGCCGCAGTCTGCTGCTGTCTGGGACGATCGCGCTGAGACATGCTTTTTGTCGTGTAAGTACCTTTTTCTGGCTTCTATCTGATGATTAGGTTTGGCTCACATACCGGCCATCGATAGGCAGAAGATCCTCTTCTTCGGCAAAGCGTGCGGGCGCAATGAAGTCATCGCATTGATTGTGACGCTTTCAACGGGCGTGATCAGGGGACGAAAGCAGGTCTCGAGCCACAGTCAAGTGGTCAAGAACAAGGAGACAGTCCATCCGATCCGTGAGTGGACCCTCGCTCGCTGCTGATGCAAGACTGACTTAGAAGTTGATGAACTTCTCTCGGCCCCATCTGGTATCAGTGACGAAGAACGCGAGGGTGTCCATGGCTCTGTGGTGGCTCTTCATTTCCATCCCATCCTCTACCAATACATGGCTATTCCCACGACAGTCGATCTTGCCACCGCAGTGAAGCCGGATTGGCTCGTTGCACTTGAAGCCCAAGACAAGGAGTCAAAGGCAGGGCCGGTCATCTCTCGTGCTAGCGACAGAAAACATCGGAAGTCGCGGTCGTCCTGCTCGACAGTTGATCTCGGTTCGATCATCGTTCAAGATCAAGTCGGGGACTATGCAAGTACGCTGCGGGATGATGGAGCTGCAGCTCTTCTCCTTCTCGGGTCACTTGATTCGTCTCCTCCCGAGTCCATCACTGTCAGAACCCCCGAACTCAAGTGGGACTCAGACATGCTCGCGCTGTCTGTCCAAATCCGAGCGCGCCTAGAAGGTCGGCCACTTTCTCTGACTTCTCGAAAGCCAACCCTGTCCGTCTTCGAAACCAATATGATCGATGACATACCTCTCGTCCAAAATCGGTACCCTGATCTGCTGCGAGAGGTGATTAATGAACACCGCATCATGCACGTTCAGGTTCCACTTCGGCAAATCCGACATGGCGCCTCCACCCTCGATCAAACAAGCATACTCCTGCACTTCAGTGGCCACAATCTTCCTGCACACAGTCTGCATCTCGTCACTACGAGTGGATTCAACGCAGAAGCACATTGGAAGTCTATCCAGAAACTCGACATCGGTGTGGAGACATGTCCCACTGCCAGGGGGAGTTCTCAGGTGACCACCACCATGAGCATGTTTGACATCTTGCTACCGTCGGATGACGCATGGCAAGACCTTGTTCTGCCTCATGTATGGGTGACGCAGAGGGTTGTCATCTCTGATTCGGCTTGTACCCTTGGGTCCCGCTCGGTGGAACGTGGAGAGACGGCTCTACTGCTGATCTACACATTCTCACTGGGCGAAACTTTTACCCCCTGATCGTACCTTTCGCCGCCTTCTTCGATATTCATTTTCTCGTTGTCCATATTATGCATTGATGTCAAGACGAGAAATTATGTACGATGCGGCCTCCTCCCAGTCTTTTACACGCGAGACGTGAGGTGGCAGCCAGCCCTCAGCTGCGAGCTGGCTACGACGCTCAGCGGCCTCTTCCAGCACACCTTTCTTTTGTCGATCGGAGTAGGGAAGATGGTTGTCCGGATGCGTCAATTGCGAGGGAGCCACTTGATTCCATGGGTATTGCCCAAATAGGAGCACTTGGACTGGAGGGTCTGCTTTCGAACAATCCTCAGCGTTTTCGATGGAGTCATCCACGAGCAGCAAAGCACCTGTCTGGTGAATGATCTGATGTCATCAGCTGGAATCTGGATGCAACTCACATCAGCCTTGGACCTCTTGTTCCTAGACATCACCGCGGACGCCCCGGCTGGTAGGTTCGCCTTCACATGCTCCTTCTCTAGATGCGCAAAAGCGCCAGTGAAATGCAGCTCAGTGAAAATGTCAGGGAAGTGAACTGCAAGCCACTGCTGCGTGCCGGCTCGCTGAGCTTCTGAACGCGCAGTGACGAGGATCAAACTAAGGGTCAGTTCAGCTTCAACATCCGAGCTTACGTGAAGCCGGCTTCCTTGAGACGCAGCAAGGATTCGAGGGCTCCCGGAATCGGCGTGGATCGCATGTACAAACCTTCGGCATAGAGTTTCTGTCGATTAGCTGTCTGCACACGAAGAAAACAACTCACTCCGACCATAGCAACCGTCTCATCAGGGTCGCCCCAGCCTCGGTTCATCCAGTACAAGTCTTGGATTGATCAGATGTTGTCCTCGTGCGCATTTGCTGTCACTTACAGTGATGAAACTCATCTAGCCTCAGTGGGGGTTGCGTGCGGAACAGCTCGTTGTGCACTACGCACGTCAACTCTGTTGAAGACATGGAAACTCACTGGACGTGATGGTCGCATTCGTCTCGCTATCTTGTCAGCAACTTGTTTTTCGTGCTTCCCACCTGAGGACATCATCGAGGTCGACGGCAATGATCTTTGACATGGTGGGTCTCAGCCAAGAACTAAGATGCTGCAGCTGTCTACAGCTTCAAGGATCCTGCTCGGCACGTGCATGACATCACGTGTCTACGTAATGCGCCGCAGGCGCGTCTTCTTCCGTTACATCGGATGCTGCCTCGTCGAAGGGCACCGCGGCCGGCTGCACGCCTGGCTCGGCTGCGTAGGAGTTGCGGCGACCGAACCATTCGTCCATGACCGCGATTTTTCGCGCCTCGCCATCTTGCGTATCATTGTTGAGGAGAGAGGCGATTTGAAGGCTGCGCGGCCGGCCTGACTCCAGAGCATTATTTGCGGCTATCGAAGGTAAATCGGAGACCAGCGAATGCAGAGCATTTGGCATCGGCTGAAAGAGGCCAGTTCGTGGCATTGCGCTGGGACATGCGTCGTCAGCAGCGTCAAGTGGCGGCGCTGACAAGCCAGTATCGGCAGTCTGTTTATCAGCTGCGGACTGATGTGAGGATGACGAACCTTTGAGCCATGGCTATCAATGCCAGCACTAGCCTTGCTAGCGAGAACCTCTGCCTGGTGGTTGAAGTAGTAGTTTCGTACCTGCTGGGCACTCTTGTTCTCCATAATGGCTGCAATGCGAGCAAAGTCAGGAGGCTCGGGTGTTGACAGCAATTGCAAGACTTGAGTCTTTTCAGCAGTGGCCCAATAAGAGCTTGTTGCCGCCCTCTTGCGAGGCTGTCGTTCGGCCGATCCATCGTTGGTCGTGGATATCTTTCGCTTGCGGACAGCAGTTTTGCGATTGGCTGGATTTTCGTCGAGGGAAGGTTCAGTCTGGCCAGTGGGAGTGATGCTCGGCTGCTTGCCTGGCCTTGACCTAGAGGAAGAGGGGCGCGAAGGGTTATTTGAGATATCGTCGCGTCCGTTGTCAGAATCGGCCGCTTCGCTGTTCGGGGGCGATGCGTCACGACTTTGTGCATCAACGAATGTTGAAGGCCCTGCGCTTTCGCCACTCTGAGGCACAGCTTCCTCCGCATTTGAGATCATGGACGGCTGCTGACGCGAGATCCCTGCCAGCAATGACGATTTGCCTGCTCTACGACCACTACCAGGCCGCTTCTTCTGACTGCCACCTCTTGCGCTCAGAGCCCCCTTGTAATTGAACTGCTTCTTTGTTCGATAGTAGTGAAGAACAGCCTCGGAAGGTGTTTTGGTGGGAATCAAGCGGGTGACCATCTTGCCAAACTGCTTAGGCCACATCAAGTAGCCTTTGAGAAACGCTTCTCTCTCGGTGTCACTCCAGTGCACCTCGTGACTCGCGTCCGCCCCGTAGAAAGCGACAGGATCCTTGATCAAGCCATTTTCGTCGTCGTACGCCTCTGATCGACGTTCACCCAGCTTCATGTCCGGCACAACAGCCGTAGTCTTTGCTGCACGCAAGTTGGGATCACGCATGTCCGCATCACCAAGGGCTGCCAAGATCTCCTCGAACTCTGCCTCGGTGCGAGCAGTGTCCCCAAGGTAGCCAACTGGGTCGCGACGCCGATTCGCTCGCGCCGGTGCACCGTCCTCAACTGCTGGCGTCACTGGAGCGGCAGCAGGAGTAGGCAAAGCCGAGTGCATAAAGCCATTGTATAAGACTTGTGGTGGCTTCAGCGTCGCCGCTTTTTCAAGCCGCTCGCAGTCTGCCTTCCACAAGGCGTCGAGGCGCTTGTATTCGTCTCGTAAGGCGGAAGTCTTTTCTTCGAGGCGAGCGGTCTGATGCTGTATATGGGAGGCCAGGAGCTTCTTCTTCGCGCAGTGCTTGCGAATGACAGTACGCGCGTATTGCAGTGGAGGAAGCGCACTTCGAGTGTCGGCTCTGTCGGCGAGGCGAGCGTTGTGTCGTATAACGCGATCTATTTGGGAGCTGTCGTCACCAAGCCGGGCCATTGATTGGACGAGATGCATGCTGAAGCGAGCTTGACTAGTCTCCTCGTCGAACCTTTCGAGCTCACCGGTTGCGATGATAGGGATCGGCGATGCGGATGAATGATTCTCGGTGTTTTCCTACTGTCAGGCTTGTTTCGTGGCACTTTACTCACTTCCTGAACCGCGTTTGCAAGACCTCCATCGACCTTGACTGGTACGTCCGCAGACCGGCTGCCATTCGCTGCACTGCTCTCGCCTTCATCATCATCCCCCATTACGACCTCGTCTGCATTTGCTGACCGCGGGCGAGGTATGGCAGACTTCGGATCTTCACTGTTGCCGACTTGCCCGGAGTCGCCCGAAGTGAGCACACCAAGTGCGGCAGAGGGTGAAGTCATTTTGTGATCCTTCTTAACGGGACTAGGCGGAGTGGTGATAGACGCTGTAACACCTTGCCCGAGGCTCTCCGTTGCATCAAAGGACGCGGACATCTTTTGACTCTTTTGATCGATGCTGTGGAGGTGGGTCTCGCTCAGTTGTCGTGTTCTGTATGTAGATCAGTCACTGTCAACATGGATAGAATCGCCTACTGACACTTGCGAATCAAAGTCAGACTCGTCAATTTTGTGCGAACGCTCCTGCTCGACCACCTCTTTGCGATCCTCTCTAGAAGTACCTTGAAGCGATTGAGACGCCTCTTCACCTTCCTGGACCAGCCATTGCGCGGGCAGATCGTTCTTCTTGCTTGAAGACGCAACTACATCGAGCTGATCTTTTCGCTTTTCAGCAGAGATGTCGGTGCCAGGACTCGCCGCACCCGATATGTCGTCACCTTGGGTTTCGCTTGTATCGTCTGCCGCCTCGAGAGACCCAGAGTCAGCAATAGAGATCTGACTATGAGCTGTGGACACTGGATACCTCAAAAACATACTTCTTTAACTGCAGCACGATCGACACCTTCTCGTGACAAACCCGCATAACCGACCAAAGCCGCCCCTTCAGCCCATATCTCCTGAGCTTGCACGTCCATTAGCGATCTCCTACAGAAGTATACAATCTTGTGGTTGCAGAACTTAACACTTTGGGATCAAGCTGGCACCAAACAAGCTCATCAACATATGTTACGTAATACAAAGTGTGACCCTTCCCACTTCCATCTATCTCAACTATCATTAGTCTCCCGCTCGGGGCAACGTCGATGACGCATCGTGGCCAATGTTTGCGCGTTGTTGTAGGTCAAGGGCTTGATTGCGTAAAGCGATAGCCTTGGCCTGAGTCTGCAGGATCTGAAATGCCACTTCTAAATCCGTGTCGGTTGTGCGTTCGGTCGGCACGCGCTCGTGTTCACCGAGGTATAGGGAGCCATCGGGCTTGGTGATGTGAAGGGCAGTGTGGCGCGAGAGGTTGACTAAAGTGGCCTGCAGAGCAGCAATTTCTATCCTCGAAGTCTCCCAAGCCTGATTATCAGCAGGGACGAGCGTTTGCAAGTGACGAACCATCCTCACATACTGCCAACGCTCCAAGGCCTCATCGCGAGCTTTGGTGACCCCATCCAATGCAGCCGCATCGTACTCTAGCTTCTTGATGTGATCCTCGCGCCGCTTGCGGAACTCTCGTTGAGCTTTGCGATTCTGCTCTGCGCGTTTCGCCTTTGTATCTCCCCCGCTCTCTTTCCTGGCTAATCAGTGTCATGCGCTACAGAGATCAACACACATCTTCTTGCGGGAACTGCCAATGTCTTCATCGCCGCCCATGGCTTCCGCATCAGCCAGCGAGCTGCTTGAAATGGGCTCTAAAGACGACTGCTCGGGTACGGGGTAGCTGTCCAAAGGCAACACTGGTCTCTTGCGCTTTCCGCCCATCTCGCCCTTGTCGGCTTTGGCCTGAAGCGCGGCGTTGATGGCCTCGGGATCGTGAAGGTCGTGCCCATAGTGAATAGGAGGAAACGTTGCTGCATGGCGATCAGCCGAGATGAGGTCTCTCTGAGCTAGAGCAGCGAGAGCGGGATCAACGTAGGCTTCCTGCTCTCCGTTGACGCCGCCAGAGGGGTCGGCGTTGGCAAACATGGAGGGGTCGGATAGCTGGGAATCGAATGCTGAAGAGGACGCAAACGGTCCTGAGTCGTGAGAGCGATTCACACTCCCTGACAGTCCCTCGTCACGAGCATTGACTACGGTCAGTGCGAATAAAAAAGTGGATGCCACTTACCGACGTCTTGTGGCGATGCAAATCCCGTGCTTCCCGGCGCCATGTGATCACGCAAATCTGCATAATGAGCGAGCTCCACCATGTCTGTAGCGACCCACAAGTCAGCAAAGCCGCCTGTCCCGTGTTCAAGTCATCTTCGACCTGGCCTTGTGAGCCTTGCAATGACGGCCGGATCGAGCTCTGGTCGCGCAAGGAGCTAGTCTCTGGTCCCGATTGATTAGCATTATTATTTGCTAGTGTATTGTGAGAAGTTGGTTGAGTGAGAAGGGAAGATAGAGAAGTCGGCGGCGAATTCATGGTACTGGCTGACTGGCTTGCTAGGAGATGCTCAGGTCAGCAGATGCTTAGGTACACACAATGTTTTAAGCATGGCACACTGCATGTTTTAGTAGTGTGGCAAGGTTGCAAGTTGTTCTTATCCTCCATGTCCTTTCGCGCTGATGTTTTACCAAGGGCTAGTTGGTCACCGAAGCAGTCGATGTCTTCAACTGCTGAGCATGAAAGAACGTTAGCGAATATGGACATGTCAGCAGTTCATCCATACACGTTCATCTCCTACAAAAGGGCTACATGCACTCTGAGAGCTCGCTACGGCAGCTCCGTTGCCTGCAGCAGTAGTATATATTCTGACCATGCTTCTGTACATACTCAAATTGTCAAGTGCATTGCCTTTCCATGGCTCAAAGCCATCTCCTCTTATGCCTGCACGCCCAAGTCCGCCTATCGGAGAGGATCGGACTCGCTCTAAGGTGGCCCCGAGTAACCCCGGCTTCGGTATAAAGCGGCCGGCAATCCGCGCCGGCTCCCCCGCGTACAAAGCTCAAACTGAACCCATCGCACTTGTCTCCCTTGTACTATTTACTTGTTATTCTGATTCTATCGCAATCTACCTTACAGCAATGTCTCATGAACTCGAACCTCCTGCTACGGATCTCATCACCTTGACGAGGTTAGTTCGGCTGCACGATATCCGCTTCTGGAACACTGACATCCGCTCAGACACATTCTCTCACAGCAGTATGCACTCGGTGAGGATGCTACGGGAGACTTGACGATGCTGTTGGTCGCCATTCAGGTGCGTAGATCCAAAAGTGAATGCAAACGGTTTGCTGACGACCTAGGTTACCAGCAAGTACATTGCTTCCAATGTCCGCAAAGCCAGGCTCATCAACCTGTGAGTCTCCTCCTCGCCATGTTTGCAGTGAGCTCATGCCGAACTCAGTGTTGGTCTTGCCGGAGAGCAAAACGTTCAGGGTGAAGACCAAAAGAAGCTAGATGTGCTATCAAATGACATCATGGTCAACGCGCTTAGAGCTTCAGGGAAAACCTCGGTTCTCGTTAGTGAGGAGCTCGAGGAGGCAGTCGTGATCACGGACAAGCGACTCAAGGGCAACTAGTGAGTAGTCTCGATCAATGCGGGGCTCTGGTTGACGCCCAAAGCTGCGTCGTCTTTGACCCGCTCGACGGATCCTCCAACATTGATGCCGGTGTCAACGTAGGAACCATCTTTGGTGTCTACAAGGCCGTATGTCTCGTGCTCCTTACATTGTGCTGACCTGTAGAAACCCGGATCTGAGGGTAGCATTGCCGATGTTTTGCGTCCGGGAAGCGAAATGTGTGCTGCGGGCTACACCATGCAAGTCCAGGAGCTCAAGTGACAAGTAGCTGATGGGACCCAGGTACGGTTCCTCATGCAACCTCGTTCTTTCCACCGGCCAAGGTGTCCACGGCTTCACCCTTGACGAGGTGAGTCGAGATACGTCCAAGTGTCGCTAACAGCCAGTCTTTGGGTGAATTCATCCTGACGCATCCTACGATCACTCTACCCGACCGCGGCAAGATCTACTCATTCAACGAAGGCAACGCCTGCTACTTTCACCCTCCTACAACCGCCTATCTGGACTCCATCAAGTTCCCCAAGCCGGATGCGGATGGCAAGGCCAAGAGCCCGTACTCTGCGCGTTACATCGGTAGTATGGTGGCAGATGTACACCGCACATTGTTGTACGGCGGTATCTTTGGCTACCCAGGTGACACCAAGTCGAAGAACGGTATGTTTGACACGTATAAAATGCGAAAACTGACAATACTAGGCAAACTCCGTATGCTGTACGAGGCCTTTCCCATGGCCTACCTCGTCGAGCAGGCCGGTGGCATGGCAACAACAGGTACAGAGCGCATTCTGGACATTGTGCCTACGTCGATCCACGGTCGCTGCCCAGTCTACCTCGGTAGCAAAGAGGACGTCAAGGACGTCATCGGCTTTTACGAGCGGGACGCCAAGAAGTAGGGTTGTGCGATTTGTGCGATGTGATGCCTTTTGATCACGGACGACCATAGAGGTTGCTTTCGATCAGTGCCCGCCATGCGCCATGTTGACTCGTCAGTTTAGTGTCAAGCCTTCAATGCCATTGAGCTGTCAAGCCAATTGAACACGACTGGGAAGATCATGTTAGTCAATCCCTATTAGAATGTTGGCCGTCGCTCCAGTGGTGACTCCTACATCCCGTACCTTGCGCAGGACCTTGATGCTGCGATCATGCATAGCTTCAGGAGCCTCGTGAATGATCTGAACTGACTGCCAAGAGTCTATCTGAGGTTCAAAGAAGCTCGCACGGAGCGAGACAAGGTCTTGGAGTGGATGTTGTTGTTGTTGGTTGAATATAACCGAGCGGCGATTGTGGCGATTGCGTGTCTCACCCGCCACACTTGCCGAGTCCGTCCATTGGGTTGGCGCGATCAACCTAATACGGCTGAAACTCAGTCGCGAGACATTGGAATGCAAAAAACCTACTCATTCTCTTTCAAGGAGAGATCGTAGCTCCAGCTCCGAGGTACAGGATGTTTGGCCAGGCATGCGCCGTTCTAATCTTGAGTCTGAGTTATGCGCAAGCTCAAATCGATTCGACAGGCACCCTGAAGCTTGCCAAGAGATACATTGGCACCGAGTTTACCTCTGGCTTTGGTGCGTGCGAGATTGTCTTCTCTGGCTGACATGCCCTAGACTTTTTCACCCAAGCCGACCCTACTGGTATGTGCATCTGATATTGTCGCTGTCGACTGACCGATGCAGGCAGTTTCGTCCAGTACGCTGTCCACATGAGGTCTGGGTCACGAACTAATTTCCAGATATGTCTCTCAGAATACAGCGCAGTCGGAAGGCCTTGTCGATGTCGGTAAGTAGACTTGCCTCCCCTGACGCTCGCAGCTCACCTGTAACAGCTTCTGATGGCTCTTTCATCATGCGAGTCGATGCAGAAAACACTGCGACCGGTGCAGGACGCAATAGTGTGCGGATCACGAGCAAGGACAAGTTTGCCGATGTGAGGTTCAGCCGAAGGAGCTTGTAAGAAGCTGATAAGTAGGGAGTTTACATCCTGGATCTCAACCACATGCCTGTGGGCTGCGGGACTGTAAGTGCACGTCATGGACGTACTGACATCAAGTGGCCCGCTTTCTGGACGACGACTACGGATGGATGGCCAGCTGGGGGCGAGATTGACATCTTGGAGGGTGCCAATGCGCTTCCCCAGCAGAAATCGGCTGCGTACAACGCAACTGTTGGCTTGACATCACCCAAGCTCGACACATTGCCTGACACTCGCGCTACAGCCTCGCTCCACACATCTCCAGGCTGTTCAGTTGACAGGGTCTCATCGTACATGACAGGTCAGCAAGGCTACACGACGTGCGATGCAAACCTCAATGCCAACGCTGGGTGTGGCGTCGAGTTCGGTAACAACACTTTTGGCATCGGAGGCAGCTTTGGCGCAGGAGTCAACGCTGGTGACGGTGGATGGTATGCCATGTGGCGAGACTTGGAGGGGTGGGTTCTCTTGCGATTTGCGCTGATTACGACAGAACCGGCGGCATCTACTTTTACTTTTGGCCGCGAGGATATGCTGATGTACCCCTCGATGTCAAGGTTCGTGTGCTGGTGCAAGTGAGCTAGTGGCTCATACGCAGGACCCAAACACTCAGACGACCAACGTGGCCAATTGGGGCATACCAGGTGCGTGGATGTGCCTGGCAACTCAAGCTAACTCGTATAGCTGCCAACCTGACCATTCCTCAATGCAGGAAGAACTTTAATAACCACGTCATCGTGTTTAATATTGCTTTGTGTGGAGACTAGTAAGGTCAAAGGGAATATAGGACCCCGCTGATGTGTAGCACGGCTGCGACTTACGCCGCGACAGGCTGCCCGTTGTCTTGCACATCTTTTACTCAAGCGAACCCCACAGCATTCCAAGAAGCTTTCTGGAGTTTGCGATCACTTCGCGTGTACACTTCAAACGGCAAGCCGGCCAAAGATGGAGCCAATTTCTCAGCCGGTGCGATCGCGGGCATCGTTGTGGGAGTTGTTGCTGGTCTCGCAATCATTGGAGCTTTGTTCTGGCGCTGGCGAAGCCGAAGACATGTCCGAAAATCAGAGTGAGTGCAAGGATTCTGTCAGAGCGACATTGACGTTGCAGCGCTTCCGGTAGCGGCACACCTCTCGTGCCGCCACAATCGTTCTCCGACGTCGCAGCAGCTCCAAGCAAGCAATTCTTGATTGGCGAAACGCCCACTCTTGTGTATGGCCGTCGACCCTCAGCAGTCGCCGCTGCACCCCGAGCGGCGCCCGTCGTCAAGTCAGCGGGCTGGGCTGGGTAAAGTATACATAGAGACCTGGCGAAGCATCACGTAACGACGCGTATGCATGACATGTTCACGTGGAGGATCCGATCGAGCGCGACTTCACTTTGGAGCCACAGCTGTTATTGCAACATTAGCTATCTTCATTCGCATCGTGAAGTTGAGGTCGACGCGGCCATGCCAAGAACGAAAGCAAAGCCAATAGAGATATCCTCCGATAGCGAGGAGTCTGTCCGAACACCGCCGCCACGAAAACGCAAGGCTAACAAAAGGCATCGATCCTTGTCTGCAGAAGCTGGGCCATCGTCGAGACCCCACTGCACTTCGTATCACGACGTCGGCGATCTTATTGGCGCTCAAGATACGCTGCTAGAGTGGTTTGATAAGGAAAAGTAAGTGTCGAGGCGAAAAAGAGGTCATCTGAGTACTAACATGTCCGACTCAAGCGAGGCATGCCGTGGCGTCGTCCATTCGACGCCAGTAAATCGATGGAACAGCAAGGACAGCATGCATACGAGGTGAGCATTCCTTTGGCTATGTATAGCTGATTGTCATAGGTTTGGGGTGAGCCATGATCCGAACAAACTGCTGAACATTTACAGTAAGCGAAGTGATGCTTCAGCAAACTCAGGTGGGGGTCATGCCAAGATTGTGCTAATTGCTCAGGTCGCTACTGTGAGCCAAGCTTCGACAAAGCATGCCTTACCCTGTCCAGGTCATCGAGTATTGGAGGCGTTGGACGCAAAAGTGGCCGACTTTGGCGGATCTTGCTGGGGCGGATGTTGAGGTGGGATGCTTGTACGCTGGTCATTGCTGACTTGCTAGGAGGTCAACGCTGCATGGAGTGGGTGGTATTGCTCGTTTGAGATACTCACACGTCTCCAGAAGGACTAGGGTACTATCGTCGCGCTCGTTCATTGCTTTCTGGAGCGCAAAAGGTCATGGCAACGCCTCGGTTCGAAGGTACGAGACTGCAGGGAGAAAATCCTGATGTTCAGGTCGTTTACCGAACGATCCAGCGGAGCTCGAAAAGGAAGTGGACGGAGTCGGTCGCTACACTGCTGGTACGTGTCCGGACTGACGAGGCTGATCCAGGCGCCATTTGCTCCATCGCGTACGGGGTGCGAACACCAATTGTACGCACAAGTACTGGCAGCTTGTGCAGCGCTAACAAGCAGGTCGACGGAAACATACATAGGCTACTGACTCGTACTCTGGCTATTTACGCACCACAAGCAGGCGGGCCGACCGTCAAAAAGCTTTGGGACAGCGCAGAGGCGCTTGTGGATGCTTTGCCGAAGCGTGATGGGATTGCTGGTGACTGGAATCAAGTGAGATGACTGTCACGACTGTACCTGACTAGCAGGCCTTGATGGAGCTCGGGAGTACCGTGTGCAAGCCATTGAATCCCAAGTGCGAGAATTGTCCCTTGCAGTTGGCTTGCAAAGGGTTCAAGGAAATGGTGGTACGTGCGCGCCTCACTCCCTGAGCTAAGCTGCAGTCGAGCCGGGCACCGAAAGACGGCGCCAAGAACTGCAAGCTCTGTGTTGATCTGCCGAACGAGGCAGCTCCTAGCGTTACCCTGTTTCCAATGAAGAAGGCCAAAGCTGCTCAGCGAGAAGAGCATACCGCTGTCTGCGTGCTCGAGTGGCGGCCTTTGGATGGGACGGTGGAAGATCGGCGGTGGCTTTTTGTCAAGCGACCTGAGACAGGCAAGTTTTAGTCGTTGTCATTATCCTGATTGCAGGTCTTCTGGCAGGGCTTTTTGAGCCGCCCTCTGTCACGGTTTCGTCCGAGGATACAAAAGACGAGCGGTCGAGCGCCTCGCAGACTTATGTCGAGAGTCTCCTCGCCGGCCCTGTTGAGCGCTCGTCCAGTCGTCACATCGGCGAGGTCAAGCATGTGTTTTCGCACATTCTCATGTCGTACCATGTTGAGCACGTCGTCTTGACTGGGACTGTTGTACCCACCCCTCAATCCTCGTCACCAGTCATGTCCTGGCTATCATTTACTGAATTTGAGCATGCCAATGTCGGCACTGGCGTAAAAAAAGTGTGGGCCGCCGTCTATAGCAGCAAACCTATTGGCAAGAAGCGCAAGGTCGTCCTCAGGGTCGACGCGTTGTCAAGGTTTTGATGCCTGGTATGCCGCGTGTATAGTAGCTTGTGCCATGGTACCGGAATACATATAATTTCAGCCGCCAACTCTGCTCCATCTGTTCCTTGCTCCATAGGCCCTAGTCGCACTTTGTGCCCCTTCCCTTGTTCAACATACGTCATGGAGTATACGTCATCTGGTGGTCATGACGCTAGCCACGTAAGAGTCCAAAACATCCATCAGCTACAACTTGATCAAATCACTTGGAAGTCAACTCTCTCGACTCATTCTAAAGACAACTTGAACCTGACATTGTTTAGAACGAGGAAACAACTAGACAACCCTTTCCCGAATACCTCCGGATTTCCAACGTCATCACGGCCCCAACAAATACGCCGAATATTTGATCAGTCATCACCGACGACCGTACAATCCCTTCTTTCAATATTGAACAGCATCAACAAGCATAAATCAGTGCACCAACCACAACAAATCAGGCTTTGCATACATTCGAGGCAAGATCTGCAAGTTTAGACTTGTCAACACCCTTTTTCAGCGATGCCAGTGATTGACGCTTTCAAGAGTGAGTTCTTGTCATTGTGCATGAGACGAGGCGGTGAGAATGGGCAGGGTGCATGTTTACGATGATGTTATCAAGTGCGAACCATGCAGCTCTGGCTGCACGGCTTCCACCGCTAGATGACATCATCGCCCCTTTGAGGAACAACAGCGGCTCAACGAGCGCCCCTTCGTTCTGTGAACCGACTACCATCAGCTAGCTGCATGAGCCCGTCGTCGCCTATCCATGGCGAGAATCCAACGGGAGCCGTCAGGCAGTCGGTACCGCCTCACACCGTTGCACCCATACTAGACGTAGAACAGGCGCTGACGTCTTCCTCCTTTGCATCCATCAATTTTACCCTTTGTCCCATATCCGTCTCTAAAGACCTCATCCGTCACGGCAAGAACGCTCAGTCGACGGTATCGCCCGCACCCACTCAGCAACAGCAAAAGGCTCAAGCTCAAGCCATGGCTCAGCAGCAAGCAGCACAACAGCAGGCCGAGCGCGACATACAAGCTCGTGAAGCAAAGAACTTGGCGGCAGACTCAACAAGCAACGTGCCCATGACCTCGCCAAACTACCGACATGCCGAACAGATTGTCAAGGACGAGAACGAGCAGCGGGAGCGCATGCCCCATTATGCGGTATGTTTCTTTCATCACCTCTTATGCTGATTCACAGGGTCTCGAAGGCTTCAAGCTCGTCGAAAAGATGGGTGACGGTGCATTTTCAAACGTCTACAAGGCCGTCGACCGTCAAACGGGGCAAAAGGTCGCAGTCAAGGTTGTCCGCAAATACGAGCTTAATTCAACCCAGGTAAGTTTCGCTCCTTTCGGTTGGGACTTGTAGATGTTGGTCCCGCTGCCCCCTTCGACCTGGCCAGTCGTTGGGGTACGGTGACGGGACCAGTTTCTCCGAGTTTGTTCCTCTTTTATTTCACAGCTTCGGCTGACATGGCCGTTAGAATGGCAACAAGCATCTCAACCCAAACTTCAAGAAACGCCCTCGTGTCACAGAAGTAGGTCTTTTCTCTCTTTTTAGCGTGTCGCGATCTTGGCCACGTCTTATCTTCTTCCCTCTTTAACATCTACAGAGCTGACTCTGCAGCGCGCCAACATCTTGAAAGAGGTTCAGATCATGCGCGGGACAGACCACCCCGGGATCGTCAAGCTCATCAGCTTTAGCGAAAGCGACGAGCACTACTTCTTAGTCCTTGAGCGTGAGTACGATGTGCGTGGCTCAACTAACAGCAGTCATGGAGGGTGGCGAACTCTTCCATCAGATCGTCAAGCTCACCTACTTTAGCGAGCAGCTCTCGCGCCACGTCATCAAGCAGGTAGCTGAAGGGATTCACTACCTTCACGAGGAGCGTGGTGTCGTCCATCGTGACATCAAGCCAGAAAACTTGCTGTTCGAGCGTATTCCCATCATCCCTTCGCGTCACCCTGTTTCACGTCAGTACGATGAGGAGAAGGAAGATGAGGGCGAGTTCAAGGCTGGAGTTGGGGGTGGTGGCATTGGCATCGTCAAGATTGCCGACTTTGGCTTGTCCAAGGTCGTATGGGATGAGCAGACTATGACGCCTTGCGGTACCGTTGGCTACACTGCACCCGAGATCGTCAAAGACGAGCGTTACTCCAAGTCGGTCGACATGTGGGCTCTTGGCTGCGTTCTTTACACCCTTCTTTGTGGCTTTCCTCGTAAGTCTAGATTATTGTCGCAACTGTCTCTGACATACAGCCTTTTACGACGAGAGCATAAACGTCTTGACCGAGAAAGTCGCTCGTGGCTACTACACCTTCTTGAGTCCTTGGTGGGACGACATTTCCCACTCTGCCAAGGACTTGATCACACACTTGCTTTGTGTGGATCCTTCGCAGCGCTATACCATTGACGAGTTCCTTGCTCACCCATGGGTTCAGGTGCGTCTCATCCTCCCAAGGCTGTACTGACGTCACAGGAGCAACCATCTGCTGCTGCACCTCCTCCCCGCGCACCCACGCTGCAAACAAACAACATGCCGCTCGACTCGCCCCTGCTTGCCTCTGTGCGTGCTGGCAACCGTGAAGGCAGATCGCCTGGTATCGGCGCGCTCAAAGAGGCCTTTGACATCACCTACGCCGTACATCGTATGGAAGAGGAGGGTGCAAGACGCCGGGCGTACAACGGGCCTGGTGGTGCCGGTACTCGCGGTTTCCTCCAGGGTCTCAACGAAGATGACGAAGAGGGTGACGAGCAGTCGCAGCTTGAGGAGGCGCGGAGAAAGCACGGCGAGGTTGTTGCTCGCCAGATTGAAGAGCACCGCGGCAGAGCGCAGGCGCAAGCCGCAGCTGGCATCAAGGAGCCGCAATCATCCGGGCAGTACGTTGGTCGTGGAGGTGCCAACAGGCGCGAGGCCGAGGCTGTACTATACGATGGTCGTGCTGGTCAGCGTGATCGCGGTCGCGGCGGCAAGGGTGCCGGCTTTGACCTAGATCTCGGCAACGCTACGCTGCTAGGTCGGCGCAAGAAGGTTGAGCCAAGTCCCCTCTCCCAAGCGCCAGTGCAATCCACCATTCCGGGTTCTCCTATGCACTATTAGAGATATACACTCCCTCATCCACCATTCGCGATATTGACTGGTAACGCACAAGGCACAGCTTAATGACCTGATGTATCTGTATTCTATTATCTCATGACCTTTTACAAGTTTGGCAGCAGGACCAAAGCCTTTTCACACAGTGCGATTACGACTCGCCTCCCTTGCACGTTGACCTCTTGAACGCCTAGGATTGACCCTCTCTCGCCGCCCCCTACTCTGACCACACCTTGCTGCGCGTCGACGGCGTTGGCTTGTTTTGGAGGGAAGAACGCAAAGACGTTTGCTGATGAAGTGGCGTCGCCAGCCTCGAACGCCAGCACCGTCGCGAACGGTGTGGACGGATCAGTCGCATGAATGACGGTGCGTGTATTTCGCTTCGAGCTCAGAACATAGGATAGCGCTGGAGAGGTCGAGAGGTGCTTCCACGATTGATGAGGGAGCTTGCCAGGAGTGAACAGCCCCGCGTCGACACCCGCTTTGATCATCAACGTGGGTGCGTCTTCGCCAGGGCAGGCCAGAGGTGTTGACAACAGCCAGGCAGACTGCTTGGACCACTTTGAGACACCATCAACTATAGTGCCGATGCAGACTTCGCGCCCCACTTTGACCTGCGAGTCTTGACGGTCGCCAAAAACACCCCCTCCATCATCTTCATCATCGTCCATTTCTTCCTTGAGTAGACCTGGCAGAGCCGTTTCAGGCACTTTGGACGCGTCTGTGTGGAACTGGGACAGATTGTCTCGAATCGCCTCCATCTGTTCTTGGGTATACGTCTCGCCGACGCTTGACGTTTCTGACGTTTCTGCGTCATCTTCACCGCTGCCGAAGAGAGAAGGCCATCGAACGCCATTGTGAACTTTTGTGAGTTCCAGCTCGAGTAGACCTTCGCTCTGCTGCCACGTCCACGTCGAGTCGTCGACTTTGATCGTGTCCCACCATATCTTGGGTAAGGAAGCGAGGAATTTGGCTTGATGGGGAAGAAGGGATTGCTGGTCTTTGAATGTGATGGAAAGCATGCTCGCTTGTAGTATGCATTGGAGACTGGAAGTGTTGAAATTGGTAGGGAGGGGTATCTGGACTGTCAAGGAGGTGGATGTTTGTGTCCAAGAGTATGGAGCTGTCTTTGGCAACGCCTCTTCTTGCACTGCTGGCTGTGTTTCGGTACCGTTGACGGCCTCGGCGCTGACTTGCTTGAAGTCTGAACCCGAAGCAATAACCCAGCCTTGACCGTGCCAAGCACTCCACGCCGGTAGATCATCACCCCTGAGCGTCCACCGCGGTCTCAGCGTCGCCTTCTGCGCGTTCACTGACTGCAGGACCTCTACCTCGAGCAGCTCGAAAGCAACGTCGGCCGCCTTGACCGCATCTGTATCCGTTTTGCTCGCCAAGCGGGACATCAAGACCTTGCACATCTCGCCCTCGACGTGAGATGATAGAAGCAGGAAAGGTGATGACGGCACAGCCGTCTCTAGCTCGTATTCCGCAGTGATTTGGCCGTTGAAATGCGGGTCACTGGCTGAAGTGGTCGTCAAGATGTAGAGGCTGCCTGTGCCTTGCGAGACTGCCCATTTCGTGTCCGACAAGAACAGGATAGATGGGTATTCAGCTTTGACAGGTTCGGACGAGATTGGGATAGGAAGGGATGCGAGTTCGGTGAAGACAGGGGTCAAGTCGGACTGTCAAGCATTAGTTTGCTTTGACATGTAGAGAGGACATACCTTGATAGTGACGCCTATGACTTTGTACGCTTCATCGATATAGACAAGTCTCCCACCTGTTCCAGCGCACAAGTGGTCCCAATGGACTCTAGCTTGCATTTCTTTAAAAGACAGCAGCCGGCCGCCTTTTACACGGCTTTGCGTTGCTCCCTCGCCTGGCAGGGCAAAAGCAATGACATCTCGCTCTGGGTCTATTGATCTTAGCCTATAAGTTTCAAAGTGAGGATGTAGCAATGAGCGATCTGTTGGGAATAACGCTGACATCTTTTCAGCTTTGGGAGCTGGAGCATAGATGGTTACTTGCGCCGCGGCCGTTACACTTAGCTAGCCGGAATTTGACACGTGATCCAAAAACAGGGCAAAATGGAGTGGCACGTGAAAATATACACTCCTTTCCTATCATTGCTGTACAGCTTTGCATTGACTATGTCAAGTGGAGGGTTCACTTGCCCTCGAATTTGGCCTTGACAGCTGCCGTGCTGATCGACTTCGGGCGTCTTGCATTTCAGCTTCACACAAGATAAAACACAAGGATAAAGACTTACTCAAGAGGCATGCCAAGGGCACGGTCCCAGATCAACTGAGACGCGACACCGAACGCGCGCGAGACACCGAAGAGAACGGTGTAGAAGTCCTGCTGGGTAAGGCCGTAGCTGCGACTGTCAGTATGCCTTCAAAGCCTCGTTGACGCACTAGGTCAAGAGGACACCGGAGTGGGCATCTACGTTAGGCCAGGGGTCTATTGCGTAAGTGGCAATTCCCAAAATATGGGAGACTTACTCTTGGCCTTGCCGGCCTCGAGAAGGATGTCAGGGACAATCTTGTAGATCTGGCCAACGAGCTTGAACATGGGGTCCTCGGGCAAGTGCTTGAGGGCGAATTCGCGCTGGGCGGTGTAACGAGGGTCCTGAGAAGTCAGCGGCGCCCAGTGAGCTGCCATGTACGCACAGTCTTGCGGAGGACGGCGTGGCCGTAACCGGGGACGACCTGACCGCCCTTGAGGGTAGACCAGACGTACTCGGCGACCTGCTCGTCGGAAGGCGACTCTCCAATCTTGGCCTGCATCTTTTGGACCCAACGGAGGACTTCTTGGTTGGCAAGACTAATGTCAGATGCGGTGCTCATAGAGGACTTACCCGTGGAGGGGACCGGCGAGACCGTTCAAGGCGGCGGCGTAAGAAAGGAAGGGGTCGGACAAGGCCGAACCGACCAAGTGGCCAGTGTGGGCCTAATTGTTAGACAAAGCTCACAATTACTTCCAATGACTGACAGAGACGTTACCACCCTCGTGGTCAGAGTGGATAGTAATGTAGAGACGCATGAGCTCGACAAAGGCCTCGTTGTCACCAAAGCCAAGCATGGTGGCCAAGTTGGCCGAGTAGTCCTTGGCGGGGTCAATGGCGGGGACCTTGCCGTCACCGAAGACGTTGCGGAAGATGCGGCCAGCAATGGTGGGGAGCTTGGCAATGAGGTCCATGGAGTCATCGAACTGGGGTCAGACAATGACAGAAGGCAGTAACGCACAGTGGTCTTCCAGTACTCGCGCTTGTGAACACCCTCCGAGTAGGCCTTGGCGAAGGCAGAGTCGTGGTTGAGCTGTATGTCAGAATACCCCACCTTCTCTCAAGACATACGGCAGTGACAGCGAGGGAGAACTGAGACATGGGGTGGAGGGTGTTGGGGCAGCGGTCAATCAACTCCTCGACGAAAGCGGGAAGCTGAGCACGGGCGGCCCACTCGGCAGAGAGACCCTTGACCTGCTCGTCGGTGGGAACCTCACCGGTAAGCAAAAGCCAGAAGAGACCCTCAGGGAGAGGCTCGGAGCCACCGGGAGCGGTAGGGAGCTGGGCCTGGCAGTCGGGGATGGTGAGACCACGGAAACGGATGCCCTCATCTACAGATTAGAGGCTGCTGCTTGTGATGGGGTACTTACCGGCGTCGAGGACGGAACCCTCCCAGATGAGACCCGAGATACCGCGCATACCACCGTAGCTGCGAGGTCAATATGATATTGAGACTGGATCAACGTACGCCTGGTCGACGGTGACCTGACCGAAAGACTTTGCGCCGTGGGCGGCACGAACGGCCTTGACCTGATACGAGTAAGTTCTTCATTCAAGATGCTTCTGATCGTCACTCACGTTCTCGATCTCCTTGGGAATGAGCTCGGCCATGCGCTCCTTGAGCGTCTGTGCCTTGGCAGCGGACGCATAAGCGCGAGCGCTGAGAGGGAAGCGAGCCTGCGGTGGGTGTCAACGCAAACCCCGCGGCCTACAAACCAGCTCACCTGAGCCCTGAGAGCGTTACGTGCGACAATCATTACTACAGAAACAATCAGATGTTGCGCTGTTTGTTTTTGGAAGTAAAAGATCAAAAGATGTCGGCTTCTTGATGTTGGGGCAGACCCAGGTCGATACCGAAACGAGGAACGCACTTAAGTTTGCGGTAACGGCTTTCGTCGGCGCGCCGCGGATCTTTTACGCAGAAAGTCTGTGAGAAAATCAACGTTGGGTTCAAGAACGATTGCAGCACGGAATAAATCCGACAGGACTTGTGCTGTTCGCCTGCTATAGATCTTCACTGAAGGAGTGAATTTTTCTTGCCTACTTTATCGTCTGTCACTTCATAATCAGTGGAAATGGCCACATTCCTTCGTAAAGAGAACACCGCGTGCCTGGCCACGTGCAAACTCTACGGCCGCCGTGTCCGCAAGCTGCTTCAGTCAGTTTATTCCCAAAGACTCCTGCCTGCATCATCGCAACGAGTATCAAATTGTGTTCAGTGCTAACCTGGCTGTGAGCCAGCGATGACCCACGGTGAATCGACTGAGAGTGGGCAGCCGAAAGCGGCGCTTGAACACTGACTTTGACGGCCAACGCGAAACAACGTCGTGGGTCCAAGTAAGTTCAAAGACCTCAGCTCTGGGGCAGGCGCGTGACAGTGAGCGCGAAGCTAGCGCGAGGCTCGCTGCCAACAGGCGGATCAGCCCCGAGGGATCAGCTCCGTGTGAAGTGCATCTGCAAACAATGGCAATGAGAGTGGACATCAACAAAGGCGGGACCCGGCATGTGCCACCAATGCCCGAGGCTAAAGGAACGTAGCTGGGGGTGAGCATGTACCCGCATTCGTGCAGCGTCTGACTCGGCGCGTGATACTGGGCGGAAGGGAGATAATGCTGCTGCTGCTGCTGCTGACGACGACGAGTAGACGGACGCCACGACCGGCACGACGGTTGTGCTGTTCGCGATCCAACTGCTGGCTCCTTCCGCCCCAGGGCCGGCTCCTTTGGACTGAGGCCCAATGCAAAGTGGCTATTTGCCTGTGCCAACAGCGCAGCCACAGGAGCAGCTTTAGCTGCAACACCTCCCTCCTGGACACGCGCCAGGCGAGAAACCATCCGAGCGTGAGCACATGCGTCACGCCCACACCACACTGCGTCCTTTGTGTGGCTTCAACCTATGCATATTGCTACGCAACTGCGAGGTGCCACCGTGCATCGTCTTGAGCAGAGTCATGCAACCAGAGTTCGACCCCTGCTCCACCACCAGCCTCCACAAGCTCGAGGCCATGGCTGTTGTCTAGTTCGACCACTGGAAGAGGTTTGGCAGTGTCTATCAGGGCCAGACGTACGTTAGTGATTGAGACGCTGTGATAGACAACTGTGACAGACAAAGACAGAGGCGACTTGTAGCGCCGCGTGTGACATGGACCCCCTCGCGTGGTTCAAAGCCTCGCACAGCTGGGCAGCATCGGTGATTTCTCGGATTATGGTAGCTCTGCCGACAGAATGGTCGGCGATGATCGCGGGATCGAATGTGATTTCGGGCATGCCTGTTGAATTATATTGCGCTGATCAAGAATAACACCTTGCGGCTGCAGTGCACAGCGTTGGTTCACTTGCGCAGAATCAGGTATATTACGTTCAATTTGCACAGTTTAGTGATTAAGGAATGACCCAAGAATCTGACAGTATGAGAAGCGTCGAACAAACTTGACATTGCGCGAAGTGAAGACCTTAATGCAAGCACCCGCCACAAGAGGACGAGCCTTCGTAGCAGAATGAGCGAGAGAATGTAGGAGACGGAGAGGATTATCTGAGACAAAAGTCAAGGAATCACAGATGCATTTAGTAAACCACAATCTTTGATAGTACGCTCACTGGCGCTTAACGACTTTGTAAGATTGATGCTCGTCGCAAGCTATTTTGAGAAGCCTGGGCTTCAGCATATTCTTGCGTGACGGCTGTCCGGTGCCGATTTTAGGTGTCCATGTGCCTGCTCAATTGCGATGACGACGAACTCGATTGCCTAAACTGTTACGAAGTAGAACTTTACAGGGGCCACCCCTAAACGGTCAGTTGCCGTTTGCGTCGAGCGTTGATGTCAAGCGTCGCACCTTGCTCTTGATTGCCCTGGGCGCTGCGCCGTCGTTGACCATGTGCGCAAAAGCTTACGCACAATAGAGCTTCGTCCCGCTAACTACATGCATCCCTTTCGAAAAGTGGCACGACTCCTATTGGGAGAGGATAAGATAGCCTTGAGACAGTGTCTTGAACCTGAACGTTCATACTCGTCATACTAAAATGTCCAACTATAAGGGAGTCGGCATTACGCAGCGTCCGTTATCATCATCTGTTCCCTTCAATCCAACAATGCGCCTGAGCTGGTTCTCAAGCCGCCGTCAAGACAAAGTATCTTCGACCATCTCTCTTCCTTCGGCTGGTCCGACTTCTGACTCTTCATATACATTCTCCATCCCATCTGTCAGCAGCCTTGACATGCCTTCATTTGAACAACCTAGATCTCGTCGTCGCATTCGCCCGCAATCTACCTTTGATCCCGCTTTCGAGCAGATCTACGAGGACAGTGCTGTCCGCCCGCACAGCGTCTACATTCCCTCCACCAGCTGCAGCGCAGCCATGTCTTCACCCGCATTGGGCGTTTTTGACAACCACTGGCAGGTGAGTGGCGCATTCTCGCATGTCTCGGAATCTAATATCAGACTGCCCTCCCCGTCCCTGAACCCGTTCCCGTTGAATCCCCTACCCGTCGTACCCGTCGCTCGGGCCCGCCACCAGAAGTCAAGCAGCGTTGCTCGTCACTGCTTTCGTTGTCGATGCTACAGACCGATGTGAGCATGGATTCTACACCTCCTTTGTCGTCTGCTTCGTCTGCGTCCGGTGATGCGCACGATGAGACTTGGCAACAAGAGCCTGCAAGCAAGAGACGCAGTGGCTTTTGGCGCGCATCTCGTGTTGACCTGACTATCGATATGCTCAAGGTGCGCGACGGTATGGGCAAGCGTCAGAGTTCAAGTGGAGTGTATACTCGTAAGTGTCTGCAGACGTTCAGATACAAGCTGACGGTATAGCCTCCACATTCCCAGGCGCTTCGGGTTCCCACCCTCACTGCTACCATTCCTCCGTCTACACTCCTCCCAACTTTAACCTCTCCACTACCCCTATCCCCCCTCGCAGCCGCTTCAACTCGCAATCCAGAGCAGAAAGTCGTCTAGCTTCCAAACTCTCTTCAGCAGTCAACAGAGCGCAGGGCGCTTTTGCAGGCTGGAAGCGAACTCCACCAACTCCCCAATCCGAAATTCCATCAATGCCACAAACCCCCTTATCCAGTCACGACTCCTATTTCGTCTTTACTCCCACAACGACTGACAGCGGGCACGTCGTCTACAGCGCTGGTCGCTATGCCGAGACGTCTCCAGCTCTGTCCAGCCCAAAGTTTATGCACACACCTGCGCAAGTCGCCAAACCAGCTGTGACAGGCCTAGGCTTTCCAGAAGTCGAGTCACTTGCCAAATCATCCAAGGGTGTTCGCCGCAAGGCTGTGCCAAAGCTCATCAGGGATGAAGCCGACCTCCGTGCCCAGCTGGAGCGTATCGCAAACGCGCAGGTCGCTTAGCGTTCAGTCTGGTGCATTGTAGTCTGCCTTGTTGCCACCCGCCGTAGTTGTACCCCTCAATGTATACCTGAATTCCATCACAACAGTCTATCGTACATCGGCGCGCTCACTCCCAGTCTGAATCATCCGAATCATCGTCTGCTTTCTTTGGTTCTTTGATCGCTGCTGCTGCCGGCACCGGGACAGCAACCTTGATGAGGTCAGGCTGATCACTGACAACGTCGTAGCTTTCTTCTGAGGAATCACGAGGGCTCGTCTCGGTCGATGCTTGCACGAGAGCAGCACTTGGCACCTTGGCGACCGCTGCCGCTTTAGGCGTGGTCTGAGCTGCCTCTTGCGCTGCATCTGTCGTTGCCGCTCGGCTGCTGGTGGATTCGGCATCCTCGTTGTCGTCCCAGCTGAAGTCGTCATCAACAGGTGAAGGCGCGGTGACTATCATCAGTGTCGCCAGGAAGCCAACTCACCATCAAGCAGCTGACGGCGCTTTTCGTCTTCCTTTTCAATAGACGACTTGTGGAAAAAGTAGCGTTTCCAGAACTCGTCGACAGATAACTGCGAAGGGACTGATCATGAGCTGCTTGTGTGTTGCGTTGACTTACCGAGCTCATCTCGCAGACCTTTGAGCTCCTCGACATCGCTGCCCTCCGGCCCAAGCTCGGCCCAAATCTCCCCACGCATGACCTCACCATCGATACCGCCACGAGCATCAATCTGCGTCTTGACAAACTCTGCAAACGCCGCTCTGCGCTCTTCCGTCTCGGCTTCGCCTGCAGGATTGACGAGCAAGAGTTCTTTGTCTGAGCGCAGACGACGAAGCAAGGCTTGCTTGCGCATCGTGGCGCGATCAGCTGGCGTGGCAGAGGATGAAGCGTACAGCGCCGCCGAGCTCCACGAAGTGTTGGCCTCTTTGTTGGGCGTCGTGGAAGTCGAGAAAGCGTACATATCTGTACCGTCCCAAACCACACCAGGCTTGTCGTCTCCACCTGGTGGAACAACCTTGACAGCTTCCTTGACCCATTCACCAGCTTCTGACATCAACCCTTCTGATTTCTTGAGATATTCTTCAGCCAACCTCTCGGCTTGCTTCAAGCTGAGATCAAAGTTCTCACGAGCGCTTGCAAGGTGTAGGTTCTGTGCGAGAGTCTGGCGTAGACGTGTAGGATTAGTTGGGAGGTTTGGATGCGCATCGAGTGTGGATTGAAGGGTCTGCTGAAGGTTGGCTTGGATTGCGTTGGACGTAGAGGATAGCTTTGCGAATAGGTTGGTTGCTGCTGCTGTGGCGGTGGCGAGTGGTGCTTCGCCTGCTGAAGCCGTCTCGACTTGCCGACCTTTGCCCTTCTCAGCAGTTGATGGGCCTTCTGATTCTGCCGCAACCTCTGGCTCGGAAGGCTTCTCCTTCCTCACGACTTCTACCGTTTGAGTTTGCAGCCGCGAGTACTCCTCCTTTGCTTGCTTGACCGTCTTGTCGAGGTCACTACGAGCTGCCTGCAGAGCGGAGGCGCCCTATACGTCAGACCAGTACTTTGCTGTGCACACTGACCTGCTTCTTGGCTAGACCCCAGAAACTGCCACCCCACGACGAAAGCTGGTTCACGACTTGTCCAACCTCGTCTTCAAGAGAGCCTTGGTACAGCCCGTGCTGTTGTACACGTGCCGCAGCACTTGTTGCAGGTGACTCCTCAATAGTCGCTGCATGTACTTCGGCCTTGTTTACCTGCTCAGGCTTCAAAGTTGCGGTAGAGGAGGAAGTCGAGGCCTGTTCGAGCTCGGTTGCAGGTTCAACTTTGTCTGAACCTGTCACCGGTTTTGATACTGGTGACTGTGGTGTTGACGATCTACCTATCGTCAAATCTGATTGCTGCTCCATCCTCGTCACAAAAGTCTCCTCTGCTTGAAATGGCAAGACAGCTACCTTCCCAGCTGCAGCTGCTCCAGTGTGCGGGTGGCGTCGCGTGCCTATCTTGCGCAATGGTGTATGTGTTATAGGCTCGCGCCAGGAGCACATGAAGAGTCTCCAGCAGTTGCGGCGCGCGCACGTATACTTGTGTTCTAGTGTCGATAGCCACCTCACTCACCACTATATCATGTCCTCGGGCAGCAGCTCTGATGATTCAGGAGATGACGCAGATATCATGGACTCCATCAGTGGAGTTACTATGCGTCAGCTTCTTAAAGACGCAGGTGTAGAAGACACCGAATCACTCGATACAGTTCTCGCTCCCGGTGGCCGCAAGCGCGCACAGGGATTCAAGCTCGACGAGTCGGAGCTAGACAATGACAAGTACTTTGTCGATGTCGATGATGATGATCTGCCTGAAGAGCAGATCTCACCGGAAGAAGCGGCGAGCAGGCAGAGACAGAGGCAGATGGAGGACCGGTATGCGAGGTTAGCGATGCAGACGGTCAAGGAGGATCAGAAAAGGAAGGCCAAGACTTTGACTTCTGCGCCTGCTGTTCAGCTTAGCAAGGAGGAAGCGCAAGAGGCAAAGAGGAGGAAGATCATGGCTGAACACTTTCCAAACTTCAAGAAGGGTGACAGAGTCAAATTCTCTGATGTCCTGTTTGCGCCGGCGAAAAGGCCAAAGCCCAAGACGGATAAGGCTGCAAAGCCTGCGGTCAAGATACGTGAGTACATGCGGACCATGGCGTTGGTTATTGCTGACACGGCGTAGTTGATGTCCCATCACCATTGCCCGGCCCGGACTCTATGTCTACATTCGCCTCCACCTGTGCCCTGCCTCTCCTCCCATCATACGCCTCAAACGATGTCGTCAGCTCTCAACTCGCCCGACATTTTGACGCCAAGCAGATTCGTGCCATCCAGCGCCGCTGTGTTGGTGCGCCCAAGCAAGAAGTCCAAGTTCAAGTCGACTGGGTGCGGGACATAGCTGCCGATCGTAAAGGCAAAGGCAAGGAGCAGTTGCCACAGGTGATGATGGTTGATCTTGTGGATTGGGAAAAGGACATTGTTTTCGACTCAAGGTTAGTGCTGCAAGGCTCGTAGATTTAGATTTAGCTGATCAGCAGGAACCCGTCATTACTGGCTGCCAGAACGACGACTGGCGATGACTTGGGTGTACCCCGAAATCAAAGTCTGCTTGATGGTTCATGGGTCGATAATATCGTCTGGGACACTCTGGCGAAACAGAAAGACTTGGAAGAGGTCGAGGATATTGTCAAAAGTAGGTCGAAGTACGTCTCCATGAGGCTGATGTCAGTGCCTACAATTGCCTCTACGAACGAAGCAGAATCATCAACAGCCCCGGCGCTCGACCCATTCAATCTCTCCAACGACCACCTCTATCAAGCCGCACACGGTGGCGCCCAGCAATTCCGAATCCGTCAAACATTCGGCAACATCGAAGTCGTGCACGCCGGACCCGCGAAATCACTTCAACTTCCATTTTACAAAACCAGTCTATCAAAGCAAGAAGCTCGCTCGTGGCGTCGGCCGGCAATTCAGTTTCCTGTGGGCGTTTCCATCACTTTTAGCAAGCTCAAGAGTAACAAAGACGCTGGGCGTAGCAAGAGTAGTGTGAGGACGGCTGCGGACATGGCGGAACGGTTGAAGACGTCTAAAGATCTGACGCTGAGTGAGAAAGGTGCTTTTGTGTTGTTTGAGTTTTCGGTGAGTGTGTGATGAGAGAAGAAGGGAGATGGCTGATGAGAAATAGGAAGAGTATCCACCGATCATGAGTGGTTTTGGTATGGGCACGACTATTGTCAACTACTATCGCAAGAAGAATGACAAGGACGAGTTTGTGCCAAAGGTGTGTTGGCTGTGCGCTAGAGAAGACAATGCTGATATGAAAGCTTGAGCTTGGCGAACCTGCGATCTTGGAACCGGGAGATGCCGAGCCGTATCTTCTTGGCTATGTCGATCCGGGCAAAGTCATCCAGAGTCTGTACAACAACTTGATCCGTGCTCCGATTTTTAAGCACACTCCTGAACCGACCGACTTTTTGGTCATCAGGTAATGTTCAATGTCCATGAAGCTGGGTAACTGACGTTCAGGCAAACCATCAACAATCAGCCGAACTATTACGTGCGCGAGATCAAAAACCTTTTTACTGTCGGCCAGACGTATCCCAACGAGTCTGAAGTGCCTGGACCACACGCTCGCAAGAATACCAACGTCACCAAGCACCGATTGATGATTGTCGCTTGGTGCTTACTTCAGCGCACTAAGGGCCAGCGGATCAAATTGGGCAAGCTGATGCGCTACTTCCCAGACCAGACGGAACTGCAGATGAGGCAGAGATTCAAGACCAAGGGCAACGTGAGTTGATGTCTGGAACTCGGCTGACGACAGGAATTCATGACTTATCTTCGACACGGTCCAGATCAAGGCTACTGGAAGCTCAACCCCGAGTTTGTCGGTTTGCCTGTGGGTCGTGCGAATGTGCAAGCGCTGGTTACACCAGAAGCCGCAATGCTTTACGAAGCGATGCAAGTCGGCGCTCGGCATCTACACGATGCTGGATACTCCAAGACTGCGGATGGCGGTGTTGAAGATGATGTCGGTGAAGGCGGGCCTCGGGGGGAAGGCTTGGACATTGAGCAGCAGCTTGCAGTATGGACCATCACCACCAACTACAAGCAAGCCGAGTCTGGTAAAGCGTGGCTTGTTCTTCATGGTGATGGTGATCCGACGGCTCGCGGAGAAGGCTACAGCTTTCTCAAGACGTCCATGAAGGGCTTCTTCCTTCGCAGAGGCGAGACCGAGGCGGAGCGCAAAAGTAAGTACCGAAGCTTCCCAGAGCTGACTTGTTGAGGTATACTCGAAGACGCCAAGAAGAACCCGCTCAAGATCTCGAATGCTGAACAAGCTCGAATCTATGAAGAAGAGAAGCGCAAGATCTGGGATGCGCAGGCGGCTTCGCTCGGCAGCTCGAGACCTCCAGAGCTTGATGAGGATGACGAAGAGGCTGAGCGTGCTGCACAGCGTCACCGGAGTGGCAGTACTCGTCGTGGGTTCTCGAGAGCTTCGAGCGCAGTCGGTCCTGGCGCTTGGCAGCATGAGAGCCCAAGAGACCGCAGCCCGTCGGCTATGAGTCGTGGAAGCTCTGTGGATCGCGATGATGTCAGTGCTTATAGTGGGCGAGGAGATGATCCGCAGGGACGAATTTTGCGCATCAAGCGATTGGTGAGTGATCCGCGGCAAGTCATCGTGCTGACAGAAAGGTCCGTGGCAAGGTCGAATACGAAATTCTCCGCGATGACAACATCATCAATGCCTACTTGGCGAGTCTCAAGGTCGTAAGAGAGAAAGCCATGTTGCGGTCTGCAGAGAGTCTTCGTGCGACTGGAGATCCAGAGACGGATGCGATGGCAAAGAGGGTGCTTCAAGAGGAAATTGAGAAGGTCAAGAGGAATCAGGCTCGGCGGTTGGCACGCAAAGGTGACAAGGATGAAGAAGGGAAGGGCGTGGTGAGTTGAGCTTTCTTCGAGCTGCCTCTGACGACTTTAGCAACGCAAATGTGGCGCTTGCGGCCAGGTCGGCCACACTCGTGAGTCTCCAGTTGCGATCTCGACTTGGCTGACTTTGCAAGGCAGCAACTCCAAAATGTGCCCTCTTTTTGGCCAATCCAATATTGAAGCCAGTCCCTCCGCGTCGACGCCCAATGCTCAAGCTCCACTGGGCTTTGGAAGCTTCAGTCTCGGTGCAGACATGGGTCGTCAGGAAGCTGAGAGCTCTGGCGGTGGCAAACTTATCCTCAAGCTTGGCAAGAATGCGTGACCTTGACGTGATGTCTTTCTTATGTATCTGCTTTATGACGACTGCAAAGAGGTGATGTACACGCACAAGCAATTGATCCAGCCTGGCTTTGGCCACTGCTGTTGCTCATCTGCTGCAGCGGTGCCTAGCAGCGTCAAACGCAAAGTTGAATAATGGTCCTTGCATGCAGACCTTGCTCACGCGTCTTGCAGCACTACTTTCACTGCCGAGCCGCCACTTCCTCTGTCCTCCTCACAGCGGCAGAATCGCGCCAATCACCTGCGGTGGCCTCGCCAGCTCGCACGTAGCACCGTCTCATTTCTCACTTGGCGCGTACTTTGCCTCAAAAGCCCACCATCTCAGCCTCTGCGTCGCAACAAAAGAGCGCAAGTCTCAGCTACTGCGAGGCAGAGCCTCTCTGGGTACGTCGTCGAAAACGGTGGCTATCGAGGTACCACCGCGATCCAGTCTGCGCCTCCGCTGAGACGCGCATTGCAATAGTCGGCTATTTTCGTACAGGCCGCATGTCCGGCTGTCACGCTACTGGCTCGGGCCAGAACGCTGTCTTTTGATTCTGAGCGGACACTCGCTGATTCAATCAAGTTATCGACAATGATGTCTGACAATTTCTCTGGCACAATGTTAACGCAGGTCACAAATGGCGAACTACGTGGCGTGATTGTGCAGGCGAAGTATTACTGGTTGTGGAAGGAGACTGCGGCTAGGGAAGACGGACGTACGCTGCAAGCGGCGTGGCGTGGCTTCAGGACTGGGCAATGGAAGCTCGCAAAGAGTGGGAGGAGAAGATGAGGTCCGCGGGAGATCAAAGGTGTGGATTTTGGGCACTAGTTGCTGATGAACCAAGCAACATTGTCAAGATGTAATTGATGATCGGGAAAGTCAATAAACTCATCCCAAAGTCAATACCTTGAACGCTTACAAGCATCAGTCACCGCAAGTTTGTAGGCGTTCGCAGACAAGAGCCACAGTCGTCTTAGACCATTTCACAGCGAATGCTCAGACGTTGCATGCATCTATATTTTCCCCTGTAGCAAGTTTGAAATCATTGCGCGACCCGTGAGTCGGACGGTATGATACAGCGTCGGCAGATCAAGCGTCGAGAAGAATGTATCGGCAAACCCAAACGGCAGCATCAACGGGATCCAGCCTACCCATCAGCACCGCCACGAGTCTTCAAAGTCACTCACCCCTGGCATACTCCATCGCCCAGCTCTCTGGTTGCATGGTGTACTGCTGTACATCGCCTCTTAGCAAGAGATGAACATCTCCGGGGTTATATGTCTCGCGAACGAGATCACCGGGTGAAAAGGCGTGCTGTTGACCTTGAAGAATCTGGTAGTAGTCGTCTGCAGTGTGTCGGCCTGAATGGCCTTCTGTGCCAACGGCTGTACCAAAGATGATCAAGTATCTTGCCCATTAGCTTCCTTGACACATCAAGAAGCGACCCACTCGGTGATACTGGCGTGAATGATGAACATGGAGCCCATTGCGCCGCCAGCGTTGTTGAAAACCCATTCTGTGGGGTTTTTGAAATCTGTCGAGATGAAGTTAGGATGTGTGACGGATAGTTGATCAATAATGGATTGGATGATATCGGACGTGTTGGATTTACCGCCCGCAGCGAGGGAATTGGCATGTGCGATGGCTCGAAGACCTGTTGCTTCGAGCTCGGCAGTATCAAAGATGTAGAACCGTTCCTTTTCATCAGCGTTGATTCGACATTTGAGAAAGACGGACCTTGATACTGTCTGCCCAGAAGCAGAAAGCGGTCAAGAGGCCGCCAAAGATGGCCAGCAAAGAAAGCTTGCGTAGTGTAGACGAGGAAGTGGAGGCATTATAGCCGTTGGCAGTAGCTCTAGGTTTATGGGCCATGGTCTTGCCTGTCAGTCAAAAGGATAAGGGAGACCAAGGACTGACTGACGGCTACTTGAAGACGTTGTCGGTCGTTTAATAATTTATCGAACGACTTTTCTAAGGACGCGCTTGACTTTTCGAAAGATCGGGATCTATACGGAGATAACAGAACCCGATCAGTCCGGTCGGATGTCCGATGGTGGACGTGCACCACCTCTTCAAGACCCTCTTGACGCGCGCCTAAACGTCCACTAATGTCTTCCTCGTCCTCGTCACTCTACACGCAAACGCAACCATCACTTCCATCAGCGCTGCATCAACTTTCGGCACCAACGCCGACGCTGATCGACTCGCAATTACCAGCATACCTTGTTCCAAGCGTCTTGGATGCTTTGAAAGCCAGTTCTCGAGCAGCTGTGCGTAGACGGATCGAATGGGAGCGCTTCGAGGGACTAAGCAGCTCGGATCACGTTAAAGGCAAAGGCAAGCAAGGCCAAGATGAGGCTCAGGAAGAGGAAGAGCAAGTCAAGCTAGCTTTGCGAGCTAGGATCGAGGCCATGGGTCTCATGGTTGGTGGAACAATAGCGGAGAGGTGTGTAACAAGGAAAGATAGAGCTAACGTAAAGGCTCGCATTACCGAAACCACCGTTGCCGACGCATCTTGATGTCATCAAATTCGTATGCAAGGACCTCTTTCTGCATTTGTATGCGCGAGGCATTGACAATCTGCGGACGAACCACCGTGTACGTCGCTATTGTTTGTCTACAGGTAAGAACTGACAACATTCAGGGCGTATACGTTCTCCAATCACACGTCTTTCCTCCTCTGGTATCACTTTCGAATGCCGGTGACTCTACTGCGTTGATGGAAGCCGCCAAGCTGGTGAGACACTCCTGCCTTTCTCCAGTGCAAAAACTGACAATCAGCACATGCTCTTTCCTCAAGCCATCATTCAAGGTGCCCTAGGCCGTCTAGGGCTACCAGCCGTCGTCGTAGCAGAAACGAGTGGCCTTCCGCAATGTTCGTCTTCGCTCCTGCACAACTCTGTCTGTACAGGCTGACTTTGCCAGGTACATTTCAGATCAAGACGATCAAGCCGCATCAGCCTGCTGTTTCTGCGGGTTTGCACACGGGTGGCTTGCAGAGCGGTCAGAGTCAGGGTGTGACGCAGGGTGGTGGAAGCGCTGGACCTATTGGAGTGTGATGCATCTCATATTTGTATTGCTTGCATTGCTCGTATTGGTTCCAAGCTCCGGCGCGTTCCCAGCTTGAATGATAACCAAGTAATAACATGGGAACATCGGTCTGACGCAAAGTGCCACCTTGAGACCGGTTGGGATTTGCCGCCGCAACCGGTTCACATCCCTCGCGCCATCCTGAGCTCTGTGCTATCAACAAACGACAACATGTCGCTCCCACCTCAACGAAACCCATGGCGAAGTCGCTTCAGATCACTAGCTTTTGCAGTCAGTATCGGCACCAGCTTTTACCTCGTCACGTCGTATGCTCTAGATCGGATGCGAGAGTCTAGAATCAAGTTGTCCAAAGAGAGAAATGCCAAAGATCTGTAAGCCTTACTGTGGAGCTCAGAGGCTGATATGATCAGGTTGAAGAGGTCATTTAACGCCGCGCTGTCTAATGCTTCATACACCCTCTACGCGCTACTGCCAACCCTCTCAGAACAGCTCAACGAGCGATATGACGTCGAGGACGTTTCTGCCGAACTCCAAGCTCTTTCTTCAACAGTCTCGACCTCTGCATCCGTTATAACAACACCAGCTGCAAGCCTACTTCTAGATCATCCTACAAAAGTTTCAGGATCAGTAGCAGAGAGCTCGAAAGGGCCGGGCGAGAGCTGGGCGAGTGAGTTTCAGGGTAAAGCGAGTAGTGGTGATGAGAGTGAGGGTACTGGGACGAATATGCATATGAGCGTTAGTGAGCTTGGGACGGAGACGGATGATCAGGTATGTTTAGGAGGAAAAGGTGGAGCTGATGACAGTTTACCAACTCTGCTACTTCGCAAAGTATTTCGTTACCGACGTCTTCTGCATCCGCTTCATCTATCAGTGAAAGTATCCCTTCTCCTGAAGCGCCACCTCCTGCTCCGCTGCCTACAAAGACGAAAGCACAGCTATGGAACGAGCTCAAGCTGAAGAGTGAGTGCTGGAAGTGGGCAAGCTGACGACAGGTCTGACGCGTTCCATCACGACAATCTACCTCGTACCACTCCTTCTCCTCCTCACGCAATCACAACTCACCCTGCTCGCACGGATCCACTACCTCCGAACTGTCCGCGAGTCACTGCCTACACCTCCTCCTCAGCCCAAAAGCAGCAGCTGGCTGAGCTATCTCTCGATCGAAGGCATGGGCTTGAGCGAGTTTGCAGAGTCCTCAAGCTCATATCTGCCTTTTGGACTCGACACATTGCTGCCCTCCACAAAGACATCAGCTTCCACCGCGACTCGGGAGGATCCAGAGCCAGCAATTGACCCAGAGACGGAGAGGCTGTTCCTCTGCTTTTCATGGTGGTTGTTGCATGAGGGATGGAAAGGCATTGCAGAGAGGGCTGAAGCTGCTGTTCGTGACGAATTTGCATCGTGCGTTGTGGCTGTTAATAAGCAAACTGACACCCCAGCGTGCCTCTCAAGCGGGAGTTGAGTCAAGCGGACTGGAGAAACAAGCTCGAGAGTGTACGAGCGCGCGTCGAGACGGATGACGAGCTTCCTGGGTCTGCAATGTACAGGTGGGCTTCATCAAGCGCGCAATCTGACGTCTAGCTTTCTGCCACACCTTCTGCCTCCCGCGATCGCACCCGAGAACGCCGCATTTCCTTCTCAACCCTACCCTCAACCCCTCGAGCGCCTCTACGCAGAGACGAAATCACACTTAGCAAGCACAGACTTCAACCTCGTCTTTGCGCTGGGTGTCGACAAGCTCGCCGCAAAGCTCACAGACGAGATCTTCTCAGAGGACGACGGTAAGAAGAGGTTGGTGGATTGCTTGCCGGCTGTGACGCGCTGGGGAAGGAGTGTGTGGGATGCGGTGCCGGATGTGGGTGTTGAAGAGGTCTTGGCTCTACCGGAATTGGAGGCTTTTGCGGCACTCATCTTTGGTGATTGGGCTGTGGATCTCGATGCATGATATGCTCATGGGGTTCTTCGAGTTGCAGTGAGACATCGGCATCGCATCTACGACAGGCTATCTACCTGTGGATTGCGGAGCTTGAAAGCTGATGAGCTAACTACTCTAGTAGTCCTGAGACCTCTTCCGTAAAGACGCCGTCTTTGGTAACGACGCCGTAGACCTCCTCATTATCGAACTTGGTCGCGCAAGCGGGATGGTTTGGGTAGAAAATCGTGACACTCGTCGTGTTCCTGCTGTGATAAACTTGAAGTTGAGCACTATTCACGAGCGAACGCAAAGTTTCACCTAGAGACCCGTATTCGACCAGCGGATTAGCAAGTGCGAAGCTCATTGCTGTGTATAAGGAGCATGTGAAGAACGTGAATCAGCGTCTTAACAAGTGCGAGTGATGAAAGGATGCTGAGTCTCAAAGAGAGATGATCCCGGCTTCTTACCGGCAGCCAAAATGGATCGGAGCTGCTGTACGACAGCAAGGAGGTTCTTCGAAAGGAGCCCTGCCAGTTTTCGCCACCCGAAAATACGGGATCGAATTGCTGCTTGAGGCAGGCTTTTGGCATTCATACTCGTATTAATAATTTGGGCTATTTGAGTGCTCTCTCTCACCTACAGCTCAAGTTTGCGTCGTCCGCAATATGATGGAGGAGTGGGCGCCGTCGTACACGTCGTTGACTCGCTGCATCGGACTCGGGAATGCAGCAGTCACCTCGGTCACCAAGGAGTCGTGCAATAAAATGAATGCCGTATCACTGGGAAGTTGCTTATACAAACGTGAGAACAGAACCATGCCCGAGCCATGGATGAGCAAGCGTTGTTCTGCATGGATTAGCAATGGATGAGCAAGCGATCATGCCCAGCAGTATAAAGTGCAGTGATCTGAGTACCTGCATCTTCTGCAACAACCAACACATTTCCCACATCAATCAACACCTACTATGACCATTACCAACTCTACATCTGCCAAGCTCGTCGCCGTTGCCGGCGCTACCGGTCAGCAAGGCGGCGCCATCATCCAGGCTCTGAAACGGTCCGCTAAAGAGTATCGTGTCCGTGGCTTCACCAGAAACGCTGCCAAGGCTTCAGACCTCGAGGAATTGGGTGTCGAAGTCGTCCAAGTCAATCTCAACGCCGAGAGCCAGAATGATATCAAAAAGGCTTACGAAGGGGTTGACGTTGCTTTTGGTATGACCAATTTCTGGGAACACGGTGACCAGCGAAAGGTGAGTTGCAGGCCATGCAGGATGTCGGTTCCAGCTGACAATCACAGGAAATTGCCGATGGCAAGGCGCAGATCAACGCTGCTGTCGATGCCAAGGTCCCATTGTTCATCTGGGCAGGCCTTTCGTCGTTCAGCAAGATCAGCAACGGCAAATACGTCCATGTCCAACACTTTGACGGCAAGCAGCAAATCTCCGACTTTGGCCGCAGTCTCAAGTCGTCGACGTTTAGCTTCGCAGTCGTGCAGCCCGCTTGCTACATGTCCAATTTGATCAACATGTCACAGCCGGCTGGCCCTCCTGTCGACGGCAAGCCTGCATTTGCCTATGCGCTGCCTACCGATGGTAAGGTGGCTCTCATTGATATCACAGACTATGGCCTTTGGGTTCAAGCTGCAATCGAAAACCCAGAGCTTCAGGGCGATGATGATGTGCTGGCAGCGAGTGAAGAGCTGAGTGGTGCTGAGCAGGCTGATCTTTTGAACAAACGTGCGTTTATAGAATAGTGTCCATCGGCTAACGTCCAGACTCGAGCATCCATTTGAACTTTGCAGCTATCGATGGGGCCACCTTCAAGTCGTACCTCCCACCTTCAATGGCGAGCGAGATGACCGAAATGTTCCAGGCTATCGGAGAATTTGGCTGTGAGTTTGAGATACGCTGAGAACTTGCTGACCCTTAGACTTTGGCGGTGCAGACTTTAAAAAGTACCATCAGTATCTCGAGTTCCCTCCCAATACGTTTGCCGACTGGGCCAAGACGGCACAGTTTCCTGTTGCTAAGTGAGGTCGTAGAGGTTGACAGCATTGCTATGAATTAGTTGGAAACAAACTCATGGCTTTGTTTGAGATCATATCGACGTTCGCCCACAGCCTTGTGTACCTCGACCAGCTCGGTAGCTGTTGGGTGGCAAAAACATAGAGGCGGCTGTAGACCGCTCGACTGAGTTGCACCAAATCATCCACACGCGAGTGATCAGCTCCGCCAGTGGTCAGCACTACTTCAAGTCATCAAAGCACAGCTGGCATTATCATCATCGACTCAATGCCTGCTTTCCGTAAAAGTGCCATTATTAGTCACGTAGCCATAAACGTCTCTGGCCGCAAAACAACTTACACAAGCCGGGTGATTGGGGTAATAGACCATCCTTGTGTAGGGGTGGGGACACTTCGGCGTGGTTGTCTCGAACCGACACGAAGGAGCTTGTTTATAACGGGTTTCATTCCCTCTTGAGACGATGGCATCAAAGCTATGGTCTGACTCAATTTCCTGATCGTGTGAAGACGTCGTTTTGGGCAACGGCATCGTGGACCTCCCTATTATTGCACTTGAACGACGCGCAAGCCGGATGCTTAGGGTTATAGACCGGCATCGGGAACGGGCCTTGAGACGTACATGCGTCGAGTTGCGTCGAGTTGATACACCTGTTGAAAGCGTCTTGTCCGTTCGTCACCGCCATGCCGCGTAACGACGACTTTTCGGTATCTCTTACGCATCAGGGCTGATCAAAACCAGTGTTCAACTCTGTGCATGCGGCTACTCTGCGCCCTCGATAGGGATGTTGGCCTTGGGCTGTACACATCAGTATTTTCTCCACATTCTCCATTATACGCACGTTGAAGAAAAGAGACTCGTTGCCCCATCTGTCCTATGTTAGTAACATCCCACCCCAACTCTAGTAACACGACGCACGGGAAAGGCTACAAGTCAGCAACGTCTCTAGCTTCAGGACAGTTCTCTCCCAGGCATCTGCCTGGAGATTAACAAATCAGATCAGTTACTGACCTTGTTCCGGATGTTCATGTAGCTGTAAACACTCCTCTCTGGCATCTCACCCCCGTTCTCGTGAGCCATGTGCTCCAAGTGCGCGGCGTGCTCTGTCTCGACCTTGTATACCCAAAGACCACCGACAATGGCACCGGGTACACAGACGTACATGCTGATCTTGCGCCAGAGGTCTGTGGTCTCTGCCACTGTTAGTCTCTTGACGCAAGGCAGGGACTGAACTGACCTCGAGCGTGTGCCTCTGTGGCTGCGCGGTTGGCGACAAACTTGTTTGTTCCTGATACTGCTGTTGCGTATGAGCGCGATGCTCTGGCTGCTGTTTGAGTGAAACGGGCGAACATGATGGCTATGGTACTGTGCTAGCTCGTGCTTTGCTTCAACTCTGCTGGCTATGAACCGGGCAGGAGCGGAGCGGAATTACCCGTTGGTGGTGGGTCACGAAGGGGTTAAACAACCCTCTTTAACTTTTTTGGATAAATCATCCACGACGATTCGACGTGGAACCTAGCTCACCTTGTGTACCAGCTGCAGCTATATCAGCTAAAGGACAGCTGCAGTGAAAAAAGGAGCAATGGCACCAGGGATATCCTACGATGATCAAGGCTCCCTAGCTTCTTATTTCGCATTAACAGTCCTTTCTCTGATCCTCATCCCATCAACTATCCTCTACCTCAAGCCTTCCTCCGATCAACGTCAGTTCATCCCTGCTACCTTGCTAATCTACAGACAAAAAGGCTTCGAGATGCCATTGTTCAGAATGTCAAGTCAATGAGAAACGCCTGGCCAAGCTCAAGCGCAAAAGGGCGTTTGGTATCAAGCCGTTGCTTGTACTTGGTGGTTGGCTCGCGTTTGCGTATCTGGCATTTGTGATTGCAAACGCGCCGAGAGGGGAACAGGTCGTTTATAATCCTTTCGAGATTCTTGGCCTCGGATCGGTGAGTGATTTTCGTGTCTTGCTCTATGGTATTTCGTTGGGTTTGTGACGAAAGACGCGTATAGCGAGCACGTAGGTGCACAGACAAGGCTCGATGCCACAAAGCGCATCAGCTGTGAAGAGTGTGCAGATTGGTGTGTTACCCGGCACAAACAATCACGTCACCAGCTGCGTCGCTTTATACCGACTCCATGCTCATTCCCTCTCGAACTCTGATTATCCGTGTTCTTCAATCTTTCATGATCAAAAGCCAGCTCGCTACCGTTGACGAGTAAGCCAAACATCTGTCGTTTGATGGCCACTCTGCAGGAGTGTCGATAGCTGTCCATCCCTTGCAAACGCGTCTTTGTACGCGCTCAAGGAGAGACTGCACAGTGGCACGCGTCGAGCTCGTTGCTGCAGTTCAGATGAACGTGGACCAAGAACACAAACGCGCAGCTTGAGCCGTACTATTCTAAATCACCTGGCGTCTGTGTAGACTTTGCCAATTCATCTGACACGCTTCGTATTGTGCTCCTGCGATGGCGCTCAAAAAGCTCATGTGTGGCCCAGCGACAAACTTTTCGATGCATCTCCAACTTTGTCAGCTGTGTTGATTGGTTGGGCAGCCGTTGTTTGCTGCTCAACAGAATGCATCAGCTGATGAAAGATGGGGCTTGCTCGAGGGTGGATCTGGTTCGTGGGACAGTCGCAGTGTGACGATGCGGAGGGCTAAACGCGCGCCTCAAGCAAGCAGCTTTGGCGATAGTAATGAAGGCTCTTCTAAGCAGACTTCTGTGCAAGTGCGCAAGCTATAGCTACGCGGAGCGTGCGTCCTCGTAGTCAGTCAACATGGCGCATGTCTTGCACTGAATGAGCAGGCGGTGATGGACCGTGCCGCGCACGTAGAGAGAATCAGCATTCAAAAGCTGTGCATCTGCCCATGTCTGCGGCACTCCGCCGTCCGAAAGGCGCGGCCTTGACCGATGGAGCTGGTTTTTAGGGAGGCGGCTTGACTGGCGGCGCAGGAATTTGCATCCAACGGTCTGAATTGCGGCATCGTATGCTGTAGCACCCTCAGCGTCTGCGCAAGGCGTTGATAGGCACGTAACGTTTGACCTCGACGTCCCTTTTTACCATTTTACAACAGGTACTGACTCTTCCTTCAGGCAAGCTCGGAGAAGCAGATAAAAAAGCACTACAAAAAGCTCAGTCTGCAATTGTGAGTCATCAGTTTCAGTTGACATGCACTCACATTAGCCACCCGGACAAAATTAAACTCGCCGAGAACCAGACTCAAGAGGACGCCGATGCCAAATTCGTCGAGCTGACAAAGGCTTACAAGGCGTGAGTCGAGAAGCGCGGACTCTGCTAACCTCCAGTCTTACCGACGAAGGAATTCGCGAGAACTTGGCCAAGTATGGCAACCCCGACGGCCCTCAGCAGCGCGAAGACAAGATTGCCATCCCACAATGGGTTGTCGAAGGTAAAAACAACATTTGGATCCTTGGTGCATACGGCCTGGTGCTCGGCGGCGGTATCCCTTGGGCAGTTGTGAGTATCGTAAGACGCAAAATGTAGCTGACAACAAGGGACGCTGGTGGTTCTCCCAACGCGAGCTTACTCGGGATGGCACACTCAACGCTACCGCTGAACTCATTTTCAAAAAGCTGTCTGACGACATCGACTTTGCATCCATCATCGCTCTTCTCGCCTCTGCATTCGAGCTGCGACGACTTCTCGGCGGTGCCGGTGTCGACAAGAAGAAGGCCAAGGGTGCTCAGAAAAAGCAACTTAAGAAGGAGCGTGCTGCCAAGACTGAAGATCTCGAAAAGGAGGTGATCAAAAGGGGCGAAGAATGGGGTGTAGAAGGCGTCATGAGTGGCCGGGTAAGTCAATGGCCCATCCCTCGCTGACATCAGTACACTAGCGGTCCCAGCCGTCACGCCGCCGTCCTTCTCTGGAGTCACCTGTTGCGCATCGAAGTCGACGAGGAGCTCGAGAAAGGTTAGTGAATTTTCGAATAGAGCTGACCATCAGAACGGCTTGCTGTCCTTCGCGTCCTTCCTCCTGTTCTCAACTCTGTTCAGCAAGTCGCTTTGAGCCACAACTGGCTTGCAACGTCGCTCCTCGCTTTCTCATTGCAACCTCACCTCGTACAAGCCCTTCCACCGGGGGTGCCGTCCGTGCAACAACTGCCAAAGATCGACAACAAGACGGCTGAGAAGATTGAAGCCAAGGGCGTGCAGGGCAGCAAGTGGTTGGAAAAGTTTGTTACTCTGAGTGATGAGGACAAGGTCGATGCCAATCTTTCCGAGGCTGAGGATGTTGCCAGCAAGTGGCCACGGCTGGAGATTGTTGACGCCGAGTTTAAGGGTGAGTCGTCCGTTCATTCCGAGCTAACCAGCAGTTGAAGGCGAAAAGATTGTCACTCCGGGCGCAATCGTCCAATTTACGTACTCTGTCCGTTACAACTACCCCAGTCTTGAACACTCCCCCGAGATCGACAGCAAACCCAATGGCGATGAGCAAGTAGAGAAGATTGTCACCAAAGCTGTTGAGACGGTTGAGCAAGTCAAATCCAAGCTCAAAGCTGGCGTCTCCGATGATGTCATTGAGCCCAATGGGTACGCTCACGCCCCATGCTGGCCTCAGCACCGCAAACCTCACTACTGGGTCCTCATTGGCGACACCAAACTCAACCGCGTTATCGTGCAACCGTCACGTATCACCGACATTCCGATGCAAAAGGCCGACGGCTCGCCCTCTGAGCCTCGCGAGTTCAAGCTGCAGTTCCAGGCCCCGCCTCAGCCAGGAGTCTACACCTTCTTTGCCTACTGGATGAGCGATACGTGGCTTGGGGCTGATGTGAAGAAGAGCGTGGTAGTGAGTCTGACCTGGGTCCGAACCTCTTTAACGAATAGCTCAAAGTCGAGGATGCTTCGCTGCTGGAAGACGAGGATGCGGACGATGACATTTCAGATCCGGAAGAAGACTCGCTGGCGGGTCAGATGGCGCAGATGAGAGGCGGCCAGGTCAAAAAGAGCGCTGTGCATGGTGACGACGAGAGCAGTGAAGAGGAGTCGAGTGATGAAGATGGACCGGCCAACAGGCGGGCGGTCGACACCAGTGATAGTGATAGTGATTAAGCATGCATCGCAACGTCAACAGCTCGGCCGGATCACGAAAGCTCGTAAGAATAGTACAACATCACTGAACGCGCTCATGTAGCCTTGTCTGCTCCCTCTGCTGCCTGGCCCACTGGAGGTATCCGCGTGTCGATGAACGTGTTCATCTTGTCGAGGCGCGACTTAGCAGCTTCATCGAACGCGTCGTTCAAGCGCTTGATCTCGTCTGCGGATCGGCGCCTGTGGAAGTAGTCTTCGGTGCCTAAAGGTGAGCCTGGTCTACCTCATCGATGACGAACCTGGCACAAAGAACATGCGATACGAGCCGAGACCAATCTTGATGTCCATGCCGCTCTTAGAGACGAAAGAGCGGCTGTCGACATCCGCAGGCAGGTCTCGCAGGTTTCTGAGGGTCAGAGAATTCCCAGGACGCAGTGCGTACCTCTTGAGCAGAGGAGCTTCGACCCGATGCGCTAAGCCTTCGGTGGGGTGTGTCTTGCCGTCAGCCTGAATTCTCAAGAAACAACTTACAAGAACAAAACTGTCAATGTACTGCCGCCACTTTTGCTCCATCGTGTTAGCGTCGTCAATGGTCAAGTCGTCTTTGCCGAGAAGCTGAATTGTGAGAGTCTCTGATGCTGGCACCTGAATATTAGAGAGGCGCGATTAGAAGAGACGTACCCATTCGATCTTGAACAAGTTCTCGTCGACACCGAGGACGCCTTCGGCTTGCATTCGGTAGGCAATCTGCTGCCTCGTCGTCGTCTTGTCTGCGGCGCGGTCGCGCTTGAGCAGCGCCAAGAGCTCCTGGCTGCGCATGTCGCCGAGGATGGACTGTGTCTGCGGTGTCAGCGTGACCTCCAGGAGAGCAACTCACCTGCTTGACGATAGCAGCAACGACCCGGTCGACAGTGAACATGGTGTAGGCTTTGATGCCGTACATGAGACGCAGCGACTCTTCGAAAGAGTTCACGTCGACGTCGGCTTCGAACAGACGCTCACACAGACCGAGAAGGTGGCCATAGTACTCGGCAGCAGGGTTGGCACCCTCAATGATGGACTCGTAAGGTGCTAGACCATCGGCGAAACCGAGCTCCTTGGCTAAGGGGTTGACGGGCTGGATAGCAGTTGACAGCTTGGCCAACTTGGCACCGGCCTCTTTGCACGCGAGTAAACGGGAGTAGAGGATCTTTCGTCAGTCTCGTCGAGTGTGCAAACTCACCTGAATCAAACGCAGAAGAACGTAAAACGACTGGTTGGCGAAAAAGTTGCCTTTGCGAGCCGGTTGAGCCGTCGTCGTCGCGTGATCTTCAGACGCAGCTCTGGAATCGGCAGGAGTGTCCATGTTGACCCAAGTCTCCTCGGCAACATCAGCACCCGCGTTACCCTTTTCGAGCGCTTCGGCAACAGCCTCTGCCTCGACGGGAGGAGGAATCGGCGTCTCGGCGCCATCCATGCCTTCCAAAGCTGGCGTACCCTCAAGCGACGTCGACTCGGCTGCATCAGCAGCGAGGTTCGACGGGCCTGGCGTGGTCGAGTTGTCACGCTTGCCTCGAGCCTTGTCTTGCGCCGTCGTCTGCTTGAGCAAACGCTTGCGAAGATCATCTGCACCGCTACCAAGCACCGTCTTCTTCCCGCGCTTAGAAGATGCACTAGCATCATCATCATCCGCGGCGCTCATGCCAGCGTCCGAATCAGCTTCAGACGCATCCTCATCCTCATTCGCCGTGTGCTCGGCGTCTCCAAAGTCGGCATCAAAGTCGGCCTTGTCGAAGAGAAAGAAGAGGGGGACAAAGTCGCGGAGGCAGTGCTCAATCTTGTCCTTGTCGGTCGACGTCAACTGCCCGTTGAAGCGATCAAGGTACGAGATGACAAGCTTGATGCAGTCTTTGAGGACCTCTTCGTCTTCAAACTTGAATGCAAATTGGTGTCTCGCCTTGGATGCGGCAGCCGAAGGGTCCATCATGGCCGCACGACGGTGCTGCTGCTCTTTGCGCAACGACTCGATCTCCGTCATGAGCGTCTTTGGCGCGATCGTCTTCTTGTCGTTGGTCTTGAAAGTGGTACCTTGGTGATCAAGAGCTTTGTAAAAGTTCTTGGCGTCTTGCTCGCGCCAGACACGGTTCCACTCGCGCTGAGCTCGCTTCCACTCTTCGTCTTTGCCTTTGAGGCGCTCGAGGACGATGGGGAGAGCTACAACAGGCTGCTCGTGCAGCGCCTTGATGACCTCGGGGCTATTTATCAGCACAATCTCCTCAATGAACTCACCCAACCTGAGGCCCGTAGACTTTCTTGATGATGCGCTGGTAAATCGACTTGCTCTGCCCTCCAAGCCCAGCCTTGAGCGTAAAGTGAGCGCGCTCATCAGCGTCCATCGTCGCAATCTTGGCATTGATCGGCTCAAGCAGAGCGATAGTGCGCAGATTAGCCTCGATATGGTAATCATACTCGTGGCGCTCCTCTTCACTCTTGTGCAGTGCCTCTTCGTACGCATTCTTCTTGTGGGCAATAAACGGCGCGGCATCTTCAGAAGCCCAAGTAGGGTGCGAGACCCATTCGTCATTGAGGACTTCCCAGCACATGGCGTCACGACCGGTGCAAGCGACATTGATCTCCTGCTTGTCAGCGCTTTCCTTTGAGCAACGCACAGTCTTGGGCAGACGACGATAGCTTGGACCAAACGACTCGAGACTATTGATATCGAGCTTGGCGCGATCCAGCATCGGCGTGTTCTCAAGCACACCCGCATCAACGCCAATCATATTCGCGAAGCCACCACTCCGCGCGACATCATCAGCCCCAACAACGCTCTTGAATTGCGGCCACAGTTCCGTATTCTCCCCGATAAACATTTGCGCACGCTCAACAAGAACCTTGGTGTCGATCAAATCTTGCGTAAACAGATTGATGAGCTTGAGGAACTCGTGGTAGACGACCTTGTCGTCGATATGCTTCTTGACCTTGTCGAAGAATGCGACTTCGTCTGGAGAAACGAGAGTCTGAGGAAGAGGGATAGCAGGGGGAGCTGAAGGGCCAGAATAGTCGTCGTCGTGCAAAGGACTGTCAGCTTTGTGCGCGAGCTTGGGTTTCTTGGACTACAATCAGCGTATTCTCATCGACCAACGCACCCTCTGTCCTCCAGGAGCCTTGACAGGATCCGCCTGACCTCTCCTCTTCTTCTGCGCAGCAACAGGCGCAGCCTCTTTATCCTTTGTCGACCTCTTACTAGGCACTTTTTCCAAACTCGGCGGAGCCAACATGTTCTGCGCCCCGGCAGCCTGCATAAACGACCCCAGAATCCCACCACTGCCGTTCTCGGGTAAAAACTGCTTGAACTCGTCCAACAGATCGGGAGCATTATTGAAGAGGATCGTGACTTGGGCATAGACTTCGGCGATATCTTTGGTATCGCGTTGATACGTCTGCAAGATCTCGAGGAAATTCTTGTAAGTCTCGGGGTCTGAGTTGAAGCGATTTTTGATCTTGTTGACGAATGAAATGGCGTGGTTGAATTCGACGACTTGAACTGGACCTGCGCCTGCGGGTGCTGCGACGCGAGCGCCACCGTTGGCATTGTTGCCGTTCAGAAGGCCGCCGGAAGCGAGGAATTGTGCTGCAGAGGGAGTCGAAGGGCCGGAAGGTGGGCCAGAGGTGACGAGGGGAGGAATAGGGATCGCAGGCAGGTTGGCAGGGTTGCCGTGAGCTGGAGGTTGCGAAATACCAGGCTCGTGCTTCTGACCTAGCGGAGGACCATGCGCCAAGCCCAATCCCATCGTTTGGCTGGGAAAAGGCTGACCCGCCGAAGCTGACGCAAGCCTTGCGCGTTCACGCTCGTGAGCAGCAGCAGCGGTCGCTGCTTCTCTCTGCTCCCTCTCTAGTCTCTCGCGGCGCTCACGGTCTGCTTGGGCAAACCCACCGGGAACTTGAGAAACAGTCCCGGTCGGTGTAGTGACGGTGATCAACCCGCGCTCATCGCCTTCTCCTCCGAGACATTCGATCCGGTAGCCAGGTGGAAGGAACGTATTGAAACCTTGAATCAGAGATGGATGCCCTCTGAACAGGGTGGAAACGCGATCAATGACGCCTGGGGTATCGATACTGCATGTCAGCCTAGAACTCTGCACGACTTACATCTGCCCCTTGAACTCCTTCATGACATCCAGAAATCGATTGTAGACGTCTGGTTGATCCGAAAATTGAACCTGAAAGTCAGCCTGCCGCTTTTAGCCGAAGCACCCACCTTGACTTGATCGAGATAACTCAACGCATCTCTCACGTTCAGTGGCCGATAGTTGACAGCCGCCGCATTCATCGCCGCCGCCGCCGAAGTAGTAGCACCGTACCCAGGTCCCCAATTACCATTCTGCTGAGCTGAAGGAGCGGCAACAACGGCGGCGATGGCTGCCGTTGCGTTTGCAGCTGCAATTGATGAAGAGACTGGCTGTGATTGAAGAGGTGATTGCGGTGACTTGTCCTCTTCTTTTGGAACGGGTGCAGGGGTAGTTGCAGGTGGTGAAGTTGCTTGAGGTGGTGGTGCAGGTGGTGGTGACGACTGAGGGAACGGCTGAGGCGTTGTCACCTGAGATTGTTGCTGTTGCTGCTGTTGTTGCTGCTGCTGTTGTTGTTGCTGTTGTTGTTGTTGTGGTGATGTATCCCTGTTGGGTTCTTGAGGGTTGAACATGTCTAAACTACCCTTAGCTGATGTAATCCCACTCCCCTTACAAGGTGGTACCACTAGCTCGAGTACTGGAGCTGTTTGGCTGGCCGTTTGGAAGATCACGTGACAGTGGCGAATGGTTCAAGAAAGAGGCAAGCGTTTACTTTATCGCACGCTTCTCACTGTGGTTTAGACCATCCCAGCTTTGACGCACAAGCGATGTATCGACTTCGATTGATCTATCACGACAAGCGGACAGACGGCATCCTTGGATCGATTTGCATAGCGATGTGCGTGAAGGCGCGCTAGCAGATCTTATAGGCGCGACTATCCAACCGCCTAACAGAAGTGGCAAACGCCAATTTCAGCAAGCACAATTGGGCTGCGGGGCGGCGAATTTCATGAAACGCTGAATGACCCCTACTTAGGTCCTGCTTGATTTTTTGGGTGGGACAGGACGGGACGAGCTCCCTACGCCTGGCGCGGTATCTGAGATAATCGAGTATAGCAGAGACCGAAATAAAGCGCAAGGTATTAGTGACGACTCTTACGGACAAGTCGGTGGGGGTGTCATTAAATAGCCTGACCTGCAGCAAAGATAACAGCAGTACATCGCTATCTACCGTTGATCTCCATGACTTCGCCGCCAAACACCCCGCCATCCATCTCCGAAAGCGCATAGTCAAGCATGTAGCTATCCTGCATCAATCGATCGAGACGCGAGAAATGTCGTTCACTGTATGGCAACAGTGCGTCGAGCAGTTCTCGAAGGTTGGCTGCTGGCGCCTTGGCTTTAGCTTTCGGCGTCTCTTCCTCTGCCACCTCTTCATCATCTGCATCGGCTTTTAGCGTGCTCTTGGCAGCGGAATCGAACGCTGCCAGGATATCATCTGGCGTTCGCAGCCTCAGAATTGCGTGCAGGACGATTTGCGCCACGGGTGATGTTTTGGCTCGGGCGTTCCAGTCTCGCACATGCCTCAGCAGGCGTACAAGGTCGATGCCGGGAAGTGTCTTGATGACGTGGTCAACTTCGAGCGAGCCAGTAATGCTCGAGCCAGACGTCGAGTCGGCTTCGTCGAGAATGGCGAGCTGAGCGGTATCTCCGCGCGAAGCAGCGACAGTGTTGAACAGATGTAGCAGTCGGCCAGGCTGCGACATGGCAAGAGCGAGGAGGATCGCTTTGCGGTAGTCTTTCAGGTTGAGGTAGTTTGTAAAGTCTTGCTCGCTGTCAAGTCAGTTCAAATGTCTGTAGCTTTACTCACTGCTGAACGGCAGCTTGGACCTTTTGATTCCTCTCCTCCTGCTCAACAACCGTACAGTCCTCCCAAAAAGTTGCAATCGAGTCTGCACCAGCTGATACGATCGTCTTTTCATCCGCCGACACTGCGAGCGCCCAGATCTAACACGTCAGCTGGCGCTCAACGAAGCGACAAACTTACCTTGTCCTCGTGGTTGTCAAGCGTCTTGACGCACTCTTCATCCTTGACATTCCAGAGCTTGACGAGTCCATCTGAAGCCGTGCTGACAAGCTGCATGCCAGCCGTCAGGAAATCCACCCTCAGCACCGAGTTTGTATGTCCCTCAAACGTCTTTCGTCAGCCTGACGCCACCAGAACAAACCCACCTTGAGACAGCTATAATCCTCCAAGCTCCAAAGCCGGATCGTCATGTCCGCCGCACCACTAGCAACGACTCGATCTGTCCGACTAAACTTGACCGTCCAAACACCTCGTCGATGACCCTTGCACGTCCCGATCAACTTGATAGCTCCAGAAGCACCAATAGCACCCGCACCAGCAGGGTTGAAATCTACATCAAAGATTTTGACGAGTTTGTCTTGCGATCCAGATGCAAGCAGGCGATCGTTGGGAGCGAGATCAAGACTGTTGATGTCCTTTTCGTGAATTCGGAGGGTTGCGAGGGAGCGCGGTTTGATGGGTGATGACGAGGTTGCGGAAGTGAGGGAGGTGAGATCCCACATTTTGACTGTTCGATCTTGGCTTGCTGTGAAGAGGAATCGGCCTTGAGGACCTTCGCGCGCGGCTTGACCTGGTGCGTTTTCAATCTTGCGACTCATAGCCACCGCGCCGACAGACTCTGCATGCCCCTCACAGACAGCCAAGCACCGCCACGAAGCTGAAGCCTCATCAACGCCCCAGATCCTTGCCGTACGATCTTTGGAGCCCGAAGCGAGCCATTGGCCATCAATAGACTTGTCAAGACAAAGCACCATGTCTTTATGCCCCGATAGCAGTCTGCTATCAAACGTCGTCGTCGAGTACAGGCGGATAAGATTGGAGTTGGTAGCGAGGGCGAGTTGGGACGTTGCTTGGCCAGAGACGAAAACGGCGTCAATGATTTCATCGTTGAACCCGATGATCTGGCGTGTGACTGTGCCTTGGGCTAGCGAGTGGAAGAGAATGTTTTGATCTGCATGGATGGAGACCAGAGATGATGTGGATGGGTTGTACCTGACGTCAGTCCGTTCGCAAGCATGACTCACAAAACATCAATCACTCCGCGCTGCTCGTCTTCATCGACCTCGACGTCCTCATCGACATCGACGCCTTCAACACCAGCCATGCTGACGACTTCTGTCGCTTTCAGAACATCCCAAACTCGGATCATGCCCTTGTCACCAGCAGTATAACAAAGCAATCTCCCCTCTTCTGCTCCATGAACGTTTTCATCCACCTTGAGCAAACCAAGAGCCTCGACCTGCTCGAGCGCCATGATAGTCTGCACGACTTGCGGCGCACCAGCTTTGCCTTTGCCAGCTTTCTTTGACGCTACGCCTGATTGGAGATCCCAGACTAGCACGACGCGATCACGGCCTCCGCTCACTGCCCACCGTCCATCCTCACTGACGGCCAATCCTCTGACGACGCTCACGTGTCCCTCCATCACAGCTTTTGGTTTTGCCTGCATCCCACCCGTCGCCGTTCTCGCCGTGTTATCTCTCAGATCATACAGCCTAACTCTTGTATCCACCGAGCCCGTCAACAACTCCATTTTCTGCGTCGAAGGTCCGCTTGAACTGCTCGTTGGAAAGTTGAAGCATAGAGCCGAGACTGGACCGCCGTGACCTCTGTACAAGTGGGTGACGAAGCCTCCGGCGAGATCCCAGACTTTGACTACGCCGTCAGCGGAACCTGTGGCGAGGAGAGTGTTGTCTGGTGAGACGGCCGACACGAGAATGGGAGCTGTGTGGGCTCTTGGGATCTGCCGGTTGTAGGCGAGGAGAGGTGTCGATGTGCTCGCTGCGGGTGGCAGAGAATCCGGGAGGGGATAGTAGCGAATGGTAGTAGATCGATGGGTAGTGATGAGAGTAGGAGGAGAAGTGTGATAGCTTAAACAAAGAGATGTAATGGGTGTGGTATCCTTCTCGTCAGTTCTATACAGCTCTGCACGCACACCACGGATCTTGCCAACAACGCGGCCAGTCGCAACTTCAGTTACGAGCACTTCTTCGCCCATGGTAGAGATGATCCAGCTACCATCTTGGGTCAGAAGAACCGGACCTCCAGTGTACAGTGGTCTCAAAGACGACTGTGAGGCCCGATAGCTACTGATCAGTTTTTTTTTGAGAATTCCTAGGACATACCTCGTTTTCATCGCTCTTCTCGCTGCTCCAGAGGCGTCCATGTTGTTGGGCTCGCCGAGGTATTTAAGGATGCTGCTGACCCTCTTGTCCTGAAGGCACATCCAAAATCTCGCTGCCGGCATACAGAGTCACGTGAAAGCTGACGGAACCAAATTCGCTTGGGCGGTTTCAATAGGTGTACAGTACCAACACCATCACAGCCTCTTCACCAACTGATAGCTATACCAACACGTCCTCATAGCAACAGCAGGGTCAACACCTCACTTGCAGCTCGCCCGAAGCAATTCAAGATGCTTTATCTCGACGAGCTAATCCAGCATGTCGTGCAAGATATAGCAATGGACGGTTGTCTCGGTAAGTTCATATCAATCATCTTCCATCCTCCATCCACCATGTTTCAAGCTCGAGCTGAGCCGGCATTCCATACCTCATCTCGGCCTCGGTTTCCAAACCCTCTACGCGTCTGAAACGACGTGTTGGTCGGGCTTTCGAAACCCAGTGTCGTTCGAGTTTTGTTTATTTCAAGTGGCGAACAATGCTGACGCGGTGTTTTTCTTCCAGGTGCCGACTCTGACTATCTACGTGATCTGATCAAACGCACCATACCAACACTACCTTCTTCATCCAGCACAAGCGTCGAACCTTTGATTGACGAGGCATTTGTTGCGTATTTTTGGCGAATCCTGGTGGCGGTTCCTTGTATCGAGGTCATTCTACTCGATAAACCTTTGGTCGCTACCTCTGGCACACCGGGACTTGTCAAGCAGCCGCCTGCAGAGCCAACAGTGAGGCAGAAAGCTAAACTTGCAAAAGAGAACCTCAAGATCAACGGTAAACCCAAGAAAGGTGAAGCGCCTGTAACCGAACCTGCTCTGAGAGAACCCATCACTGTTCTTGAGCAGGATGATGGCTCTCAAGCACGCATCCCAAAGTCCGACCTACGGAAGCTGCTTGCCGCTCATGGCAACTTGATTCGTGTTCGCGTCGACGCCGAAGAGTGCTACCACGCCCTGACCGGTACTTATGCTCGTGTACGTCTTTGCTTCAACTTTATCTGACTCCAGATTGGCTCCATGTCGGTACTCTCACTCCGTACCCTCCAGCTCGTCGGTCAATCACGCACCAAAGGTATCACTGGTCAAGATCTCACCGTCCTCCTCGGCGTCGATTCAAAGTCGATGCATCACTATGTCAAGATTCTTATCCAAGCCAAGCTCGTGTATGTATTCTGTCAACGTGAGATCTGACAGCAGTGAAAAATTTGCCGTTGCCCAAGGTGGAGCGCGCACCACTCGCGTCGTTCATCGTCGGTATCTCCATCAAAACGAAGAATACCTCGCTTGGAACCCCACTGTCGCCGAGGCGGCTCCTGCACCTGCGCCGCAGCATGTCGACAGCGATTCGGAAGACGATTACCATCGCAATCAACGCAAATTCATCACCGAGCGACACAAGTACCCGCCCATGACGTTTGCTCAGCTCAGCAGTGGCGTGCTGTTCAAGCAGCGCTTGCTTGAGATTCTCGACTCGGGGTTGTACAACAATACCCTTCGTAGCAAGCATCTTTTCGAGCTGACTGTGAGTCAATCATCGAATCATCTGACATCAGGGCTTTCATGGTCAAAACACTATTGGCGAGCGCCGTCTTCGTCGTCGCCACATTCAGACCCTCGTTCGTGAAGGTGTTGTCGAGCAGTTCCAAGTCCTTTCGAGTCATCACGGCGACGACAGACAGATTCTCGTGTATTGTTTGCGTCTAACAAAATACAACCCGGATAAGCTCGGCCAGGGTTCCGCCAAGATTACGGAGATTCCCGTTGATGCTGCAGATGAGGACATGGACGAGGTTGATGGTGCGTGTTCTGGCTGGCAAGGCTGACAAGCAGAAACAAATCTGCCTCCCTATAACCCTCATATTGGCGTTTCAGCGACTCGCACGATCGAGTACAGCCTTCTCGAGGCTATCTGCAGCGCTCCCGAGCAAGCGGGTGTCATCTCTGGCTATTCTCTCACTGTGAGTGACCTTGTGCACTCGAGCTAACAGTAGCAACTTCGCAACCACGTTGGCGGGCTGGCAAATCGCACAGCCGAATACATGGTCCAGAAAATGGAGCAGCTTCCTTCAATCCCTCATCTCTCGGACAAGTCGATCGCCGTCATCACCGAAACCGTCGGCCGTCAGCGCAAGCTACGCGTCATCAAGATTGCAGCTTATCACCGTTGGTGCAACATTCACAACGTTCCTATCGACCCCGAGCGCTACCCTCCTCCTCATCCCTCGGCCGGCGGCTTTGCAGACATCTCGCATCGCCAGCCTTATACGACTGCTGAGCAGTACAGTCTATTCATCTCGGTTGGCGAGTTTCTCAAAGGCAAGAAGAAGGCGGACTATGATGGCCTGCCGCGGCCGCGTGGTAGGCCGAGGAAGCATCCGCTGCCTGAGAAGAAGGAAGTGTATGATGGGCCGCCGCGAAAGCGAGGCAGGCCGAGGAAGAACCCATTGCCCGAGGAGGACGATTATGATGGACCTTCCAGAAAGCGCGGTAGGCCGAAGAAGCAGCCTATGCCCGAGGATGAGGATGCACCTCCAAGAAGGCGCGGCAGGCCGAGGAAACAACCCCTGCCTGAGGAGGAAGCGGAAGCGGAAGCGGAGGCGGACGAGGAAGAGGATGTGGAAGAGGAGGAGCAGGAGAATGAGCCAGAGAAGCAGGTGGACGAGCAGGAGGCCGAGCCAGAAGACGATTCAGAGGACGAGGAGATGGAGGCGTCTGCTGCACCGTCTACACTCTCTGAGACCGACATTCACCACCAAGAAGCCGGCAAAAGACCCCAAGGCCGTCGTCGCCACGGCATCTTCATCTTTTACGAAGGCGAGAACAAACGCAAACGCGACAACAAACAGAAAGCCATCCCGATCCGTCAAGGCTTTCCTGAAAACCTCATCTACATCAAAGAAGGCAAGCTTGTTGTTCCTGCTCCTGATGGCTATGACGGCTACAGTACTCCTCCAAAGGTCACCAAAGCGATGCTGGCCAAGGCCAGAAGAATTGAAGACTTTTACAATGATCCTTATGGTGAGGAGGTCAATGATTTGGAGGCAGAGGAGCCGGTGAGGAAAAAGGCAAAGGGGAAAGGCAAGGCAGCCAAGACTCAACCGCTTGAGGAAGCTCCTAAGTGGAGATCTGTCGAGGCGCCAAAGACTCGAGGCAGCAAGCGTAAGCGTGAGGATTCGCCTGTCGAAGAGCCGAGGCGACCCAAGCGCAAGACTCGCAAAGATGTCGTGCCCGAGTCGACTCCTATGTCTTCGAGTCCGGCTTCTTCGAGTCCGGCTGATGAGCCGATGCAGGTATCCTCTCCTGTTGACGAGGTGGCGCTTGTTGTACCATCACAAGCGACGCCCGTTCCAAACGTCCCAGCCGTGCCTCTGCCAGCTTCTTCAGCACACCCCACCCCTTCCAGTTTAGCCGCAAAGACTGCATCAGCACCCTCTTCACTCCCTACCTCGTCAAGCAGTGGACGCATGATCATTACAGACGTCGTCAAGACAAACGAGCTGCTACAGAGTCTGCGCGAGGATGGCGGTGTCTGTCTTCGCAGCGACCTGCGTAACATCCACCACGCTTGGACTGTCAAGAACGCTGGCAAGCCCGGGCCATTCTACCCTCCCGCACCCTTTCAGTTCGACCGACACACTGCCGAACGTCTTGTCAATCGTTTGCTCGACGCCAAGACTCTCCACGAGAAGAAGGTTTTCGTCGCTACGGGTCGGTCATCGACTCCGCTTGCGACCATCATCTTCATCGACGGTACTCCCGATGAAAACATTGCGCTCTTCACTACCCGGCTCGACACTGTTGGCCACAAGCACGTCCAGGTTGTGCGAGGGCCGAACGGACCGCTACATGTCAGCTCGGGCGGCTTTGCGGAAGCTTCCATGCCCGCAGAGCTTCAGGAGAGTCGAACCAGGGAGGAGCTACGCAAGGCGAAAGATTTGGGCTTGTCGCAAGACGATTTGAAGGTGCGAGAGGAGATTATGAGGGAGCGCTACGTTGTCGCACAGCGGTATGGGTGGAAGATTGGCGTGGCAGCGAGGCTCAAGTTGCTTCATCAAGAGCTCTTGCGCATCATCAAGGCCAATCCCGCCGACGTCGTCAGCGCCGATCACGGTATCTTCGTCATGCCTGTTCTCTTCAAAGAGATGACAGCGCGGGCGTATATGAGCATCATCCCCAGCAGTCTCTACAGCGCTGAGCTTGTCGACCTTTTGGCAACGCCAGAGCATGGCGACCTTTTGATCAAGGATCTCGATCCCTCCCTTCGCCCTCGTAAAAAGAGCAACGATCTCAAGCACATGGGTAAACTCGTATCCATTCTGGTCGAGCTAGGCTTGGTCAGTCCTCTACAGGCCGCAGAGCCCGAACACGCGCAAATCTCCACTCGGCACAATGGGCCTTTCGCCAGGCACTTTGTCTTGGAGCGGACCGATGGTCGACAAAGGCGCCCATCAGCTTATTACCGTCTCAACTCGGTGTTACCAGTGTACCAGCTGGCTAAATCGGAAGCACCCTTCGTCGGCTCGTTCATCGTTGAGAGTGAGCAAGATGTGCAGCACTTTTGGGCTCTACTTCGAAGCGCTTGCCATGTGGTCGACAAGATCAACCCTCCAGCTTTGAGACAAGCACATTCGGCAGCGTCTCCCACCTGGCCGGGTGAAGACAACACCCGACTGCTCATGCTCAAGTCTGGCAGCTGGATCGACGACTACCGTCCAAACGACACTCAACGCACAGCTCTACGTTCTACCATTGACTGGGCTGCAGGGGTTCGCACGGTGAAGAACGCCCAAGAGTTCAACGCTCTTTGCTTCAAGCTGTTTATGACGCCACCAGTAGTTGCAGAGTATCTCGTCAACCTCGAGTTTGCCGCCAAGGAAAGGCTCCGACGCCACGCCGAAGCAGTCAATCCGGTGCGACGCATGCTGCAAGCTACTTCATCGGCGCACAAGAAAGTACAAGCTCACAACGCTGAGCGTTTGCAGCAATGGCAAACTGCTTTCAAAGCGAAGGCGCAAGAGTTGGCCATCGCTTGGAGCGAGGATCTTCTCGGCAAGCTGGTGCATCATCGTAACGAGTATGTCGCTCAGGCGCACGAGCTCTCAGAAACAGAGGTCGAGGAGGAGCTGCGCAAGGCGACTTCCGGGGTCGATTCTCGCGGTGTGAGCAATATAAAAGGTCCTCCAGCGATTGCACCTCGTCCCATTACAGCGCCTTCACTATCTGTACCTCCGGCGGCTGAACTTGCTTCTCTCACAGCTCGGGAGAATCCTGACTTGCGGATCTATGCCAAGGCCAAGAGTGAGTGCTGATACCGTGCAGAGCTGAAAGCAGCCGAAAGCGCCAAGCCGACTCGCAATCGTCATACATTTTCTGATGAAGACTATGAGCTGCTGATGGACGCTGAAGCAGTCGTCCGCAGTCGTGGCCGCAACCTCACCAACGGGCACCGAGGCCACGGTCCGATGCTGAACCTCTTTGTCGACTGGAAAGCGCCCAGTTTGCACAACATTCTCAGGCGCTACCGAACAGATCCTGCGGTTATGGGGTACTATGGTCGCCTCGAGGATGCTTGGCACAAGATTTTCATGGAGCATCGCGGTACGGCTGCTCTGCCTGATGACGAGCCCAACTCGCTTGACAGGTTTGACATCAACTATCATGTCAACTTTCTGCGCAAACACGTCAACAAAGCGGCATTGTGAGTTTCATCTTTGTAAGCGCTAATGTCAGGCGAGTCGAAGCGCCGTCCGCCAAGCACAACGAAACTCGTACAGTGGTGAACCTTCCTCCAACCGTGCAAGACCTTCTCGCAGCATACAAGGTTGAGCCTCCGACGGCAAGGGACACGGTCGAAGACTATTGGCGCGCACTCAGCGATGAGCAAAAGCTCGCCATGCTGGCCCGAGCTCCCTTCACTACCACCCCGCCGGCAGCTGGGACGGCCGAAACGGGTGGGGTCGTTGACGCGCTCCTCAAGGTGAGATCTCTAGCGAATCAAGCTGACCCTAGATGATCATCGTCACGTCAGAGGAAGCTTATGATGGAGAAGCAGCAAGCCGACTTCTCGCCCACTACAACCAGCCCGCCTATGAAGCCCGAATCCAGGGTTTGGTCGACCGCAGCATCTTTTCTAGAAACGCCGGTCGCAAGTCTGAAAGCCGCAAGTTTGGCTTCTCCGCAACGTGAGTTTTATGCTGAACCTGCTGATTGCAGTTGGGTCGCCAATGCTGTTGGACCGTATCCCGATCATGTCCATCACGCTGCTGAAACGCTCGAATATAGTCTCGCCGCCTCGAGCAGTACCGTGTGGCCTGTTGTCGGCAACGATGGTCAACTTGCTGCCCTCATGACGCTCGTCTCTTGCGATGCTGTGAGTCTTGATCGGTATCAGTCTGACGTTAGGTGGATATCGAGATCGACATCAAGTCGTGCACTGTTCTGCGTCGTTCTATTGAAGACCACGGGACTAGATCCATCGGTGGGTTGTGCTTCACCCTGAGCTGACCGCAGTCGACGCCGATACCGAGGCGACTCTTCGTATCATACTCGTTGCTCCCCCTCTGTCGCCGCTTCTCGCTGCAACGTCTTTGGCTGTCGACCCAACTGATCCTAACATGCAGATATTGGCAGAGCTGGTTCACAAAGCTAGCTCGAAAGGAATGACCAAGCCAGAGATTATGGTATGTTATCACGCGGGTTGGACGACTAACAGAAGGCGGCTCTACACTGGAACGTACAGACACTCGCCGACGTGTCCCAAGCGTCAGCATTCAACTGGGTCGGCTACGAGAATGCTCGACTGGTCCACGAAGACTTTATGGCCGAATGGCTCGTCACAATCTACCCTCGCGCGTCGCCAAATGAGCCGGTGATGATCCCACCACGCAGATGGGTTGATTTGTGGGGAGAGGTGATGGAGCCAGAGTGGCAAAAAGCAGTTCGCCTTGCTGTGGGTCACATCCTGAACCGCCCAGGTCAAACCGAAGTAAGTTATTGCTTCAAAGCCTACTCACTTTAGCGCTACCTTCGCAACACTCTGTCGCAGTTCCTCGATCGACTCGAGACCAATGCCGTCCTCTCGCACCTGGTTTCCAACAAGATTGCCTGTCGCGCCGTCATCATTCCCCAGCACCGCGCACTCCTCAGCTCAGTCGAGCAAACCGACGTCACCGAAGAAGAGTTTATTTACTGGACGATGAACCCGCAGACACTGTGGCGTCGTGGCGAGGATGATGATTTGGATGAGTAGCATATGTACATATTGCTTAATTTCGTTCATCTTGCCGAATCATCCGCCAACTTCTTGGCCTCTTCCAACACCATTGCAACTTTGGCGCCTGTATCACCAAAGTAGTCGCGCTTGCTTCCGTCTGCTGCTCGTGGAGTTTCAGCTTCGGCCGCTGCAGTCATGGCTCCTTTCTTTGGCTTGGGGCGGTGAGTGTCGACGGCCTGGATCGGGAGGTGGTATCGTTCCTCGTGGCACCCGTAAGCCAAAGGTGTGATCTTGATAAGAGTGTGGAGGGGGATCTGCTGTTAGTTTGAAAGGGGCTGATCTCACCTGAATGTAGGGCAGCTCTTCCTGTGGAAGCGCTAAAAAGTAGGCGTAAAGGCAGCGCAGAATGGCCTGTTGTCAGTCAGCTCTGACAAGGACTCACCTGGTGGCCAATGATGAGGATATCCTCTTGGCGCTCGAGCTCCATGATGACAGGCTCCAGACGAACAACGACGTCTCTGTACGATTCCCCACCTGCAATGAGCTCTACGTCTAAAGCAGCTCACCTCTGTAGCGGTAGTTGAACTTGTCCTCGTCTCGGCTCTCGTAGTCTTCAGGGTACCGTTCCTGCCGTCAGCACGATCACCACGAAACGTACCTCGATCTCTTCATAGGTCATGCCGTCGCAAACGCCCGCATCGAGCTCATCAAGCGATTTCCAGGTCTTCTTCTGGTACGGCAAGAACTGCGCTGTTTGCTGGGTTCGCTGCAGAGTGGATGTCCACACCTAACGTCAGCTAGTTCAGACTAAGAACGCACCGTCAGAGGACCGTCGCCAACGTTTTTCAGAATGAGATCAGGAAGCGCCTTGGCGTATTGCTGTCCCTGAGGAGACAAGTCGGAATCACCCCCAATCTTGCCTTCAACGTTGTAAACACTCTCTCCATGCTTTCGTCAGCTCCTTCACCGTCTAACCCACCCTAGAGAGAAAAATATTCCTTGGCTTGAGATGAAGATTCATCAGATAGAAAGCGATCCGACTCTGCAGATACCCCTGAATCCGATTGATTGTCACCTGCTTGCCAACGTTCAGGATCTGGCAATAAGAGATACTCGGCTCTGTCAACGTCTGATAGACGCGTTCATACTGCTCGATGCGTTTACGGAAATCGCGTTCGGCTTCTTCGCGTGACATCCCTTGGTAGTCTGGATCGCCTGATTGGACTTTGAGGGCAACGTTAGCTGCGATGACGGCTGGATCGTCGCAGTAGGATTCAAGGAATAAAAGCTGAAGCCCGGGTTCTTTCGCTACGCGCGCTTGGATCTTGGAGCGTCGGTCGATCGTGCTGTTAGTTGCGTCTGTAGTCAGCACGGTTTTGAATGATGCTCACCGTGGATTCCAACGTTGCCTTCCTTCTTTAACCACGCGATCAAGCTCTCCAGACTCTCCGACGCTAGTTGTTCACGTAGCGCGGAAGCTTCAGCATTCGAGTGGGAAAAGTAGGTCGCCGAGTGGTCCTCTTTCGCTTTGCCACTGTCATCAGCGATATCGCTGAAAATCACGCACGCTTGGGCCTTGGTCCTAGCCTTGCTGCGTCGAAGCTGACCCACATTGAAGACTTCGACATTGTATTCCAGCCACTGTCAGGTTAGCAATGTCTGTCAGCCGGACGCACGCGAAGATATCTCATGAGCCTGTTGCTGAGATACGACTTGCCGCGCGCAGGTAAACCGACCTGTCGTCAGTCTTGTAAAGGTGTCACCCACCATGGCGACCACAATCTTGGCTTCCGAGTAGTCCGGCTTTTCGACTAGCCGTCAGTCCGGACATGCGTTGATCACTCACCTAGATTGCCGATACCGCTGACCTGGGGAGCTTTCTCCGGCGCTCTCGAGCTCTGTCTAAGTACTTTGGTGCTCTCATCCAGTGTTCTCAGCCTCACATCAGCTCCAGCTCGCTCATAAACTCACATGCCAGTCTGGGCCCCAAAATGCGGCGTAGAAGGCGCACTCGCACCCGGCGTCATTGCACCTGGCCCACCGTTTCCAGGCGAGGTGTGTCCGCTCGCCGAAGGACTGACAACCGTCGAGCCAGGCTGAGAGACCGACATGCGCAGGGTGCCAAGCTTGTTGATGGCGTCTGTCAGAGACTTGGAGTCTGGTTGGATGGAAGACTGCATCTCGGGTGACTTCGGTGGGGAACGCGGGCCGTTCGGTCCTGAGATTTGACCTTGGCTTTTTGGCTTAAGCGGTTCAGGCGAGGTAACTGCCGAAACAGGTTTGGACGGCGGTAGAGGTGGTGGTGGCATAGACATGGCGAGATGAGAACACCAACAGGATACGAGTCACTATCTATATGGCCGAGCGAGTGATAGACCGAGTGGCGTTGCACGTGAAATAGGCGACTCTTAGCGCGTGGCTATAGCACTCGATGGGAAGCACCCTCGCACCTATTCAACCTCGGACCTCGTCTTCATGTCGGCCGTCTGTAGACCAAGGAGTAAACCATGCCAAGAAACATGCATGCAATGCTCATCTATCTCGAAAACATCAAAGCCCATCCCAACCGCCACCATCAAGATCGTGGCGTTTCTTGTAAACAGCCATGCTAGGCGGCCTCGTCTTCTTGAGCTTTTCCGAGACGTGCTCGACGCCTTCCATGATGCGGAGGATGTTGCCGCCTGCGAGATCGGCAAGATCATCGCGCTGCCAGCCGCGGCGAATGAGCTCTGCAAACTGTTGATCAGCGGTGGATGTTTGTAGATACTGACAAGGTGGGGATACGTCGAGACGTCTTCCAGACCTTTCGGTGTGCTCTCGATCCCATCGTAGTCGCTACCAATCCCAACACTGCCATCAGCCCGGGAACCTTCGCAACTCACTGTTTTCGCGAAGTCTCTTTAGCAATCCACTCGATATGATCAGCAACGCTCTTAACATTCACACCGTCGGGATGATCTGACACGAAGCGAGGGTAGAAGTTGACCATGACGACGCCATCAACCTTGCCTTTGCCTCTCCCGAGGCGAGCGAGGACTTGGTGAGGAACGTTGCGCGAGATGTTGTTGAATTGGCGCGCGGCGGAATGGGAGAGCATGACGGGGGCTTTGGTGATATCGCTATTGTCAGTAAGCCAGGGTCGGATACGTACAGAGCTTGGAGAGCCGTGGTGTCGGCCACGTGCGAGAGGTCGACAATGACTGACAATCAGGGCTGAATGCCAGGCGTAAACATACCTCCAAGACGGTTCATCTCTCTCACTAGCTCCTTGCCAATCTCACTCAAGCCACCGTGAACAGGCTTGACAGGCTCAAAAATACCAGCAGAGTCGGCAAACGCGTTATTGCACGAGTGTGTCAGAGTAATGTACCTCACACCAAGCTCGGCAAATTGCCTTAAGACTCGGCATCAGCTTCTGATGTGCGGCTACGACGTACCACCCAAAGAATTGCCGAGCTGGTGCGCGCTAAAGGTCAGCGGTGATAAGCAGACAACACACCCTTCAACACCGATCAGACTCGCAACTTTTCCGCGCGAGATGGCTCCACGCACATCATCAGCCGTCAAAGCCAGCTCGAATGTTTCGGGATATTGCGCCATCAGGTTCTTCGCGACGTCAATCTGCTCCAGAGTGTCTACACATAAGCTTCTGTGTCTCAAATACAATATCGCACCCCGTACGCGTGCAGATGGGATCAAAAAATCGGGCCCTTCCTTGTCTTCTGCGCATTCTACAAATCTAGTTGTTAGGATGCTGAAGAAGAGCTGCACGTACACACTCCAGAAGAAGCCTCCGAGATGTCCTTTCCTCATGCGAGGGATGTCGACGTGCCCAATCTGAGTCTCAGCTCTGTAGCACGACGTACCCACCGACTGCTTGTTCAGGTCAATCTTGTTGACGTCGTTGCCATATTGCACTCGCACGAGCTCGGGCAAGTCGACATGTCCGTCAATAACGGGCGAGCTACAATCAGCACGACGAAAGGTTAGCACCTACGTTTTCAAGAAGAAGTTTGCTCGCTCCAAATCAGTCTTGGGCGCTCCTTCGCCAACGACCGAGACATAGATGACGCCGATGATGAGTAGCAAAGGAATAAATAGGCTTGAAATAACGTGGGTAGCTTTGCGGTTCTTTGGCGCTTTTGTTGCTCCCGAGGGTAGCAATGGTGTTGATGACATGTTGTCCTGACCTGTCCAGAACACGTTTGGGTGCTGAACAAGAGACAAGTCGCGCGCGTTATCTCAACCCTGCTCATTGCAGCAGCGTGGTGTCCTCGGACTTTATCGGACTCCGGGACGATTAGTGCGTACGAGCTTCTCGCACCTGCTGGCTATGATTGCACGGCCTTCTCTCAATCGTGGCCCGGCCAGCTCCCTAAACTGTGATAGCAAATTAAGCGCACTATAGTCGATTTGAAATCTGGCTAGGCTTGGTCCACCAGCCATGATTCCTCGAAGTCCGAGCTCGAGGCCGTTGCAGTTGACCCAGACATGCACATGCTTGCATGTGATGTGGCAATTTCGGCGGTTTCATCACTTGACGCAGGAACTAGTCTACGCATCGTCAAGATAGGACACGGGGAGTTCCGAGCGCGGCCGTTTGTCTGCGTGCGCCGAGTGCACCGAGGATGCAGCTACGCGCTGTAAACTCAAGTTAACAACGTAATTTACCGATGACCATCTCCTATGCCCGCGACCGACGACACCTTTTGATCAGCAGCTGATAAAGCGATGATGCGACTTGTCTATGAGTAAGCAACTGACTGGACGAGATGTATAGAATATAATGGGCTGGATCAGAGGGACAATACTCAACTTCCCTTACTCTCTTGCTAATCAATATCATGCAGCAATCTTTGATTTACCACAGTTTGTCACTGCGCTTGGCTCTGCTGATTCAAAGCCTTTGGACAGGACCAAACTGTACGGGAGCACCCTATCCCTTCAGTGGGCTCGGAAGACATTCTCATCAAGATTGAATCTACCGGTGTAAACCCGTGAGTTGCCGACATTCTATTTACTGAATGCTGATAACAGTCACGACATTGCTACGGTTGACCGCGAGCTCTTTATCGGTCGCAATGATCTTCCCATGGTACTCGGTGCCGAAGCAGCCGGAACGATCGTCGAAGTTGGCAGTGCCGCCACTCGTTTCTCCAAAGGCGACCGCGTCTTTTTCGAAGTTTGTTTTCTACTTTTACTTGACTGACTCTCAGGGGTATATTGGTGATGCAAACCGCAGTACATTCCAGCAATATGCTGCCATTCCACAGAATTTTGCGGCCAAGGTAGGTACAAAACATGCGCAGTTGTTGATTCGATAGATCCCTTCGGCCTTGTCTTTTGATCAGGCGGCGGCGGTGAGTGTTTCAATTGCTTGTCACGCTGAAACTAGATTCCTGTTGGCGTGATCTACAACGTTATTGCTTTCTACTCCAAGGGCGGCTTTGGCTTGACTGCTCCTTGGCAAGGCGGCCGAAACAAGTATGCCGGGCAGACGATGCTTGTTGTTGGAGGCGCTGGCGGCGTGGGTCAATATGGTGAGTATCCAGCAGCGCTCTTCTGACGTCAGCCATCCAGCTCGCCAAGCTCAACGGCTTCCAAGTCATTACTACAGCTTCCTTGAACAACAAAGACTATTTGCTTTCGATCGGAGCATCCGTCGTCGTCGATCGCTCTTCGCCAAACGTCACGGAAGAGCTTCGCCCTCTGGTCGACACTGTCCAATACGTTCTCGACAGCGTGAGTATTCCCGGGACAGATGATATGCTCGTCGAGGTGCTTCCTTCCGGCGCCAGCATCATGCAGGTTCATCCTGTCATTCCAGCAACAGCCACCAAAGCTAGCTCCAAACAGCTCAACTTCGGATTCGCCTTTGGTAGTGCGTACAATGACCCCGAGACTTGGTACGTCGTCAAGCTCGATAGCGCTGACGATAGCCTTCCATTCTGGAAGCACGCCGAGAGTCTTCTGGAGCGCAAGGTGAGTGCTTGTGTGATGACGCTGACTTTTCAGGAGATCATTCCTATGTCCACCGAGGTCATGCCGGGCGGCTTGCAAGGGTGGAAGATTGCCTTTGACCGTTTGCGTCGCGGTGACGCCAGAGCCGTTAGGCTTATGCTGCACCCTGCGGAGACGGAGTAGTGGTCAAACCAGATATGAAAGTTTTCATTTCTTTAGTGAAATCGGCAGAGCAGCTTGCAAGCACAAACGACATTGGCAGGCTCAGCATACTCCTTGATTAGATTTGAGACCAGCCGCTATCAGCTAGTGTATCATAGCTCGTTGGACTACTGACCTTTGCAGGATTCTGAGTTGCACACGTTGCCATCAGCGCACGTTTTGCTTTCAGACTATCATCAACAAAGGAGATCCGATGTGTCACGATGGAAGGACGTATCGCGTCAAGGTCAGTACGGACGGCCGCTTCAATCTCCGCTTTCAATGCGCCCAAAGCATTTGTCAGTCGTTCAAGTTCCGACCACTACAAACACCACCATGGCGAGAGAAGTCTACTGCACCTACGGAGATTGGAACGACCAGGATCCCTACGGAAACGAAAATGATCTGAATGATCACTACGATATCAGAACGAAACGAGTCGCAGGTGGAGGCTTTGTCACAATTCTCTGGAAAGTCGGACAGCCGTTGAAGCCTCTGAACAAGTTGCTCAAGTCGCACTGCGTTGGAGGAGGCTTTGCAGATCTGAGCGCTCACATCCACGAACTACAGTGGGTCATCAATGTACAGGATGCGGATTGCTGGGAGGCCGAGATTAAGCATGACAAGTGAGGGTGCATCGTCAGGTGTATGGCATGAGCATATAGAGCAAGGTGAAGGCGATGTAGTACTTAGACGTGTTCAAATTCTGTTACCCACCTGTTTTCGCCTAAATCAGTCCACTTGAGCTCGTTCGCATAGCGAGAGATCTCACTGTAGCCATTGTCTTCCGCATGCCTGCTGAGGGCCTCTTCCAGCTCGCGAATAGGGCGATCACCATATTTGTACACAGTAGTGATCAAGCGCCCGGTCGGGTTCGCTTCTGTGCGCTGACGGTCGTCTGTGCGTATGAAGTAGTATTCCTTGGCCTGCGACATGTTGAGGGATGAACGTACGTTGGAACACAAGCGAACACAAGCTTCACAGCGGGCATGCTGAGATGCAATCTGGGTGATCAGAAAAGAACGTTGATTGGACGTTGATTGCTCCGATCATCCATGCCGACCAGATGGGCGGGCGTTTTAAGCGGCATCATTTACATACTACTCTTCCACCTCTGGCGGGTTCTCAAGCGCCTCATCAAAGCTCCCATCCTCCAACGCCTCCTTGAGCAAATCCAGCCCTCCAATCAACTGCCCATGCACGATAATCTGCGGGAACGCTCCCATCAGCTTGATCCCTCCCGAAAACTCACTCGGCCAGTCGTTAACCTTTTTCATCCCCTGCCTCACATCCTCGTCTGAAAAGATATCAAACCAACCAAACTCGACGCCCTTTTCCCTCAACAAACCGACCGTTTGGCGCGAAAAGCCGCATTTAGGTACGGACGGGTTGCCTTTCATGAACAGCATGACGCGGTGTTTGTTCATTAGTTCTTTGCATCGCTCTTCGATGTCTTGTTCTGTGCGCGGAGCGGCTGGTGCTTGGGTTGTGGTGGCTGTTGCTGATGGCGAGGTGTTGGAGGGGCGTGTGTGTTGGTTGAGGAGGGAGAGGAGGAGCGAAGCGTCGGATCCAGCGTGGCGAGCCAGAAGGGTGTGGCCCTGTTGGGAAAAGTCAAATTCGTTTAATGGGGTTGAGTGGTGAGGGCGCGGCGACGGGGCGCGAGTGAAGGTTGACATTGACAAATGGTGACGCAATAGACGTAGAGGGGCCGTCAGGAGAGTGTTGGGGATTGTGTGTCAGCAGAGCGCCGTTGGGTTGGTTGATAGGTGGCGAAAAAGGCAAGGGATTGAGATGCGGGTGCAGAGACAGCGGTGAAGGAGAGCCGTAGTTGATACCGATTGATTTGCGATTTCGCAGCGAGGCAGACGATCCAGGAGGCATAGGCGCAGAGCGGATATGAGGAGTCACGGCGAGCGAGTTGCCAGATGTAAAGGTCATTGTTGAGGACGTCGAGAGCGCAGGCGAGCCAGTGTGAGCGAGAGGTGAGCCAGTCAGATACGTAAGTGGCGAGCGCGGGGTTTCAATATGCAGCGAAGGCGGTAGTCGACGAGCGATGCGTTTGGACAAAGCCATAGGTCGTGAAGAGGGGAGTTCAGGAGAGGACATGAGAGAATCGTCAGCACAGTGTTCTCGAAGAAACAGTAAACCCGCAAAGCTTTTATAGGCCAGCACTGATGCTACGTCTCGAAAGGAGTCATCGTTTGTAGCTTCAAAGGACGATGGACGCACGCCATTGTTCGGATTTACAAGGCTTTGAGTTGGAGAAGGAAGACTTACGCGGAGAAGAAGGAAGGAAGGAACTGCCTCAATGTCGAAAGACTCGGAAATGTCGGGTAAGGATTCAGCTTCGATCTGGGGTCAGCGTGTCTAGGTTCAGCCTTCCAATAGAATGAAGATCACATCGGAAGACCTCTTGACCAGCTATAGCTCACCATGAGAACCAGCACATCCTTGAACTTTTCAGCAGTCTCCTCTACGACCTTGTTGAACGCCTCGCATGGCTTTGCCCATGGTGCCCAAAAATTGAGGAGCGAGACTCGCTGGAGGTCCGCTTCGAGTAGTGATTTAAAGTGCTCTGGTGAGGTGATGTGGATGAGGTTTGTTGGTGTCGTCATGGTGCTGTGTTGCTGTATTCGAGCTGTGGAGGATCACCAACTGGACGGGATTAGCAACCAAATATATGACGTGGTAGTTGGAGGGCGAGTGTCGGACATCCGATCAGGTTGATAATGTGGTACCTGTTTTGGCCACCGCCCGTTTCACTGCTCTCTCTTGTTCATCGCTTCTTCAGCATGTCAGAACGCAAGGTCATCAACGTACGTACTGTTGCACACCAGAGTACTACTGAAATCCATAGAAATAGTCAGCATTCTCTGCAGCGGTCCCAAAACCAACCAACTAACAAACAGCTTCCCGCCCGACTATGATCCGTCCAAGATCCAGCGCCGCAAGCATGCGCCTGGTACACATACACAGCAAACGATCCGTCTCATGGCTCCGTTTTCAATGCGCTGCAGTGCTTGTGGAGAGTATATATGTGCGTTAGGCAACAAGACTGAGCTGATAGACAGACAAGGGTAAAAAGTTCAACGCGCGCAAAGAGACTGCCAAAGGCGAGGAATACTATGGGATCAAGATCTTTCGATTTTACATTGTGCGTTGTGTTTATTGCCGCACTGACAACAGAAATGTACCCTTTGTTCCGCCGAAATCACCTTCAAAACAGACCCCAAGAATGCGGATTACATTTGCGAGCACGGCGCTAAACGCAACTTCGAAAACTGGATCGAAACAGATCCGTCTGGGAAGATTGGGGCAATTCCAGATGCAGCGGCAGATGATGTTGATCCGGATGCGCCTGATCCTGACAAAGACGCAATGGCGTTGCTGGAGACGAGTCAGGAGCAGTCTAAGCGCGAGATGGACGAGATGGATGAATTGGCCGATCTAAGGTGAGTTGCTTGAAGGGATGAGCTGATCGCAGATCGCGCAACGCACGAATGGAGCGCAAACACGCTGATCCATCTACACTAGATCCAACAACCCTCCTGTCAGCACTGCATGCCGAACGCGCATCAGCTGAAGAAGAGGCGCGTCTGACGAGAGAACAGGAAGAAGATGATGCCCTTGTCTCGCAGCATTTCGCTCGGGTGGCAGCTGGTCCGTCTGTATCTGCCGTTGGCGAAGATGCACCTGGGCCCGCGGGCGTTGTCAAGCGTGCTGCTCTAGCGCCGCCTACGGTCGAGGCGTTGCTGGCGGCCAAGGAGGCAGAGAAGGAAAAGGAAAAGCCAAAGGTTGCAGTCAAGAAACGCAAGGATATGGCGGCGGCATTGGGGATCAAGGTTGTCAAGAAGCCCAAGAAGGCTTGAGGTGTATGTATACTATGACGAGCTGAAATGCGCTCGACAGCTCGAGTGCAGGTGGTGCAGCCTTCAATCGTCAAAGACTGTGCGTAATTGGCCAACGCGAGCACCTGCATGAGCAATGCATCACCATCAATGTGTGCTCCATAAGGTCTCTGCTAACGCTTCTCTCTCGCTCGAGGGAGCGTTCTTGAATTCTTTCCACTGTTGCAGATGCCTGGTGCTGTAGACCATGAAAGCACCTAAAGCACACTTGCTCCATAATGACGGATCCAATCCGCTGCTGTTTGATGATAACAGAGGCTCCTTTTCGTCATACTCCCAAGTCTCTGACGTGGATGACATGGCTGTACTGTGAGTATCCCTTTGCACGCCCTTGTTGACGTGTGTGGGTCGAGCGTACAAAGGAGTCTGGGTTTCAATTCTGCATTACCATTGTTTGTGCGTGATTGGACAGCGCCTCCTTGGATCTGCTGCTAAATAATGCGGTGAAGTGGTCAACACATCTGCAGATTCTGCATAGCATAAGGACACTCATATTGGTGGAGAGATCCAAAGGTGCCGAGTCATTTCCTCTGCTCCGTGTAGTCTGCCTGCCAGTCATTTGATACGATTCATCAAACACAAAGACTCAGCGTATCCAGTTGTCAATATTGAGAGAGTGGCGAGAAATGAGAAGTCGGGCTCAAGAATAAATCATGCACCGCAGCACCGGTCTCATCAGCTCAGATTCTCTTCTCCATGATCCTGCGTTATTAAGACTTGAAGAGGATGATGGTACAACCGACAGCAAGCGGTGCTGGTGACACACGAGCAACGAACGCCATACATCCGATCACCTAGCTCAAGCGTCTTTCAACAGTGTTCTATCTGCCGAGGAAGATTTGCAGAGCTCTACCCATTGTTGTGGATGCACGGTGCAACCGAAAGCGAGCCCACCACAGGGCAGCTTCACTGTGAACGACCTCCATTTGCTCGGATCTAATCCACTGCTAGCTAATCCACTGCTAGCAGCGCGCGTCTCGGTCTTTTGTGTGAATTCTGATTTCGAAGAACTCACAGCGGCGTTGTAGACTTGGAGCGGCGTATCGGTCAGCTGCTTCTATAGCTTGAGGACCAAGAAAAGATCCAATCCGATGCTGAGTTTGAATCTAACACCTTTATACTCGTCCAAGCCGCTCTCCCTTGACGCAACAACCCCAATGGAGACCGCCGTCCGACCAAAAGTGCCACTAATTGCAGCTGCGCGGACACCGAGTCACACGTGACTTTTCCGACGGATTTCCGCATTCGGACGTCAAAGACGGTCGGCTTCCCTACAGCTCCGTGTTGTTGACATCTTTATACAGCATGGATCAACAGCAACTGGTGAGTAGGCAGCAGTTCGTAGCTAATATCAGGCTCAGAATGGCGATGTCCCAGTCGACCCGGCGCTTATCGAAGAAGACGCAGAAGCAAGTCGGATCATGGTTGACATGACCCACCTCGCCCAAGTCGCAGCCGGTACACCCTACGCACACGAGCCAGCTTCCTCAGTTGCAGGTGGCTCGTCGTTTACCCAAGCCGATTCCACACCCAACAACAAAACCAGTGCCTCGGGTGCCGCAATGCTCAAGCAGGTGAGTTTGAATTGGGTCCGAGCTGACCTCAGTACGGTCTTGAATTCTGCGAGAACAGCGTTGAAAAAGCATATCACCGCTATGGGGCTGATAGGTGTGCTGCTTGTCAACAGGCTGGCAAGGCGAGATGCGTGCCGAGGAAGCCAGGAGATCCGCCTACAACATGCTGGCTTTGCGCCAAGAATCACGTCTACTGCTCGTTCAGAGGTGATCCTCCTCGTCGTCGCGCGACGCTACCAAAAGGCGAGACAACGCCTGTACCGACTTCAGCACCTCGACCTTCACGCGCGGCGGCATCCGCATCCAAACGCAAGCGTGGTGAATCCAACGAGAATGAAGACGAGCTGTCTGAAGATGGAGATAGGCCGTTCAACGTTCCAGTCGCGCCTGGGCAGAGACCGGCGTTGATCATCAACCCCGAACACCGTGCTGCAGTTGCGAAAGCTTGGGGCGCAATGACATTGGCGGTGGAGGGTCAGCATAGGCGTTTGAGGGATGGCATTCCGATCATGGCGGGTGAGGTGGGAGATCTTTCTCAAGCTTATACCGAGCTGGGCAAGTTTCTCGGTTACTTGAATGAGCAGGAGGAGGTGAGTTATGCGGTGGAACGCGCTGATTGTAGAGTGTTTGAGAAGGGTGTCTGAGGCTGAAGGCGGAGGTGTAGGATAGAAAGCTGCTTATGAATGACTACTATTGTGATGGCTCACAGCTTTACCGCGCTGAAGAAGACTTGGGATATAGCTTCGCTTGGAAAGCGTGTAACATGATACGCGCCTATGATACGCGCCTATTCAGAATGTTGGGTATTCAGAATGTTGGGAGTCGATAGGCGCGAGGATGGAACCAAATACGCATTCGCGGCGAACCACAGTTTCTGTTAAGCCTTGACATGGTTATGACGGTAATGCCAATCCTGCGATAAGTACGCCCTTGTACCATGCAGAGCTGATAACAGATATTCCCCGTCATCCCGCCTGCAGCTCCACCATCACCAACGTCAATATGCCTGCAGCTCGCAATTCCCGCAAATCCCACAACGCGGCCTCGTCCATCACATTTTCACCTATGATACCACCACCATCTCTTCACAAAGAGCCAAGAGTTGCAGATCATAAAGGCTTTGACGCTGCCGTGCAAGATTCAACCGCAGATGTAATCATTCGCACCTCGATACCCGGCAAGAGAACCTATACCGACTTTCGCGTCCATCGCGGGCTGTTGACGCTAGCATCTACGGTATTTAGGGAGATGCTGGCTGAGCCACAGACAGGTGAAGAGGGGGATACGTTTGGCGGTGCACTGGCTCCGATAGTTGAGGTTGACGAGTAGCCGCTTGTCATGGAGGGGCTGCTTTTGCTTCTCCACCCATACGTCGAATGGGGGGACTATCTTCAGGGAAAAATGAAAAAGGGCAACTGCAGGCGATTGGGAAGCGAGATTTCGGCTGCATGTCGCAAATACGGCGTGCTTGATGCAAGAGTCCCGACGGTGATGGAGAAGATCTTCCAGATGATGATCACCTTCGGTCGAGGGTATGATTGTTTCGGATGGGCGGTAAAGGCGGATGACAAGTGGTTGATGGGCCGCACAGCGCGGTACCTGGCGCCTTTTGCTCGCCATCACCCCCCTACAGCCGACTTTGACGCCTCCCTATGCTGGCAGCTGCAGCGCTACCACAAGCGACTCGACGATGTCAATGAAAAAATCAGAGAGGTCTGCCTCAGTTATAGCAAGGAGCAAAAGTGGGGCACGCCATTCGGAAATGCTGCAGCTAGCGAGGTGCAAGCCACTTACTTATACCACCTCGACAAACTGCTGACACCCGATCGAACAGCCACCTTTTCAAATGAAACTCACCACACGCGCGTTCGGCAGTTGGCAAAACGAATCAGCAAGGTATTCATTTCTATACATCCCGTATGGCCTCGGTGGATAGACGGCATGGCTCTTCCCTTTGCCGACGAGGTAATGGGCAAAGTTGGCATCAAGTCGCTCGTCTTCACGATTGAAGAGGCTGACGTTTCCGACGAGAAGCCGTGCGTGTTAGCTGAAGCCGAGCTTTGTGAGTCTGGTGGACGTGTCTGATTGGACATACGCTGATCTGAGATGAACGGTATGAGGATGTGTGAAGTGCAAGGTTGAAGATGGGTCATGGACGTCTTGCAGATGTAATCTCTATGCTTCAGGTTACAGCGCCAAAGTGCCTCCATGTTGACTCTTGAGACCAAGACATAAGCTTCGAATGAGTGTCATTGTTCTGCCAGCCGGGACGATGTCCTGATATCTCATGTGGTTATCAGGTAGTGCCTCTCTGCGCTGTGAGATTGCAGCTGCCACAACTGGTCGATTGCATGGTGAATGACCACATGACCGGACTTCCGGGCGGCTGCCGGACTTCCGAACAGTTGCCACCGACACACGTCCACCTCGCGACAGCCAAGTAGATCATCATCATGCTCGCGGTAGCGTCCAATCTTTCGTCCAATCTTTTTGGCAAGTCGTCATCTTTAGCAGCTTATAATCTCCACACATCTTCGCCTTCCGCGACACCCTCTTCGTCGACCAGCAACCTCGCATCCACCGCGAACTCGTCCAAATCATTCAATGTTGGACTCTGGAAAGTTGTCGGCGCAACTCACAAGACGACGCAGAAGGATGTGAGCGTCTGGATCCTGGATAAGCGTATTCTGGAGAGTGTGAGGGATGCCAAGGGGCGGCTGATGGTTGTGGAGGCTATTCGAAAGGAGGTGAGTTCAACAGTTGGTAGCTGTTGATTCAGGCGACGTCGTTGTCCAGGATGCGACATCCTGATATCCTGCACATGGTTGAACCGCTCGAGGACGCGCGGACAGAGTACACCTTCGTTACCGAGGTTGTTACAGCCTCACTTGGGAACATCTTCCCTACCTCGTCCAAAGCGAGCGGCGCGCTTGATGTTGACGAGGTGGAGATTCAAAAAGGGATACTGCAGATTGCAAAGGGGTTGTCATTTCTGCACAATCAAGCCAAGATTGTGCACCTGAATATTTCGCCCGAGGCTATTCTGATCAACGCCAAGGTGAGTAGATTGGGTGCTTTCCTGACAGCAGGGCGATTGGAAATTGTCTGGCTTGTCAATGACGACTCCGATGCAGCAGCAGGATGGAACAGCGACAAAATACGTCTACCCAGAGGTTGAAAGTCGGTGGCCGGCGCAGGTGCAGTGGAAGCTCGACTATCTCGGTACGTACTCTTGCTCCTTGGCTGACATCAGCACCGGAATACGCCCTCGACTCGCAACTAAGTCCATCCAACGACCTCTACTCACTCGGCTGTATTCTGCATTACGTCCATTTTGGTGGTAAGCCGCTGTTTGCCAACCGTGGTTCGCTGCAGTCTTTGCGAGATCATGCAGAAGGGTCTTTGGTACGGCGAGATTGGGCGAGAGGTAGTCATTGGGACCGCGCATCGGCAGAGCTCAAAGGTGAGTGCTCTTTATAACAAGCTGATGATAGATCTCCTGCCGCGTCTTTTAACACGACATGCTTCTACCCGTCTAAGTTTAGCGTCTCTCCCCTCGCATCCTTTCTTCTCTTCCCTCGCAATCTCGACGCTCAACTTTCTGGATCCAGCGACGTTCGCTTCCAAACCGCGCGAGGAGAAAGCCACCTTTTTGAGGGGACTGGTGCGCGTGCTGCCGGGTTTCTCGGAGCGTTTGAGAAAAGGAAAGGTCCTGCTGAGTTTGCTGGAAGAGGTGCGTTGCGTGTTGATGTGGCTGATCTCCAGATGAAAGACCCGTATCTACTGCCGTTCATCTTGCCGAATGTGTTTGAGATTTCAAAGAGCTTGACAAAGGACGAGTTTGCTGTTGTTCTGCCAAAGCTGCAGCCTCTTTTCGTGCTCAAGGATCCTCCTCAGAACATGCTCAGTACGTTTGAAGATCTTTCGCCTCGTCAAAGCTGATCGCCAGCCCTCCTTGAGCATCTTCCGTTGTTTGAGGAGAAGACGTCCACGGCGGCGTTTAGAGAAAGTAAGTCGCCAGCTGGATATGCTGACGTACAGGTGTCATGCCACTGATCTACAATTCCCTCGACAGTGAGCACATGCCGGTGCAGGAGCGAGTCCTCAAGACTGTGCCGGGCCTGTGCGAGACGCTAGACTATGGGACGGTGCAGAATGTGCTGCTCGTCAAGGTTGCGGTGCGTTTCGGCTTTCAGAAGGTCCGCTCACATAGTAGATTCTGTTTACAAAAACCAGGATCCTGGATATCAAAGTCAGCACGTTGGAGTGCTTTCTCGCCATGGTCAAGACGCTTGACAAGGTTTGTGGTCGGCGGAGCGAAAGGCTGATGGAAGGCGACTTTGACGCAGAAACTCGTACCGCTGCTAGCCAAGATCAAGACGAAGGGTATGTCGTTCGTTTTTCACCGCTGACGTGCAGAACCCGCTGTCATGGTCCGTTGCCGCTGTGATACAGCTGACGTATAGATGGCGACGCTAGCCGTACACGAAGCCATGGGCGCCAAAGTAGATCGCGAGGCAGTCGCAGGGCTTGTTCTACCGCAGCTATGGGCAATGTCCATGGGTCCTCGTGCGTTCTTCCCTCGCGCTGGCTGACTCCAGTTCTCAATGCGGACCAATTTGGGCGCTTCATGATGTGCGTTTCTCTAGCGTTTGCACGGGCCTGATGATAGCGTCATCAAATCTCTCGGTCTGCGAGTGGAGAAAGAGCACGCCCAACATCTGCGCGATGTCAGGCGGATAGAGCAGCAGACTGCGGGGTACACGCCGTCTGGTCTTGATGCTTCCAACGGCACAAACAGCGGGGAGGTTGATTTCGAGACGCTCGTCAAGGGAGGCGGCATCGGGTCTGCGCCGATTGTCGATGATCCCTGGGGCAACGATGACGGCTGGGGAGCGAACAGCAATGACGAGGTTGGCTTGGTACGTTGTTGATGGAACTTGCTGACATCAGGCGCCGAACTTTGCTCAGAGTCTCAGTTTCAACGCGGCTTTGCATTCTTCATCTCCTCTACCTACACGCTCGCCTGCTCCACCTATGCAAACGTCGTACTCGACGCCGATTGCCCCGACGCGCAACGGTTCAAGCAAGCTAGGCGCGCGGCCTGCGCTCACTCTCAACGGCTCTGCTGCCGTCGCGCTCTCTGGTCTTCCTCCTCTGCAGCCTACCTCGTCATCAATGAGCCAGTCAAACGGGCCAAACTACAACATTTCCATGGCGCCATCCATCTTTCCAGCTGTCAAGCCCACTGTAGCGCCATCTGGCTATCCTGTAAAGCCGGCAGCACCACCTCCAGGCTGGCAACCTTCGAGCGGTCTAATGCAGCCTACAAAAGCCACTGGTCTCGCTTGGCCTGGCACGAAGAAGAGTAATAACGATTGGGGCGGTTTTGATCCACTGTTATAGTTTGGTACTGCGGCGCGCGCCTATTTTTTCCGTAGTCCCGCGTTAGACGTGATGTCACATGCCGCCCGCTTAGATAGCATTGCGATTGGGGAGAGCTCTCTTCCATCTATTGTCTATCAACTCAACACACATGCTCAAGGGTGTCAAGGTTCGTGAAAAAGTTAACGGAAGCCAGGCGGGTATCAATTGAATTCAATTGAAATCAACAGCTTCCGTGTTTAGCCGCTGCTTGTAGATTGCTGACAGGTAGCAACTCTGGCCTGGAGGGGGTGGCGGTAGCGGCTCGCACTCTCAACAGCAGCCGTCTACACGAATCTCACCATCGACTTCATTTTCAGGTCCCCTGGATCAAGCAACACCTAGAGCGTCTGCTCAACCTACTCCCAACCCATTTGATCTTCAACCTCCGCCTGCCATTGGCTCCAACAGCATGAGCCAATCACCAACAAACAGCATGCACATGCCTAGTGGTCTTCGGACTCCCACGACGCATTCTTTTCCGCTGATGACGCCACCTATCATGGGTACACCTGGCGCCGCCGCTCCCACGACTCATGTGACTGTGGGTGATTCAGCTGGGTTCGGTCTGCATGAACCACCCAAGATGCGCCGTGCGCTCAGCAAGTTGAGTGATGATGGGGTGTCGCAAGAGGAGCCGATTCACCCTCCGCACAACCCTGAGAGAGCGCCGCGTGGGACGTTGGGTATCAAGATTATCTCGGCTAGGAATTTGGCGGTCTCCACGACGGGTGCTCAGCCTCAGCCCTATGTTGTTATCACTTTCGAACAGAACGAATTCATCTCGAGGCCGCCGCATCCTGTTTCATCGACCGAGCAGGTTGGGTTCACCACGTCGGAAGCTCAGCCAAAGACTGGGGTGCAAGCTTCAGGTGGATTGAACATTCCCAAGCCAAAAGATAGTGGTCCTCTTGGTATGGGTACGATTACACGAGCGTTCGCAGATGCTGCTAGGCGGACCAAAGGTACCAAGACGCCTACGGCGAACAAATCGGGTGCTGTGACACCAGAAGAGCAGAGCTGGATTGGCAAGCCGAAAGCGAGTGATCCTATTTGGAAGGAAGAGGTTGCTTTGTAAGTGAGGGTTTGGGCCTGCTGACGCCAGCGATCTTACTTCTTCCAACTCGGTTGTTCACGTTACCGTCTACGACCGATCCAAAGCTGGCGAAGGTTTCCTTGGCATGCTCGACATCAAACCTGTGCTCAAAGATGGTTACACCCTCGACAACTGGTATAAGCTTGAAACACGCGGTGAAGAGCACGTCACTGGCGAGCTGTGGCTTCAAATGACCTATACCATGATCAGAGTGGGTGTTATCGTCGCCATAGCTGACAGCAGAACAAAGTCCACCTCAAGCCCTCCGATTTCGAATTCCTCAAACTGATTGGTCGCGGTACATTCGGGCGCGTCTTTCAAGTCCGAAAACGCGACACGCATCGAATCTACGCCATGAAAGTGTTGTCGAAGAAGGAGATTGTCGCAAAGAAAGAGGTCGCCCACACCATTGGCGAGCGCAAGATTCTCCAACGCTCTTTGGAATGTCCCTTCCTTGTTGGCCTCAAGTTCTCGTTTCAAACAGACAAGGAGCTGTATTTCGTCACCGACTATAAATCAGGAGGCGAGCTGTTTTGGCATCTCCAGCGTGAAGGTCGCTTCGAGGAGAAGCGTGCTAGGTTTTACATTGCCGAGCTGATTTTGGCACTTGAGCATTTGCACAAGTACAATATCGTTTATCGCGATTTGAAGCCTGAGAATATTCTTCTCGACGCAACGGGGCATGTGGCGCTTTGTGATTTCGGATTGTCGAAGCCGGATCTGTCGTCTGATCAGTTGACGAATACGTTTTGCGGTACCACCGAGTGAGTGAGAGGACGGGCACAGCTGACGCTAGATATCTTGCGCCGGAAGTACTGCTCGATGAGAAAGGGTACGGCAAGCACGTCGACTTCTGGTCACTTGGGGTGCTGCTCTTTGAAATGTGTTGTGGATGGAGCCCATTCTACGCTGAAGAGACTCAGACCATGTACAAGGTTGGTGATTGTTTGGCAAAGCTGACGACAGCTCATCTGCTATGGCAAGATTCGATTCCCCAAGCATGGTGCGTTCTTCGAGGTGTGTAGCTGACAGCAGTGATCGGCGACGATGGCAAGCAGTTTGTCAAGAGCGTATGTCATTTCAGTGATACAGCTAATATCAGCTCCTCAATCGCAACCCTCAACACCGTCTCGGAGCCCAGCGCGACGCCGCCGAGCTCAAAGAACACCCATTCTTCAAATCGATCGACTGGGATCTCCTCGCCAAGAAACAAATCACACCTCCGTTCAAACCCGTGGTGGATTCCGACGAATCCGTTGCGAATTTCGATCCTGAATTCACAAACTCGTCATTGACAGCTGCTGGGATCAATCCATTTTCGGATGATGATTTCCCTGAAGAGGCTGCGCCGAGTATTGGGCCGGGTGGGCATTCGTATGTTGGTCCTGGCGGGAGCTTGGGCAAGGGGTCAGCCATGGCCATCAAACCGCAGAGGCCTAATATTCTTGGTCACGGCTCACCTCTGACGTCGAGTGTTCAGGAGAATTTCAGAGGGTTTACCTACACCGGCGAATCCCTCATGGTGAGTTGTCTAGCCTTCTGAGCTGACGACAGCCGACATCACAGTTGGGCGACTATGATGACGATGATGAGGATTCAGACATGGAGAATGCCGTCGACGACGACGAGTTTGACGCTGTGGAGGATGATGGAACGAGGACTAGGCGGCAGAGTGATGTTGAGATGGATCACTAGGTTTCCAGGTGTACAATAGGGATTGATGAAGATATAATCGCGAGTCGCCACTTTCGGGATTATCGGTATTTTATCACTAACCCTTTTTCAACGAAACTTGGACCCTCCCTGCGTGGCACTTTTTGGATTTCAGATCATCTTTCGAGGTATCATCGACAACTTCAACACTCTTCAAAAATGGTATGTCCACGCGATGGGAAGAAGGTAGTCGCTAACAAAAACAGACGAAAGTATGTGGACAAAGCCGACAGAGGCAGGACAAAAGCTGACGGAAGGTCCTACTTTGTGATCTGGTCTGGCTTCCGTCTTTAACAGGGTACCCCGTCTTTGTAAGTTGTCGCATGTCGGATTTGGAAGTTGGCTAACAAAAACAGTGGTAAGCGTCACTCCAAGTCGCACACGCTCTGCAGGCGTTGCGGCAACCGCTCGTTCCACTTGCAGCACAAGAGTGAGTATCAGGAGAGGGACTGACTGACGTATAGAGTGCGCTCAGTGTGGTTACCCCGCTGCCAAGCTTCGTTCGTTCAACTGGGGTGAGAAGGCCAAGAGGAGGAAGACTACGTGAGTTTTACTTTATTGAGGGATTTGTGGGGAGAGAATGACTACGGATCTTTTGCTGTTGTGAGAGGCGAGCAGTCGGGTGATCTACCATCTCGTCAAGCAGTGTGGAGCCGACTTTCAGCTGCAGGCTTGCTGTCAAGTCCGAAGCTTTGCGCTTTGATGGAACTCGAGGGCTGTTCGAATAGCTGGCTACGAAACAGGGTGGATAGGTCCACCTGCATTTAGTGAACCGTAGATGCCTGGCAAGGCGTCTGATGTACACGAGACAAGGTGGACTCGACCGCCCTCTTCGTCGTTTGCCCAATTCGCTAGTTTCTGTCGAAAGAGGCTGCACGGCTTCCTGCGGCTTTCCACAGATTCGAGGACAGAAAGATGCTGCACGGTGTGACTGCTTGGGCTGAAGCTGCCTTGGGCTATATAGTTGCGAGCAGCAGCCCGTTCGGAGCAACGCGTCGACAGGTTCGTCAAAGAACTTCACATTCCTGATTTTGATGCTTAGAATCATTGGATGTTAGCGAGCTCAAAGTGTTTTTCGACAAGGATGCGAAGGCAACGCTTTGTCTAGATGGGCTTATAGCAACGGCTGCTTGTCGAATGTTCGCAGCTCGCACGGGAGCTGCATTGGCTAGCTGAGAGTAGAAGTCTGCAGCCTTTTCACCGGCTAGTGTTCTTCGACTGCAGTAGCCTGCGCGGACGCGGGATTATCATGGTTGATCCTCCTACGTGTTTGAGGCTGTCCTTTGTCCCACAGCGTCATGCGTGCACCTTGACGAGCTTTGCATTTCATCAGATAATTACTTATCTTCCCATCTCCTTCCTATCACGAATCACACTGACTATCACAGCGGTACCGGTCGCATGTCCCACCTCAAGGACGTCTCGCGCCGCTTCAAGAACGGCTTCCGCGAGGGCACCACTGCCCCCAAGAAGGTCAAGGCTTCTTCCGAGTAAACGAGGGAGCATCGAGGCACATGATCTCTTTAGGGTAGAACGTGTCATGCGAGATTGTCCACTGTATTTTATCTGAGGTTTTTGCCGAGATCGCCGTTAGATCGTTCAACGAAGTCGGATGTACAGATTGCACAGCGATACAATGATTGTCAAGTCTTCAATAATGACAACTTACTATGCTAATCAACTGCATGCATACGCGCGCTAGTGAATACCCTCTACTACGTCAACCTTATCGCTTCGAGCGCAGCCTCTGCAATCCTCCGCCTCTCAAGCGCAGCCCGCCACTCGAGATCCGCATCCGCCAACTCGTGGCCCGCCAAACGATATGCCGCTGCCGCGTACATGTACGGCTCTCTGAGGTCGTTGATCGCTGTCTGCTGCAGCGCAAACTGTCGTCAGTCGGCTCTAGCAAGCAACGTACGGCTTTTTCCCATTCGCCTTCGAATTCAACGCTGAGGGCAGGTAAACTCTCGAGGCCTCGAAGGGGTGGTCGCGGTGGTTCAGGAGGAGTGGGTGCGCGGATTGGCGCTGGTGGTGTTGGTGTGAAAGGCTCGGAGATCGGTGGTGTTGTTAATTGAGGAGGAGAGGGCGAACGTGGCGTGCGCTCCGTCCACGAGGTGCGGGAATGAGATGGCCGTGTTGGACGAGCTTCTTTGGGACCGGTAGGGATTGGTACTGTTGTAGCGGGTACAATCTTTGCGCCTGGTGCGGGTGGTAGAGGGATGGAAATAGGAGTGTATGCATATGCGCCTGGGATGAATTGGGGAGCTGGAGCTACAGGAGCAGCTGTAACGACCACAGGGGCTGACTGAGGTACAGAGACCACCTCCGACTTGGTCGTCCTCTGCAGCCGCTCCAACATGCTTTCAGACTTGACAGGCTCTGCTTTGGGCGCTGGCGAAGCTGCCTTTGACGGCCCAGTCGGCACAGCTGCGCGTGCTTGGGGTACAACAGGCTGCTGCCTCTTCACGGGTGAAGGTGACCTCTGCCTTTTGAGAGGCGACGGCGGCCGGACAGGCTTGACAGTTGGTTTGAGAACAATCAAATCAGGGTTACGAGGGCCTGTTGGAGGTGCTTTTCTCGGAAACACTTTGGGTGGGTCTGGCTTCTTTATCGGTGCAGGCGACGGCACAGGCTCTGTTGGCATGCTCTTTTCCTCTGGTGGAGGAGAAGGAGAGTACTGCAGCATAGGTGATGGAGACCTTCTTCTCGGAGGAGGAGGAGAGATACTGCGTGCTGGCCGCGAATCTCGGTAATAAGGTTTCCGCCTTGGAGGTGAGCGATAACCTGCCTCTCCTCGTCTGGGTAAACCATCATCAGGCGACCTCGTTCTACCGCCCGTCCGCCTCGGGCTAGGCGAGCGCGATCTTCTAGCTAAAGTTCAGCTGTTGCATCCTTGAAACTCACGAGAATGCCGACCATAGCTCCTATCTTTCCATCCTCTTCGATCTCTATCATCTTCTCGTCTGTCACTCCAATTCCGTCGGCCAAACGGAACGTCGGAACGTCCAAAATCACGCCTGTCGCCTCTGCGTTCTGGGCGGTAGTTGGACGGCGGTGGACTGCCAGAACGATCTCGGCGAGGAGGTGACCTGCTTCTGGATCTTCTAGAGGGTCCTCGTGAGGATGAGGATGACTCTGTCATGCTGCTGTTGGGCTGTTGCTGTGTTGCTGATGAGGTGCTGATGAGGCGAAGTCCTCAAGCGGACATCCTTATATTGTCGCAAAGGAAATAGCTGTCTTTTGATATCATAACTTGCCATGTCATTCACTTCGAGTATCTCGTATAATACTGAAGACCACGTGCTCTGAGTTGAAGGCAGCTGCAGGTGCGGCCGGAGCGGCCGGAGCAATGGAGCACCAGACAGTAACACCCCAGTCTCGGACATCGATCAACGTTGCGACGAAAGACTTGAGCTGATGCTTCCTCGCGATAGCAACTGCTGGACCTCCTGAAGTGCCGAAAAAAAAGATATTGCGCCTCGTAACCCGGAAGGTGAGAGAGAGAGATTTCGGGACGGAATGTGTTTGTCGAGGTGTGTTTGTGCTGTGCTCAACCATCAAGTCAAGTCCGAGTGGTGCAATGGTAGCGCCCGCAGGTATATCGGAGCAACAGTACGCATCGGCGGGTTCTCATCGAGTGTACCTTCGTCCCTTGGACACTACGGCCTCAGCACCCTACGGATCACAGCAAACAGCACTGACAAAGTAATGAAGCATGACAAGTCAGGGTGATGTAAAAATCAACCTTTGTACAGCCGAGAGGATATGTGTGCCATCACAGCTGAGCAGGGCTCTCTGACCATTCACAGGTGTCGGAGAAAGAGGCAAAAAGCAATCCAAGACGGGGCTCGAACCCGCGACCTCCTGATGTCGATCAATTAATCGTAGTCAGACGCGCTACCATTGCGCCACTCGGACTTGACTTGATGGTTAAGCACAGCACAAACACACCTCGACAAACACATTCCGTCCCGAAATCTCTTCTCTCTTACCTTCCGGGTTACGAGGCGCAATTTCTTTTTTTTCGGCACTTCAGGAGGTCCAGCAGCTGCTATCGCGAGGAAGCATCAGCTCAAGTCTTTCGTCGCAACGTTGACTGAATTTGAACCCATGTCGAGACCGAGAGCTGACACCAGGTCGAGCTGCCGGAGAAGATGAGATGACAAGAGAGTAAGCAAGAGAGAGAGTGGAGATAGGAGAACATGAGGAGGACAGAGAGATGGGTGAATCGATACGTGAGGGTAGGACAGTTCCACGAAGCTTCGCATGCGTTGTCTAGTCGTTCTAAGCCTATAGTGGCATTACCTGTCCAACGAATCAAATGCTATCAAATATCCTCTCACCTTCGAAGCTGAAGCAAGGAGATCGTAGGAGAATTGGAGAGAGGAGTGCAGAGATTAGATCATGAGGACAAGAGGGTAGGGGAGTTCGACGGGGCTTCGCAGGCGATGTCTAGTTGTTATGAGCCTTACTTTATCACCTACAAATGAATTAAATGCTTACCGAGTTCAACTAGACTTGTCTCCCCGAACGACTGTCCGCATGCGGTGTAATGTACAGCTCTCACGCAGCCTCGACAATACGTTCTCAACGACTTCTCAACGACGTGTACATGCCGCCGCCCAAATTACAAACGCCACTGAGCCAGACTGCACTTGCCACTATTTCGTACTGCAGCAGCTTGGCGTGTGTTGTGTGTTGCTAGCTCAAAAGGGATTCAAACCTGGCCGCGACAGACTCTTGGCAGTTGCAGACACTTGGACGACGAGCCTCTTTCACTGAGTGACCTCTTGTTCGACGACTTGAACTGGGCAGCCTACAACGATATCATCGACAACAATCTTGCCACTCGTGAAGTCGTGACCATGCCGGAGAGGCTGTTCATGCCTTTGAGACTGCAACAGACGAGAACTAAGGTCATCCTTCTCAGGGAATGGGTTACCAATTGCAGAGAAAGGGCGTGCAAGACGCCGGCGACGAATGAAGAGCTCCAGGATGTGAGTCTATGCAACGATGTGGCTGATTTCATATCCTCACCGCTTCATCAACCCTCTATGCCATGGCAATCGATCCTCCCACAGCATGTCCGTCAATCCATGGTCACTTTAAGCACATCTACACGGTGACCGAGTCTGCGGTGGAGGGTGGTGCACCGACGGCTATTGATTCTGATGGCACGCCTGTCCAGACTGTCTTCTTTGCAGATCCAGAAGCCGAGCAGCGATGGGAGCTCTACATTCGCGTGCGAAAGTATAAGGGCAAGAAGATGGTCAACATCTTGACGGAGGAGCTTGTTGCGTACGGTACTCGTTACACAGGCAAGTTTCTGCTTGTTCCTCGCTGACAGCCAGCCAGGGCTGCATGGGTGACTGGGCTGCTGGAGGAGCTTGATCAGCACAAGTACAAAGAGCCAGACGTCGCGGTCCGGCTGTGCTATGCTGAAGAGACAATCGAGGTTTCAATGGTCAATCAAGCAGGTTGAACCTAGAACCGAGCGGTTTACCCAGCTCGACATCCTTGAAGACGGCCATGTAACCCAAGAATGACTCTGACTCTGCTAATTTGCACACGACGCTTGTGACGGTATCAGCGTAATGACATCAGAGATTGCTCAAGGAATTGAGGTATGCGGGCAAGAGCAAAGCAGTTGCATCAAGTCCCCTCGATGCGCGACTTCCTCTGTGAGATCGGCACAGCTCTTGCCAATGCAGCTTGTCGCTTGTCCTCTTGTGCCACAGCCTTTGCCTCTATTCGCGCGTCCACCTTGTCAATCTTGCTGCGAACACCCTGAAGTCAGCGCGTTCATCGAGAGACTCACCAAAGCGCCATGTCTAACTGCCGTTCTGAAATCAGCAAAGATTAAACGAAAACCTACATGAAAGCCGCCACCTGTTGTCAGCGATGTCACCTGATAACCCACCTGCCCGCTATCAAGCTTGTCCAGCTCCACGCGCCGGTGCCCGATCATGAAGTAACCAGAGGTGCCTTCCGAGGGTTGCGTTGGTACACCTTTCATCTTGGCGAGGGCGCTGATCGCCTTGACAGAAGCTGGACGCTTTCGCCAAGGTGCCGCTCTGGCGATACTCCTGATATCAGCTCGTTCAGACATCCACCTACACTTGCGACATCTCCCTTGGCACTCGACGAGCTGCAAAAGCATCCGCCGTTTCAATAGCGCGGGTCAAGCTTGGCGCTTGCGCAACAACAATCGGCCTGCCGTTGGGATTCTTCCCTCCTCGAAGCTCTTCTGGTATCCGCGGTGTATGCAGAATCGAGTACAGCTTGGCCGTCTCTTGCATGACGCTAATGTAGCCGCGTTCTGTTATCAGCGGAAAAGACAAAAACGCACCAAACATGAGTTCCAAGACGTATTTGCCTTTGCCACACGCAACCTAGGGTCAGCTGCGCTGTTGGCAGACCCACCCATGCGAGAGGAGACAGCTTTTGCAAGATTGGCACCGTGTCAAAGTCTATCCCAAACGGATCGTCGTGCTCAATGTAGGTCACTCTCTTCGGCTCGACGGGCTGTAGCTGGATTGCAGGGCTCCTGCTGCCCCCTTCCTTCATTGCTTCCTTCTGCTCCAGCGTCAAGCCAAAGAGAGTTGGGATGGCAACAATACCGTTGCCGCGCCCAACGTTGTCGACCACATCAATCAAACGGCAGTCAATCTTGCCTGTACCGGGGGAAAGTCGCAGCCCGCGGCCGACCATCTGCGCCAAAAGGTTTTGACTACGCGTCGGTCTAGCGATGATGATACTGTCAATCTGTCGTCAGAAAAACAAACAAAAACCCACCTCGGGAATGTCGGTGCCCTCGGTAAAGATTTCGCAGTTGACTAGAACGGGATAGACACCTGCGCGAAAGTCTTCCACGAGCTGGCGTCTCTCCATCGGTTTGGTTTTCGAGCTGACCATGCGGGCGTCGACTCCAGCCGCTCTGAAAGCGTTTGCAAGGTTTGCAACGTGCGTTAGGTCGACGCAGAAGACTAAATCAGCTCGTACAGACCAGAACGTACCTAGCGTTGATCGCCGCTCCTCGAGCTGGTCTAGATACACGCCAACAATCATCTCGTTGACTTTTGCCGTGTTGACGTGAGCGGCGAGGCTGGAGCTCGTAAAGTCGCCGTCGCGGCCAATTTTGACCGAGGCGAGGTCAAGGTCAACTCTGAGAGACGTGACGCGTGCAGGTGAAAGCCTGGGTCAGCTCCAGCGAACCGAGCCTCACCATCCTTCTCGCAGCATGTGCGAGACCTCCTGATGAAAGACAATCTCTTCAAAGACGAGGTTCAGAGCGAGTTGATCTGGACGGCTAAATGTCGCGCTGAAGCCGATGATTGGCACCTCGTGCTTCTTCTCCAGCACCGGGGCGTCCAGCGGGAGTACGACGTAGTGATTAAAGTAGTTGAGCAGCCGGAGGTACCAAAAGTCAGCTGTGTCGACGTTTCGACGCACGAGTTCGCTGCGGCATGGTGCGCTTCATCGACAATAACCAACTTGAACTGAGCTGGATCAAACTTTTCCCTCCTCGACTCCTTGTTCAGCGTCTGATACGTCGCAATCGTCCTGAACGTCAGTAAAGTTTTGCAAGGACCTACACGTCGGCTCGGCCCGTCGCTACGTTTCTATTCTGCTCCAGCTCGACCCTCAGATCAGGCAGCGTCCGCCTGACTGCATCGAAAGCCTGGGTTGCCAGCTCTGCAATCAGCTCAGCTTCTCCATAAACGCACCAATGTTGCCAACAAGAATCAAAACCTGCCCTCTCGTACCTGCTTTCGCTTTAATTTTGGGTATTAAATGAGTGCTGTCGTCAGTATAGCCTCGTGCTATAGACTCACAAGATGGTCGTCTTCCCACTGCCAGTTGGCGAGCTGACCCCTATTCGCGTCTTGCCGTCATTCAAAGCGTCAAGACAGGCCTCTATGGCCTCTTCCTGATACGGCCTGAGGGTTACCGACGGATGCTTTGGCTCAAGCAGGGTTTCGCGTACATTTACATCTGTTGACAGATATCGGCGTGACCATCGCACTGTCCCCTGTCGAGCAAGAGAAGTAGAGCTCGAGTATCTAAAGCTGGAGTGACCCTGCGTCGCGAGCGTTACAGAAGGATCTCGAGAGACTAGACCATGAACAGCGCCCCGAGACAAGCCAGTACACGAGCAGGACCTCCTAAACATCCCTGAACAAGGTTGACCAACAAAGACATTGCGCGTTCAAGCTGAACTCTACAGTGGAGGTATCATTACGTAATATCTAAAGCTTTTGAATGACAATAGCTGTAGCGGCACCACCCTGCTGTCAGCTAAACCTCATCGCATAGACGTACCCCGTTGCAGATAGCAGCTACACCGTATTCACCCGACTTGAGCGCATGAGTCAAAGTCACCACGATACGCGAGCCTGAAGATCCAATAGGCTGTCGTCAGCTTTTGGCCAAAACATCACGTACATGACCCAGAGCGACAGCGCCACCCTTGGTGTTGACTTTCTTTGCGTCAAGACCCAGTACTTTGATAGCAGCGGGTGCGACGACTGAAAACGCCTCGTTGAATTCCCAGAGCGCGACGTCTTTGATCTCGATACCGGCACGCTTGAGAGCGATGGGAACAGCGAGGGTGGGAGCGGTGGGAAAGTCGATAGGGTCGGTAGCGGCGTCGGCATAGCCCACAATCTTTGCCAATGGCTTGGCGCCAATCTCCTTGACCTTGTCTTCACCAATCAACACCACCGCGCTAGCCCCATCGTTCAAGGTAGAAGCGTTGGCAGCGGTCACCGTCCCGTCCTTGATGAAGACGGACTTCAACGAGCGGACCTTTTCCCTCATCACCTTCTTGTACTCTTCGTCCTCTTTGACGACGACATCACCTTTGCGCGTCTTGACAGTGACGTGAGCGATCTCATCGTCAAACAAACCAGTAGCCCAAGAGTTGGCGGCCTTGTCGTAAGACTCGAGACACCAGTCGTCTTGCTGCTCGCGAGTGATTTCCATCTTTTTAGCAGTGTGCTCGGCGCAGTTGCCCATGGGGAATTTGTTGTAGACGTCGAAAAGACCGTCGACGACGAGAGAGTCTTTGGTCTCCATGTTGCCAAAGGCGGGGTTTTGGCGCTTGAGGAGGAAGCTGTTGTTAGAGCGAACGGACAAGAACTTACGGAGCGTTGGACATGCTCTCCATGCCGCCGGCGACCATGATGCCGCGTTGACCGAGAGCGATAGCTTGCGAAGCCATGGTAATGGCTTTCATGCCGGACGCGCAGACCTTGTTGATTGTGGTGGCGTCGGTGGAGACGGGGATGCTGCAGATCAGTACTAGGCCGCAGTGCTTGAGCAATCAATGAGGAAACTCTACTCTGCTACAGCTTGAGTTCAAGCTGCCATATAGCTGACTGCCACCGCGAAACGCATGTAGCGCAGCTTCAGTGTGTCTAGACGACAAAGCAGAGGAGAGTAGAGTGCGTCACAAGCGAGCTGAACGCCCTCCGAACCCGTTCAGGTACCGAGATATGAGGGGCAGTAACTGATCCCACAGCACGATCCGCACAGGCTTACATCCGGGCACTCATTCACGCCAAAGAGAAGAACTCACCCAGCTCCAATGCCAACCTGTCTCGCAGGGCTCTGCCCCACACCGGCTTGAACAACATTACCGAGGTAAATCTCCTCAACATCCTCTGGCTTGATACCCGCTTTCTCAACAGCGTGCTTGACAGCGACGATACCAAGTTCAGGCGCGGTGAGCGAGGCCAGAGTACCGTTGATGGAGCCGACAGGGGTACGCGAGGCTGAGAGAATGTAGACTGCTTGTTGCGACTTTTGTCAGCTTCGAACAAGGCGTAGACTCACCATGCTGCGAGTGATAGTTTTGGATGACAAAAAGCGTTGAGATTGATGAAACAATGACTTTGTGAAGACCATTTGGGGTCGTACGAACTTTTGACAAAGTGGGCGGGGCACGACGCGACGAATGAGGTAAGAGCTCGCTTGGGTGGACGAGTTTGATGAAAGAACAGCTAAGTAAAGGAGGCTAGGGTACCAAGGGAGACCAGAAAAGGGATAAAGACGAGATATATAGAGAGAGAGAGAAGGTCGTGTGAAAGAGGTGAAAAGAAACGGGCACTTTTACCGGTCAAGTCAGCTGCTCATGACCAACCGGCGGATCATCCCGACCATGTGGATCTCGACATTACGACCGGTCGTCAGCTCGACAATGGCGAGGCCCATGGCGAGTATGCATACAGGTCTGCAAAGACCCAAATTACCATGCCCCATCCACCCTAAAAACCGCAGAAATCTATCCCTGCAAACACCGGCAGAACTGCTCGTCTCCTACCCCTTCATCTCCTATGGGACAACCATCGTCCTACTCACGCTGGCATTGCGGACGTGTACAACGTTACCGATGACCATCTGGTCCAGAGCGAGAATGAAGAGGATAAAAGAGATCGTACAACCTGAAATGAAGCGGTTGAACGATCAGCTTGCTGTACAGGTCATGCATGAATGTAGAAAGAGAGGAATGGGGTACGAAGAGTATCGCAAAGAGCTCAAGCGGCAGGTGAGTCTCTATCCTACATAGCTAACCTCAGCTTGCAGCACACCAATCCGCTCTACACAAAATCCACAAAACCCATCCCCTTCCAACCTTAGCAGCGCCCCTTCTAGTCCACATTCCCGTCTTTCTCTTCCTAAGCTACACTATCCGCACAGCTTCCACCTCGCCAGAATTCATCGCAGAATCGTATCCCCTCCTCCTGCCATGGATTGAAAGTATGGGTGAGGTCGACCCAAAAGGTATACTGCCTATCGGGCTAGGCATCGCTGCCTTCACCAATGCCGAATGGGCAGATCGAAGACGAATCCGGACAGAAGAAGAGCTAGACGTTGAAGCAGATGTCAAAGCTGCGAAAATCAAGGCTCTACAGCCCGAACCTAGGTTTACTCGAGCGCAGCTAGAGGCTCAAGGCAAGACGATCGCTGCTGCTCCACCGGCGAAACGAGCGTCTCAAAGCGCAAGACCACAGCGCTCGCCGACCTCAGCAACGGCACCGTCCTACGTCCGCCAGCCAAAGATGATTCGGCCGCCATTAACGCCGGAGAAGCCTGTCAATGGCGAAAAGGTTCAGCGCGAGAGGAGTCTGAGAGGGTTTGTTGTGACCAACTTGATGCGCGTTTTGGCGATTGCCTTTGTCCCTGTGGCGCTGCAGGTTCCAGCTGTAGGTCTCTTTGTCGTCATAGCTAACAGCAGGCGTTGGCGTTGTATTGGCTCACGTCCGTGTCGTACTCGCTATTGCAAAACGTCGGGCTGGATTGGTACGACAACAAGTTGGAGAAAGAAGTAGAGCAAAGGCGAATAGAGGAGGCCGAGGCTGAGGCCGTAGAATCTGCCTAGCTATTGCATCATTCAAGCCGGTCATCCATCAGTCGCCCCTCATCGTGCGCTCACGAATAGCGATACAATGCATCACTGAGCAGCTTCTTGCTCCTTGGGTTGCTTGAAGAATGCCAATCTTCGCTCCTCTCTCTCTGGCCTCGACAGGTTCTGTCTTTCCGTACCTGTGAGCTTGGCGCCTGCCGCGTCGAATGTGCCAATCAGCGTGCCCATGGCAGCACAGGATGCAAAGGCGATTGGCAGAGAGCGAGCTTATGGTCAGAACACAAGCCGCGAGGCCTGAAGCGAGACATACCGCGCACACCGGCGATAAATCCTGCAGCACAACCACCTGCTACACCGTTCAAAGCGTCGTCGGCCTATTATCAGCTCGGTACTAGAAACCAGCTCACCTCGCGGACGTTCGAAACGGCCGACTTGGTAAAGGCATAGGTAAATCCAAGTGCGGCTACGGTCAGCCCAACCACCACTCTCCACAAACCAAAGAACCCAATCGTCCCGCCTGTACGAGTAAAGATACCCATTGCTCCACGGTCATGCCTATCGTCAGCTACGTTTTCACTCCACCCACTTGTCCAGCGCATTCTGCACGGCGCTTACGAGCAAACCAACTCCAGCACTCTGCACAGTCGCGCGCGAGGCCACCGACAGCGAGCCGTGAGGGTGAAAGACATGAGGCTCGACTGTTGATGGGATAAAAAAGCTTTGGCTTGTTGCTGCGGATGAGGATGATGTTGGTAGAGGCGCGAGGAGGGCGGCAGAAGCTGGAGGCAGCATTTTGATAGATGTTAAGACGCTTTGCTGCTGCTCAAGCATCCTCGACGGCAGCTTAATGCGCACCCTCATTTAGGCGCCGACAAATGTGGCGCTGATTGGCTGCGTATACTAAGTCGCTATGCTACATGGCTATGGATACAGTGGGGTACAGGCTCAAAGGTCTTCGTCGTCGTCATCATCATCGTCCTTCTTTGGCTCCAGCCGTTGTAGCAGCCTCATCGCTTTTGTAAGAAACGGTTTGAGCTCGGAAAGCTCGAGTGGCGTCAAACCGGTCACCTGTTGTGAGCTCTGTACAACTATTAACTCACATTAAGATACTCTCCGCGGAATACACCCTGGCTTCGCAATCCCGACCGGACCTTGGCTTGGCGAACCTCTCGAATGTCTTTGAGCAAGGATCGCAGCTGATTTGGATTGTGCAAATCGTCCGGGGCGCTGCAGGTTAGCGTTGAGCGTGGACGAAACTCACACGTCCAGCAGCACCTTGGACACCTCGACAAAACGCCGAGGGAGCTCCTCAAACCCCTCGTGGTTCTCCTTTTCTTGCTGTAGGATCGCTTGGAGGTTTTCTGCGGATAATGTCAGCGTTTGCAAAGCAACATGCAGGGCAGGGATATCGATACAACTATTTCCGGTTTGCCACTGAGTTGACAGCCATAACGGCTGCACTCTTCATGCTTAATGGAACGACTTGGCTCACGCGGTCGATGATACTGGAGCTCTGACAAGGTCAAAGTAGCGCCGGTTGGAACGCGAGGAGTTGCAAGGTCTGAAGGCATCGCTACTGCTCCGGAGACCCATCATGCGCCTCCAGCGACGTGATCGGGTAGGGAACATGTTTCCTCTTGTAAAAATGTATCTCACCATCCCATTTCGAGGAACCTGAGATTCTTTGCTGCTATTACAGCTGAATGGCACAAGCTGCGAGGACGTTTAAGCCCTCAGCGACCCCGGCTCTAGCAGCTGCTGATCGTGCGACGAGATCCGAGGTACCGTCGCGTTCGCGACCGAGAGTGTCTGTCTCCCTTCCGCCGCATCTAGACCATGTGACCTCGGACATTGCTTCGCGTCTCGTAGCTGAGCCAGAGGCTATCACGAGGACTGAAGAGTTCGCGTCTCAAGCGAACACGCAGCCGCCAGTGTGATCCTCAGACCAAGCAAGAGCCAGGCTAGATGCGTGCTTGAAGTGTAGCTCCTTAGCGTTGTCTTCCTTGCCTAGGCCGCCTTGCAGTTTACTGAGATTCCGATCGCACTGCAGAATCAACTGCAGTCCTGACTGAAGAACAACGAAGCTGAGAGCATCTTATCCTCACGAGCCCACCGACGTGAAGACTGATCTCTTAGCTGAGAGCATGCCGCGAGCGAGAGCACGTCTCGCTTCAGCAAAACTTCCCAGCTACGGTCTCCAGAGACACGTCGGCGGATAACAGGTGATCGCAAGATAAGATGCTCGCTGGGCTCGTGTAGCTGCCACTGGGAGCTGTCTGTCAAAAGACGTCTCGAGCTCATCCGCAAGCTTTGCCGAGTGACACGAGAAAGTCAAGACCCTGTGAGCACGGCTCAAACCAGCTGCCAGCTTTCTTGATCACTGGTAGCTGGAAATAATGATCTCGCTGCTTAGAAAGGGTTTACAAACCATTGCGGGTCCACTTGGGCCCCTCTTCATTGGAACGCACAGGCCTCCCCTTGAAAAGCCGCTGCAGCTGATGCACCGCATACGAGGACATACATGCCCTCGATCAATGTACGCGATAGCTGTCACTCTCCACAACGTTCGAGATCTCCGCCGTGGTATTTCGGAAAGCGTTTATGATCCTGCAGGTAGCACACAAGACGCGGTCGCGGTCATGCACCGCCGCTCGTTGCGCCTGCACAGGCTAACTTCGGACTGTCAATTCTGCATCAGTTGATGAGTGGAATCTGTGGCCGAGGGCAAAGTCTCCTCGTAATCGATCCGGTGACAGCTGCCAGTGTGATTTCGAGTCTGAGAGTATCATGCACGAGGCCGCCTTTGCAAAACAGCACATGGCGGATATCCACTTGACGGCTTGTAGGCGTCCCAACCAGACCGCGGAAACTCCTGCAGCCTTCGTGGCCCACCCTAGCTGAGAAGCGTTCGTCTCCTCGAAGGTCTGCCAACGCGCGTCACGGATTCATGGCTAATGACAAGGTGCGAGCGAGCAGTCGAACAACTCGCTACCACCCAGTACTCACAGCTGCGGTCCTTGGATACGCATTGGCGAGATTTCGTATATTAAAGAGATGCTTGCTGCTTTAAAGTTGAACTTCACTCTGAAAGCACGGGCCACCTCAACACTCATTCCTCCACACCTAGCCAGCTCTGTGAGCACTCTGATGAGCACCAACCCGTTTTACCACGCCTACCCTCTGCGAACGACCAAAAGGAGAAACAACTCACCCACTGTCAGCCATTCCGGCCCGATGATCCTACACTTGCGTTTCCGCTTGAGGCTCAGAGCCAACCACAGCGGTACAGGCGTTTTCGAAGGCGGATTGAATGGCCCATAGACACCCTAAACATCAGCTTCCAACACGATTCGGGCACTGACCGACATGAGTCGAAATCGAGTCATTGCAAAGAGCGGTACCATATCAATCAGCTCTTCCTCTGCTAGAAAGGTAATCTCATGAGGTGAAAGAGCAGGCTGAAGTACTTTTGGTAAAGCCATGTTAAAAGTAGTTGAACGACGCGTTTGGGGTTAACGTCCAGAGCTCGCGAGCCAGATTGAGAGACGGAAGCAAATTCAACGCGCCAGAGTGCGACAACCCGGATCTCTTCCTCTTTTTAACATCTGTACACCTCTGAAAGTCGCCTACATCTTGACAATCTCATCAGCAAGCAAGAGGCTCTATATCCAATCGCTCCCTACACGTACAGGGACCAAAATGATGCGAGAAAGCAAAGCGGGAGGCGCAGGGCGATCCGATGCGGTCGCGCCTTTGGGGAAGAACGGGTATACTCTGGGTGAGTGACAAGGACTTTAGTGGAAAGCTGACGCGTCTAGGGTTGTCTCATCGAGCATGGGTCATTGTAGCTTTTGGTTTCGGCCTCTTTACATTCACAAAACTCATCCTTCGTACGTGTCGCGTGTTCTGACGATTTTCGTACGGGTGGTTCAAACGAGCAGCAATACTTGTGCGTTGTGGGCGGGTAGATGAGCTGTTCAATGGGTGCTCCTTGTGGCCTGAAGTCAGGCCAGAGGAGTAGCCTTTACAGCAATGCGCATCGTGCCGCACGACCGCAATCGAGAGGTTAGCTTAGACCTTGAGCTCGACGGTAGACTAGCTGCAGCGTTTCCTAGGACGTGTCCGTCCAGGTCATGAGCTTGTCAGCTAGCTCATCTTGATGAAGCAGGAAGATCGTCCCGTGTTGCCATTGGCAAAAGTCGAGAATCAAGATCGTCTACGATCTGTGGGCTTCCCAAATCTGCAAATTGGAGAGGCTCTGAGCGCGTGTGTTGGCAACCCTGCGACGAGGTGTCAATACGCAGCTGTGGTGGTGCGTCTGAGCTGAAAGCTACAAGCATGCAGTCGAGTTTGGGCCTGACAGCTGCGGTTGAATCGCATCGCGCTGAACTGCTCAAGGGTCTTGGAAGGACTGGTGACGTCTCCATCTCAAGATCGCATGCTTCTTCCTCGTCCAAGCTCCAGATTCGGCACGCGCGTCTCTAGGTTCATTTGGACGTCGTCGCTTGATCGTCGGTCAGCTGCATGTTGGTTAGAAAATCCTCTGAGCTGCATGAGCTCGAGCTCTTTGGCGATCAGCTGTCCCACTCGAGGGCGAAGTCTCTTGCGGTCATTCAGCGGTCTCGGGATGGCTCAAGATTGGGCTTCAACATGACTTCAGAATCTCGCTAACCCCAGCCTCCTCTCCCACCGAGATCTCCACCTCGGGACACTACACCTCTTCCCCCCACCTCCTCACACCGCGCGACTACCTCAACGCGTCAGAAACTGACCCTGCGCCATTCGACTTTTGTCCAGTGTTTGGGCCCGGCGACCCTGTTGCCGAGCGTCGAGGCCAGCACGCTCTGCTCAAGAGCCGACTGCATACAGGGAGTGGCGCCCGAGTACAGCGGGTGATACAAAAAGCATTGAGCGGGGAGCCAGTCACTATCAGTGTCCTGGGAAGTTCGGTTTCAGCATGCCACGGTGCGGGTGACGACCCATTGTCAAGCAAGTGTTACCCATCGCGCTTTTTCGAGTGGTGGAATCAAGTGTTCCCTCATCCCGCTTCAGAGCTCACCAACGGCGCCGCCCGCCGCACCGACTCGGCCTACTTTGCCTACTGCGCCATGCACCATCTTCCCGACAAGACAGATCTTGTTATTCTCGAGTTTGACGCTGCCGATCCAAAGTGAGTTGCAACTAGACCTGGCTGACATTAGCGAACCAGAGTGGCTTTCTCACTTCGAGCTGCTTGTTCGTTCTGTCCTCGTCCGCCCGGACCAACCCGCCGTGATCATCCTGGGTCACTTTAGCCCTCAAGTCCAAGCTCAAAACGGCTTTGCAGGCCCGGAGCTTCTGCACTCGCTTGTCGCTCAGTTTTACGACGTTCCACACATTAGGTGAGCTGTTGAAAGTCCTTGCTGACCTCAGTGCCAAAGGCGTTCTGTACAACGACTACATGTCCAATCCTGTCGAAACGCGCAAAGCATTCTATACCGACGCTGTCCTTGCCAACGCCGCTGGCCACGACTTGATCGCCGACGTTCTCATCTCCTACATGATGTCTCAGATCTGCGCAGGCTGGTCTGCCACAATGGGCCACGCATTCGACGTACCTTTTATGGGCCTTGATTCAACTGCGCCTGGAGATGCTCAGCTCTTGGGTGGTGTGGGAGTCCGTCCCGCCATGGGCATTCCTGGTCAAGAAGATGGTGCGAACGGTGAAGGCGCTATCGGCGGCAAGGCCGGGATGACCAAAGTCCCCAACGCTCGTCTTGAAGACCGCCCCAGCAACATTCTCAACTTTCGCGAGATTGAGCCATTCTGCGCTAGCGCCAACGATCTCATCTCTCCGCTACCACCTAGTTTATTCTACGGCTCTGGCTGGGCCGTCAACTCGCCCAACAAAGGTACTGACGACAAGCACTATTGGTACGCCGAAGTTCCCGAGTCTCGCCTCCGTGTGCCCATCAGGATCAGCCACGGTAACGTCGCCATCTACTATATTCAGTGCGTTTGCGTCTGAGCGAGCTGACAACAGACAACCGTCGGAAAAGCCATTAGGTCGCGTCGCCTGCTGGGTTGACGACAACGTTGCGGGTGGTCGAGAACTCACTGGCACGGCCGACGTTCCCGATGTCACTCCCACTCTCACCATTATCGACCAAAACGTCTCACCGGGATCGCATTTCGTACGTCTCCGTCTCAACGCCGCTGACGTCAGGTCGAGTGCATGCTCCAAGGCGAGCCAGGGACAACCTCGCCGCCATTCAAGATTCTGGGAATGTAAGTCGCTCTTTCGAATACGCTGACGTCAGCTTTGCCACATAGTTTCTTTCTGGGCTCAACGGGCAGGGTCTGTAGGGGATTTAGATGTGTCGATGAAAATTATGACTTGCCAACATCCAGTAGTACAATGCATGCGTCTATCGTTACAGCTTCACCTCGTGCACTCCATCCTTGTCAATGATTCTGACGTTGAAGCTAAAGTTTGGTACCAATCCTGCTGTCAGCGCGGCGTAGATCGTCACTTACGGTGAGCAGCTTCGGCAATACACTTTTTCAACACGTCGATGGCCTCTTCACGCTCAATCCCCTCGTACCAATACTTGTCCATCGTACTCAGACTGACGTACACACCGAGACCGTGAGCAGCGTACGGAACGACAGCTTTGGTTCCGAGGTAATCGATCCAGTACAGGTGGGGGAGTGATGTTGTTGTGTCGAACCCGCCTAGGAGAAGGTTGACAGCAAAGGGGTTTCGTGAGCGGATCGAGTCGGCAAGAGTGCGACGGATCCACGCAGAGGCGGCGTGAGGGGAGAGGGGTAGGTTGTTGCTGCCATCAGCGCTGGCGTTGCGAATCACTCACCGAATGTGATACAGTCGCAGGTTGCGCTCAACATAGTCTGCAAACTGGACAGTATCGCCTGGCTCGCCGCCATAGGCCATGGCGAGATGAGGACCGAGTTGTTTGATCTTGTTCTCATCGTTCTTTGTTCGCAGAATCGATTGGCTCGCCGTGGTGTCGGATGCGAGCAGGACGAAGTCTTTTCCTGAAAGTGTCAGCGGGTGATCAGTCAATAGGTGCATCGCAAGGATCATGAGGGAAGGAGAACGCGACAGATGCTACACTTTAGCCCGCCACGATTGCGACACAGGGCGTTGAAGCATATAAAAAGTTGTGAACAGCGCTGAGCGGCGAGGAACTGCGTCAACTGCTCTAGCCGCCAAAGGACTGCTGCCGCATTGATCAACACTCAAACAATCGAGCAACAGAGCCACTGGCGACGAGTCTAAGCTCCCGCACACAGAATCGTGTGAATTGAGCGACGTAGTCGCCAGCACTCTGCATATAGCTCCGTAAGGCAGACCCGCTCGACCAGCTGAGCTAGATCGCAGCAAGCCATTGCAGAGTCGTTGGTTCGAGTCGACTGTGTGAAACTCGCGACCTCGCTCAAGGCTGCGTACTCTGCGTGAAGTGTCACACAGCATCTCGCTTTGCTTTGCCCTAATGGGGCTGTCTGTACAGCTGCAATACAGCTAGTGGCCGCTCCAGTCTGGCAAAGCAACAGATGCTAATGTTGCCATTGCTTCGTGAGCAACGCGGTTTACGAGACAAGCCAAGCCAAGAGCAGCGACGCAGAGGAGAACGGGCGATAGGGCGACATCCTAAGCCACAATGTGTGTACTCTGAGCGCACTTTGCCAGCACTCTGCTCTCTGCGATTCCGAGACACAAGGATTTGCGTAGCTGAAAGCCCAGAGCTCTCATTCGGAAGAGTCATTGAAGTCAGCAGCATGAGGGGCCGCAACTCAGTTTAGTCGACAAGATAAAATCGCTAAACGATCAGTGCTTTATCCGCCAAAGTAGCTGCAAGAACCTTGAGCTGGAAGACACCGTTTGCAGACTCCAGTGTCTGCGGTACGGCTTGATCACGCTCAAGGCAGCCGAATTGCAGGGTCCAAGCCTATGCAAAGGCATATGTGATCTCAACGCCTCGACAGATAAAGCGGGGATCCAACTCTCACTTCTATAAAGCAGGTTCACATCTCTCATTGCCTTGCTCTGCATTGAATCTCGTCGCAGCGCCAAAGTCGAGCAGACGCTGGGTCGTCACCTTGATTTCGGACGACCGTCCGTAGCTTCTCCTAGTCCTCGCCGCCACAAGGATCAAAGCTACCAGAGCTGGTAGTCGTCATCTTCAGGCGGCGAGATCAATGAGAAGCCAAAGCCATCCAAAAAGATGAATAGCTCCCCCGGAGAGCAGTCGTTGCACGCGAAAGAGCCGGCGAGTGACACAGGTGATACGATACACGACTTGTGTCGGACGTGCGTGTTGCAATCGACTCCGCCAACCTTCAAGGCAATCAAGCTGATCACCGACAGGTAGCGGGCCTTCACACAGTCGCAGAGACGGCAGAAATCGGAATCTCACCCGCATCTGTGCAGCCAGATACGGGCCTCATTTCACGCTTATTCTACTGCAGCTCTAGCCTTGCAATACCCGTTGGAAGTCAGACATTGCCGGCTGATGCAAGTCAACGCACCATCAAGTCCGCCAAGCAAGCTTTGAGGTAGTGGACAGCAGCGACCTCAATCGCTTTGCGAGACGTTTCAGACTCCACCAGCTGCAATACAGCTAAAGACATCACTAGTCTGGCAAATGAGAAAACTGCCTGATGAGGTGAATGAGCTGCTTCAGCACGAACAGTCGCATAGGTTCACAGACGCGTATCTGAGTAGAGCAGATGGAGCCGCAACCAGACACAACTGCACGTTCCGTCGCTGGTCGCACTGACCCAAGAGCACTGTCCGAGCCAAAGGGAAAAAGAACTTCACGCCTCTTCTTTCTGCTCCGAAATGCTCAAGATGAACTGCGCCGAGAAGCAGGTCGTCAAGCCATCTGTCAACCTGCAGCGTTCCAGCTGATGCTACAGCTCGACGTTCACGAGACCTTGGCAGATGCGCAATGCCGCTGACGGGAGTGTCTCGCTGCTGTTGATCGCAGCACGACGCGCTCGCAACATAGGCCGGCGACAATTAATCAACGCAGATGCACCGCTCACTGGTAAGAGCAAGACCAGTGCGCTTGCATGTGCAAAACACACATATGACAGCCTCACGAGCAGCAGTCCGTCATATTGCGCACAGCGACTCGACGAAGACTTGGGCGGCGCAGCTGATAGCTGTCAACCAGCGTTCGAACGAGCCTTCAAAGCAGCAGCCAAGCGTGAAAGAACCGGCCATTGGAATGGCCAGATACCGTCTTTCCTCGTTGGCTGCTCTGTCTGCTCAGCTTGTCGCAGCTCGAGCTGCGAGTCTGCGAATGCTGCCGCAGACGTGGCCGTCTGAGAAGGGCTTCGTATGGCTCAAAGCAGCCTAGCCGCTGCGTGCTGTAGGCCACAAAGGTACATGAGATCTGCATACCTGAGAGAACAGAGCTGAGATCACAGCTCTGTTCATGACCCTATTGTCGCAGATCATCGGCGCCTTGTACTGCATTCCCTCTTATTCAAGGCCCTGTCGACGAGCAGGCTGCGTCACTGCCTTTGATCTGTGAAGAAAGTGGGTAGCTTCATTTGCCTCGCCGCTTCGAATCTCGATACAAACATCAGTGCTAGTGCTGATAGCCATACGAACAAAGCGGCGTGATTAGTGTACAAGCTAACGCTTACCTGTGATACCGAATGAGCACTCCATGTTGGTTGAGTGCTGATAGTCTGTAGTGTCAGCGAGCTCGTGGATACCCGAGGTAGCAGGGCATGCGCAGGATCAGAGTCCTACTTGACCCTGGTTATGGATAATCATTCTCTGCTCACCTTGTTTAATAAATCACCTTGCTAAACAACTCTTCCTATCCTTGCAGTCATCAGCTGGAGCACCGACGCGCAACCATGCACAGCGGGGGGTTAAGTAGCCACGTGATACTATTACCAACGCGAGTTAACCCTCAACCTCCACCTAGCGAGCGCGTTCGACTTGTTAGCACCTCGAGCTACCAGCTTAAACACTATCCACCATGGCAACACCTCAAGGACAGCCTCAAGGCTTGGAACCAACAGTACTAGTCCTTCAGGAGATTCAAGCTATCACTTCTGCCATGCGGAGGAATCAGCGCTGGGCTTCAACAGGCAGTAGTAGCTCCTACACCTCTGCTGGCAACGCTAGGTTGTTTACCTCGCGTGGAGGAGGCAGGGACGGAGCTGAGGATGATGAGGGTGATTTGATGGGTGGTTTTGTCGAGTTGAGAAGAGCAATCTATGATTCTAACGGTTCGTTGAGGGCGACTTATATAAACTGATCAAAGACGTCACAACGCTCTCACCCGCCTCGATCCTAGCACCTTTCCTAGCGCTCATTCGCTCACCTTCAACATCAGGCCCAATAACTTCACTAGCCCTCCTGAGCGTCACAACTCTCCTTCCATCCCTCTCAGGCACACCAGAACTCTCAGTCTTGACATCTTCACTCGCACAATGCAAGTTTCCATCGTCATCACCTTCGCAGGACGAATTGGTGCTACTGAGGCTGTTGAAGGTGATCGAGGTGGTGATGACTGGCCCACTGGAGGCCGTGTTGGGTGATGAAGGCGTTTGTGAGCTGCTAGAAGTTGGATTGGGCATGGGCGCTCGACCGAGATTATCAGGTGAGTGGCTTTCTTTGACGTGGTTGTTGGCTGGTTGGTGGGATCATTGAATGACAAGATGTGTGACACGATGGCAAGTAGAATGTGCAACGTCGTCGGGTCCGGCTCAGATTCAACTGTTGATCTTGATCAACGGGCGGCGACTGTCTCATCACAGTAGTTGCTCTTTCAGCTGCTCTTTGTCCGCCAACTACTGGTATAGAGTCACACTCTCGACTTCATTTCGGACCGACGACAGAGATATCGTCAAGAGGCTTTAGCTGATCAGCTGCTGATTCCACCATGCCAGTGTGCAATACGCACGCTAAGCAGGCTAGAAACATCAGTGGATTGAACGACTTGACGTCGAGAGCACAATCTTGCAATCTAGCTGTGTTAAGATTCGCAGACGAAGCCTGTTCACCTCAGGCTTTTGATCTCGATCGTCAGAAGCTGATGCAATGTGCAAGGGTATTGTTGGGTCTGCTCTGTCGGCTGAGACCTTGTGGAGAGGTGATTTGTGCAAGTCACTGATCGCATACGCGCTGCGCCGTTCAGTGAAGCTCAAGCTATCCATTCGCATGCTGTGTGAGACGGGGGATGACTGCATACAGGCATGGACGCTCATCCTTGCTGGCAATGTGCGTCGAAATTCGCGATACACGAAGCCACGTCAGCCGCCGGATCTGACACTGTACGGCGGCAAAGTGACCGCTTGATGACTCCACCGCGCGTCCTTGAGGAGCTTGTTGTGCCCTAGAGGCGAAAAATGTTGTTCAAGAGTCAGCTATGATGGCAATCCCCAGTGGGCATCGTGGCACCGTCGTTGTCTCTGGGTGTTGATACCTCCTTTGCCTGTCGAGGCCTGAGAGGTGCTAGAAATCAGACAAGGATTGGCGCTATTGAACACTGCGCAGATGCGATTGTCCGGTATCCTGCATTGAAAGGTGATGAATCCTGCATGTACAGGGCTGCTTGTCGAGGATGCGTTGGGCGGCAGTCAGCCGGAGAGGAAAGAGGCGGATTTGTCTCGTGGCTGAGACTTGCTCTTTCTCTTTGCACCTAGCTGAAAGTCGCTGGGCTAGAGCGTCGAAGAGTCGGCGTCGACCGACAGCAATCGACAATGTGAACACGGCTACCTTGCGCCAGCTGTCACTTTTAACTGATTGTTGACGGGGTCATCGGGGATGGCGAGCAGTAGCGACAAGTGACGTGAGGGGGGCTCGGCTACTTAGCTGCAGACATAGCCTTTGTCGTGCGGTACGCACGCTGTACAGACTTGACGCAGCTGCTCCAATTGCTGGGTCCTCCACACCGTCTCGACAGTCATGGAGATTATCCTGCTGTGTGGCTCGAAGCGAACGGCAGAACTCGACGTGAAGAGAGTACGGCTGATCAGCTGTCAAAAGATTCTAAAGCTTGCGATCAGCGCATACCGCGGCCGGCCGCAGTTGTCTTTGGTAGTGCGCCTTGATACGTCTCGGCCAGCTACGAGGAATCCCGCGGAAAAGCCTGTATCTCAGACTTTGATCTCGAGGCGTATGTAGCTGCACGCCGCGCTCGGGTCTTTCATCATCGTGTTCCGACCATTGACAAACGACGCTTGAAGCTCAGTCGATCATCTAGCTGTAGATGCTCGAAGCGTGCTGCGTACGTTCAGCACGTGCACTATGTAGATGCCTTCGTCTGTGATTCGCGTCGGTGGTTTATCTGGACATGGGCTACCATCGCGTTTCATTCCCAAAGCTGACCTTGCAGAATCACTACGGACAACAGCTCAGTCAACTGTACAAACGATCGTACGCAAAGTCTTTCTTCGCTTGCCGGCACAGGCGGCACCATCCGCTAGCACGACCAACGCGCCTTACGGACTACCAACACACAACGAGCTGATGCGAGTTCTCATCGCTCTTTTGAACCCGACAGACCAAGCGCACACAGACAGCATGCGGCTTTCCGCTCTTTCCATCCTCCACACCGCTCTGCAAACATCAGGCGATCGCATCGCCAACCACAACGACTTGGCAGATCAAGTGAGAGATACTGCCGCGCGCTACCTCTTCCAACTCATCCGTACCGACAACCCCGTCATCCTTGGCGCTGGCTTGCGGACAACATCAGCAATGCTTGCTACCATGCAAAAGAGTCTCAAACTTCAGCTAGAGCTGTTCATCTGCTTTCTGATCGACCGCCTTGCTGCGCCACCTTCACCTACCCTTAACGGACAGATCTCGGCTGTACCGTCTCATCTCAGCGGCGCGGCCATCTCTCGGCCATCTTCACCTGCTCCCGGTGCTCATCCCGCAGAGAGCACCGCCGTACCAGCTGAGACTCGTGAGCTGCTTCTCGAGACTTTAGCGCAGCTTGCCCGGAGAAAGAGCTTCATGGTGGATTGCTGGGTCAACTATGATTGCGAGAGTGAGAGCGAGGATGTTTTCGAGAGGTTGATTGGGTTCTTGACAAGGGTGAGTTACTGTTATTGCTTTCTGACAAGCAGGGAGTCTACCCGATGCCGGGAGGGTCGGAAGGCTCGCAGATGATGTGCTTAGATATTCTGCTTGCCTTCGTCGGGGCCATGGCAGATCGCGTGGATAGCGCGGAAGAGTGGCCATCGGTACGTTTTCAGCAAGGCGTCACTCATTCAGACAAACAAAACACCGCCAGAGCTGGCCACAGCGAAACAAGACAAATCAACGCTTCTTGCCGGCGCGGCCAAATTTAACGTCAAGCCGAAGACTGGTGTTGCATATCTCGAGGAGAAGGGAGTCCTGCCAAAGCCGTCTGATTCGGAGCACACCTTGGCTCTCGCCAAATTCCTCAGAAGCAGTAGTCGTCTCGACAAGAAACTACTAGGTGAATATATCTCGACACCGGACCGGACTGCGCTGCTGAGCGCCTTTATGGGCTTGTTTGATTTTACAGGCGTAAGATTTTGCCTTTTCATACATACCTGACAGCAGAAATCAATAGCGGACGCGATGCGCGAGTTGCTGGAAACCTTTCGCCTGCCTGGAGAAGCCGGGCCAATCGCCATCATCACCGAGACCTTTGCCAAGGTGTTCGTCGGCAGCAATCCACGTGAGTCGCCATCCCAAACATAGCTAACCCCAGCCGAGGTCGCAAATGAAGACGCTGCCTACGTTCTGGCCTACTCTGTCATCATGCTCAACACCGACTTGCACAATCCTCAAAATCGGGTACGTCTTCTGGGCATCGCGAGACTAACTGTAGAAACGAATGACTGTGGACGACTACAAGCGCAACCTCCGCGGGGTCAACGATGGCAAAGATTTCGACCCCGAGTACCTCAGATATATCCATGACTCGATCCGAAAACGAGAGATCATCATGCCGGAAGAGCACGTTGGACAGCCCGGCTTCGACTTCGCGTGGAAGAGTCTCATGCAGCGAGCGCGCTCAGCCGGTGAGTGCCCTTCTCGTCCAAACTCATTCCAGGTCCAATGGCCATCTGCAATACGTCTGCCTTCGACGAGGCCATGTTCCGCTTGGTGTGGAAGCCTTTGGTCTCGGCTTTGGCGTATGCTTTCACATCTGGCACGCAGGATGAAGGCGCTATCCAACGCGCTATCACCGGCTTTCGACAATGTGCCACCCTTGCAGCCCGCTTTGGCCTTGCCGATGTCTTTGATGACATTGTACTGTCTCTTTCGAGCGCTACAGGCTTGCTGGACGAGACGGAAGAAGGCTACCAAGTCGCCAACCACCCTGTCGTGGAGACGGACAACCAAACGGTCGTCGTCTCGCCACTGTCCATCCGCATAGGCTCGAGCTATCGTAGCCAGTTGGCGACAGTCGTACTGTTCACTATTGCCAACGGCAACGGCAATGCAATCCGCGATGGGTGGCTGCAGGTATGTTTGAGTCGAAACGTGTTGACGGTAGATCTTCGAGATGTTCCAGACACTCTTCCTGCATTCTCTTCTGCCAACGCCTATGCTCCAAATGGAGGATTTTCTTGCTGGAACAACCACCATCGCGATGAAGCCTGCTGTCCCCGCGGCAAGTGAAGCTCGCCGAGCAGAGTCTGGATTGTTGTCGACGCTCTCTTCGTACCTGCTGAGTCCTTACGGAGCGAGTGCGGAGGGAGTGGTCACCGAAGCTACCGATGAGGACGTTGAGAACACTTTGACGACGGTCGATTGCATCTCGTCGTGCCGGCTTGACGAGCTTTACGCAGAGATTCTGTAGGTACTTCACTTCAATGTAGCTGACCTCAGACACCTCGAAGTGGATGCGTTGCTGGCTGCACTCAAAGCCATCAAGACGCTAGCCGAGGCCCGCACCACTGGGCGCCTGCGCCGCGCCTCAATTGACACCAAAGATGGCACCCTAACTCCCACTACCGCTTCAGCTATGGTTCGCGAAGGGCAACTACCATACGACCCTGCGTGTGTGTTCCACCTTGAGATGATGGTCAGTTTGGCAACGCATGCAAAGAAACACATTGCAGAAACATGGTGAGTAATCATCTCCAGCTAGGCTGACAGAAGGCCAATCATCTTTGAATACATGTCTGCGCTGCTGGGCTCTGCACAGTCGTTCAGCGTGCTCTTGATCGAGAGGGCCGTTGTCGGTCTCTTGAGGTTATGTCTGATCGCTTCCGATGACGTGAGTAGATAGGCAGACGACGCTGACCGCAGCCCAAGCTCCGAGATCAACTCTACATTGCTTTGGATGTCCTGCGAAGCTTGCCGTCCTCTGTTCTGAATGCCGTCTCAGAGCAGTTGATGGCCGGTGTCGCCAAGATTCTGGAAAAGGACCGCAACGTTGTGAAGTGAGTGTGAGGAATTCCGGAACTGACGTTAGATCGCAAACAGAGTGGGGACTCGTAACAGCGTTGTTCCGAGCGACTGTTTCACATCCCGAGGCGTCAAAAGTTACCCTTGCGACCGTACAAAAGATGGCAGATGGGAGCGTTGGACCTGGCTTGTCGGTGGACAACTATGCCGGGGTTGTTGCACTTCTGGACGAGTTTGCCACGGCTGCAGGTGCCGCCGCGGCAGGTCGTCAGCAGCAAAGTCGACGCACTTCAGCAGGGCCGCAAACTGCCACTCTGTGAGTGCGCCGCGTCTCCAGAGCTGACTCCAGTGGGCCAACAGTGGAGCGAGGCATCGCTGCTCTCGAATCTCTCTACGAACTGCGCAACACCATCCCAAAGCTCATCGAAGCGGCTAACCAGCCTGAAGCGCAAGGTAGGCAATTGAGAAAGTCGAGCTGACAACAGCTTGGGATACCTTTTGGCTGCCAGTCCTCCTGGCTGTCAGCAAGCAAAGCGTGAATGGCAGTCGCGAGATCCGTCAAAAGGCAATGAGCTATCTTCAACGACTACTCCTCAGCCCTCAGCTTCTCTCTAGCGATGCCGGCGGCCTCGCAAAGATCTTTGATCGCGTATTGTTTCCCATAGTCGAAGAGCTGCTCAAGCCGCAAGTCAACGACCGAGACCCTCAGGGCATGCCAGAAACACGCTTGCGAGCAGCGACGCTCATGTGCAAGGTCTTTTTGCAGTACGTGGTCCGCTTGGACGACAAGCAGACCATTGCAGACCTCTTTGTGCGAGTGTTGGAAAAGATGGAGCGTTTCATGAAGGGCGAACGTGACAACTTGGTGAGTTCGGTGTTTGGCATCTTCTGACGTCCAGAACGAAGCCAGCGAATCGCTCAAAAACGTCGTCCTCGTCATGCACTCGTCGGGTCTCTTGGTACCACCATCCGCATCATCTCAAAGTGACATGCAAAAGACGCTCTGGGACGCCAGCGCAGGTCGGATTGAAAAGATCCTGCCTGGCTTCCTGGCCGAGGCGCTTCCAGCAGATACACCGACAAATTCGGCTCCCGCTCCCTCTGCAAGCTCGGCCCCTGCGCTGACTGCGACACCCGCTATCGGGAATGCTTAGATGGATGCATTCCGTTGGTTCTCTCTACTTGACGCGATTCATGCTCCTTCCCTCCGCGGGGATCGCAGATGCCACTGCCAGGTGCAGCACCATAAAGTCTTCCACCCCTTGCGAACCGGTCTCCATGAGACCGAACCCATCCAGTGTGAGCTGCTGGACGCGGATGGGAATTCGATGCTTGACCTCTATTGCCCGCATCAGGTCAAAGGGTGTAGCGCCGGAAGAGATGATGATCGGAAAGGAGAGGCCACCGAAATCGTTGGACTGGCGTGAGTGACGTTGACTTGCCCGACGTACGCCAATGAGAAGGTACAGTGTTGCGTCTGACATCACGATGTTCTGAATATCGAGGCAAGGACTACGGAGCGCGAGCCGGATGTCTTTTGGCAGGCTCGAAAGGCACCGGAATTGTCCACGGCCCAATTGCCTTGACCCGATCATGCAGAGGTTCCGGGGCGATCTTGCTAAGACACACAAAGTACACTCGGGACTGCCCGACGCATAAATCATTCGCAAGCGAGGCAGAGACTCGGCCGAATCACCAGAAATCAGAAAGGGCAGAAAGGTGAACACTCATTGCCTTGCTGTTCACAGCGTGAGGTGCCAAACTTTGGCGTCTTCCATGCAAAAACAAGCTCGCACGATCACTTTGGCAGTGGCGAGATCTGCGTCCTCTTGGCTGATCTTTCTCTGCATCGAGACACAAGATATGAGCGACATACATCATGTACGCGACGGTAAAGCCGTTCGTATGCAGTCAAGTTTGAGGTTATATACTGTTCTGACTCTCTGTGTTTCCACACAGCGCTTGCTCATGTGCAGCTTGGGCTCTGTCCAGGAGACTCAGATACAGAGCTCGGTCGGATTTGTAATAACTGTCGATATATTTTACGCCTTGGGCGATTTCTCCAGCCTTGGTCGTGACCGACTTCCATTTCGACTGCAAGGAGGCGGCGGTGACCTCCGAACTCTGAGCTTCAGCCTCCAGAGCTTTCACCAAAGATTCGAGCGCTTTCACTGCTGTTTCGAGGACGAATTCGGGCATTTGACAACAGAATGATCAGAAAGAAATCGCTGAGACGCTGCTTTTGAGCGGTAAAGTCCAAAGGAGAACGCTGAAGGCCCGTCACCAAGGAGCTTCCAGCTTGGCCTTGCGGAGTGATCACGCGCTGTCTTAAAGGAGCTCAACTCGGCACAGGTCGGCTGCGCGAGCGCTATTGACGTTTGCAGTCCATGTTTGCTCAACAGAAAAGTCAACACGTCATGACTGTCACCCAGCTTCTGCGGCATCGTTTGTCATCATGCCGTGCATCATCAAAGTTCCGTTACCGGCGAAGGTTCAATGACCTTGATTCTATTCCGCTTGGCCTCTCGCGCCTCGGCATCGCCCACAGCGAGCTCGACACCATTCAGCATGTCGTTGGCGACAAGAAAGCGAATCGACTGAGTCAGCTGCGAGAGCGTCGACTCGATTGGCGCTTGAAGCATCTATACCGTTAGCTGGCACTTCAAGCTGTAGCTACGACGCACTGATCCCAGTAGGCTTGGCTTGGCAGCTTGGATCTGCGGCCTAGGCTGATGCACTCGTACCTGAACGTCAGCTGACCCTCGGGCGAGCAGAAACGTACATCGTGGGAAAAGTGGCAGCTATCGCCATTCCGACATTTACCTCGTTGTTGAAAGTACTTGCAAGGCCGTTTGCTTGGCTGTCGAGTTGAAATTACAGCCTCAACCACGGGAGCAGGTACTTGCGCTGCCAGGCTCTCGCCGTCAGAGTCAGAATCAGAATCTGACGAGGAGCTAGAGTCTGATGACGAGCCAGAGCCAGAGCTGCTCGGAGCTTTGGTAGTTACAGTTCTGGCAGGCCCTGCTGCTCCACCACGCCCTCTCCCTCTACCCCTCCCGCGAGCCGGCGCAGTCTCCATGCGGGCTCCTTCAGGCCTACCCCAATCCTCCGCTCGACTTGTCGCGTCCGTCCGACCACCTCCTCGAGTCTTTCCACCTCTACCCCGCTTCCCTCTTGTCGACGGCTCAGCTTCTCCTCTTGCTATTCTATCTTTCTTGTCCGTCTCCTGTGTTGTCAGTGCGAATGAGAAATGAGATCTCACTTGTTGCTCAAGCTTTTGCTTTGACGGCCAACGCGCTTTACGCTCTGCTATCCAAGCAGCGATATCATCGTCTGTATCTAGTTTGATCGAGGTGCCTTGGATGGAAGGCACAGGCCTGACAGTCAGCTCGATTGCATTGTCCGAACAACTCACCCTCCGCGCTTTAATGCCCGCTCCTCCTCCTCACTGCGCTCCAACGGCTTGCCATGTGGAAAGATCAGATGCCTGTCACCCTCGTGTATGCTGACAGTCTCATCTGGACCTGTAAAAGAGCAACCAGCCTGACAACAATTCCTCCATGGCCCAACGCCCGGTTCTTGAGGTCTTGGACGGCTACGCGGAGCTGCTCGCACCGGTTCGGGAGTTGGCTCGGCCTCAGGTTGGTATGTAGACGAGTACGAGTAGCCAGCCGGATTCTGAGGCAGCGCATGATAACCTGGAAACAAGGCTTGTCGGAAAGCAAATGCAGGATTGTAAGCGCCGTAGCCGTAGCCCGCGTAAGCTGCCTGCTGCTGCTGTGACTGCTGAGGCTGCTGCGACGAGCTAGCCATAGGATTAATTGGTAATGGGAAGGGAGAACGACCGCTCATGCTTGTTAAGAAGGTGATATGACAATAGCAATGCAAGACTCAACACTCTGAAATATTAGCCACGTGCGGCGGCAAATGCTGAGCTACACATCCTAGCACCTGCCTAACATTGAGGTGACGGTATCAAATTTGACCAGCTTGAGCGAAAGTGGGCACTACTGAAGGACGTCAAAAGTGGTCTCACGATCCTTACAAGACAGCAAGAGACGCAGGAACAGGATCTTGAGGATCAGTGGATAGAATAAACAGTTAGACGATCGAAAGAATGACGGAACTGGACTAACAATCGCCTTTAGCTTGCAAAAAGACACTTGCCCAGCATGACGACAGCTCAAAAGGTGTGCAGGGTGATAACTGGCCTCAAGTAGAAGCTGACACAGCGCAGATCAAGGAGGTGGAGGAGGAGATGAGCAAGACGCAGGTCAGTACTTTGCAATCAGACTTAAGTGGCAACTAACGTCGAGTAGAAGAATAAGGCTACCTCGTATGTGCTCTATTGGGATTCAGACGACTGATAGGTAAAGTTATCACTTGGGTCAACTCAAGGGTGAGTCTCTACTGGATTTCGACTTGTCTAACGTCCTTAGCCAAGCTTGCCAAGCTTAGACGTGAGCTTATTGCTCCTCCTTCTGGATCTGGTGGAGGCGGACCGGGTGCTGGTTTCGATGTTGCGCGTACTGGTATCGCGTCTGTTGGTGAGTACAAGATTTTGAAGAGCTTAACTGACAGACCAGGCTTCGTCGGCTTCCCTTCGGTCGTGCGTTGAGCTCGCGCTTGAAACTGAATTGACATATTAGGGGAAATCCACACTCATGACCAAGCTAACGTGGGTCTCACTTGTAACAGTCGCTAACAAACAGTGGAACACACTCTGAAGTCGCATCATACGAATTCACAACCTTGACAACCGTACCCGGGACAATGCTCTGCAACGGTGCTCGCATCCAGGTGCTCGATCTGCCCGGTATCATTGAAGGCGCCAAGGACGGCAAAGGTCGTGGTCGTCAAGTCATTGCCGTCGCCCGAACATGTAACCTCATCTTTATCGTTCTCGATGTCCTCAAGCCTTTGAACGATCTCGCCATCCTCACCAACGAATTGGAAGGTTTCGGTATCAGACTCAACAAGCAGCCACCTAACATTACTGTCAAGCGCAAGGACAAGGGTGGTATCTCGATCACCAACACTGTGCCTCTGACCAAGATTGATGCGGATGAGATTCGGGCAGTATTGATGGAATACAAGCTTGCGAGCTGCAATGTTGCGATTCATCAAGTCGACGCTACGCTAGAGGACTTGATTGATATCATTGAAGGCAATCGGTTGGTGATGACAATGAAGTGACTAACAGCAGCGTCTACGTACCCGCCATTTTCGTTCTCAACAAGATCGACGCCATCAGTATCGAAGAGCTCGATCTGCTGTACAAGATTCCCAACTCTGTCCCAATCTCGTCCAAAATGTGGCTCAACATTGACGAGTTGACCGAATTCATGTGGCAAAAGCTCAACCTGGTTAGAATGTGAGTTTTCAAGGAGCTACGGCACTGACGACAGCTACACTAAGCCTCGTGGTCAGGCGCCAGACTACTCTTCACCTGTTGTACTGCGGCGCGGACACAACACGGTCGAAGACTTCTGTAACGGTTAGTCTGATCTGGGAGGAGGACGAAGCTGATGGCTTAGCTATCCACAAAGAGATTGTCAAGCAGTTTAGGAACGCGCTCGTATACGGTACCTCTGCCAAGCATTCTCGCGGGCAAAAGGTTGGGTTGGAGTGAGTCTTCTGTGAATCTTTGCAAGGCGCTGACACCACTAGCCACGTGTTGGAAGACGAGGAGTGAGTATACTGACAACCATTGACAACACTAACGTCACAGCATCATCTGTATCTACAAAAAGTAAAGCGTCCGCGATGTATCCTTCATTCCTTCCAACCCTTTTCGACGCCCTGCGCGCGCTTCTGCCGAAGCCACTCGTACACAAAGCTAAAGTCTTTACGTGCGTCGGTCTCGCATACGCTTTCGTAGATGCTGCTTGCTGCCCAGGCCATTGGTGTTGGCAGCGAATGCTCGTGCGCGGCGTGCAGGCCCAGCTTGACGTCCTGCGGTCAGCGCGGTTTGGACGGGGCTCACCTTGAGCATGAGAGCTGAAGCAAAGCCTGGCTCGTAGGCTTTCTCTGCTGCTTTAAGAGGTGAGTTTACAAGTGAAGACCATGAAGAGGCTGCGATGTTAGCGACGTCAAGGCTTGACTGACCTGTCGAGGTATTAATGACTTGCTGTAGGATCGTCTGATCCAATCCCAGTGATTCTCCAAGCGCCAATCCCTCTGCCAGCGCAATCTGATTCACCGCAAGGATCAAACTACCATCAGCACCATCTCATCGTCCTCTCTCACTTGTTACAGATCTTGATACCCAAACCAGCCCCGGAAGTACCACAATGGATAACCCTGCCTTCCCTCGCCATGCGCGCAAGGAACGGTACAGCCTTTTCAAAGATCTCTTTGGAGCCTTCGGGGGTGCCGACCATGAATGTAAGCGTTGCGGCTCGAGCGCCTGTGGTGCCGCCTGAGACGGGACAATCGAGCATGGCAGCTTTGCCTGACGTCTCTTGGGTAACGCGGGCTGAGACGGCTTTGGCTGCTGTTGGATCGAGAGTTGTGCAGTCCATTAAGAGCGTAGATTCCGTTTGCGAGATGAGGCCTGAGAGAATACCATTGGGCGAAAGATAGACTGCTTCGACTTGTGGAGTCGAAGGTAGCATTGTAAATATTGTGCCTGCTCTTGCTGCGATCCTGTCGGTCAGCGCGTCCACAATCGCGCGTAACTAACTCTGCGCCTGAATCCGCCACTTGAACCGAGCCCGCCATGGAGCCCATGAAGCTGTCCAAGATGATAGCGTCTCGCTCACAGACTACAAAGTTTGGTTGCTCAGAGACTCGTCCCTCTGCGAGAAGAGCTTTATGCGCTGCCATTGTCTTTGTGAAGAGATTGACGGCCATGGGTGCGCCTGTGGTCAGTGTCCGTCGAAGAAGGTCTCTCACCCATGCGACCTAGGCCTACAAATCCTATGGTGGCTGCTCTAGACAGTACTCTGGTTGTTGGTAGCATGGTTGTTGTTGTTAGACAAAGTGTAATGCTTGTTCTGCTCGTAGCTGCAGATGCTAAGGTCCGGAGGTCACATGTATGTGGGGCAACGCGACCACTTTCTCACGGGACAATGACTTCACGTGCACAGATCGGCGTACTCCTGCGCGGCCGCGGCTCATTAACAACCATGCAACTCCCGGATCCGGTCATCAACATGTCAAAGACTCCTTCGCTAGCCCAATCATTTTGCGACTTTGTCAATCGCTCTCCAACTCCATTCCACGCAGTTCAATCCCTCACCCACCGCCTTGAATCCAACGGCTTTCGTAGAATCTCCGAAAGAGCAGCATGGGTCGCACCGTATCTTGAGCCTGGTGGTCGCTACTTTTACACGCGTAACCAGTCGAGCATCGTTGCGTTTACGCTGCCTTTGAAGAAGAATCTTGACGAGAGGTCTGGGTGTTCGGTGGCTGTTGGTCATTTGGATAGCCCCTGTTTGAAGGTGCGGCCTGTGAGTAAGAAGGAAAAGAGTGGTTATGTACAGTGTGCTGTAGAGACGTATGGAGGTGGCATCTGGGCTACTTGGTGAGCTATCTATCTATTCCGCTCATACTAGGTTCGACCGCGATCTCTCCCTCGCAGGCCGTGTCGTTGTCGCCGACAAAGACAACCAGACTTTTACCTCCAAGCTCATCAAGATCGACAAGCCCATCATCCGTATCCCAACATTGGCAATCCACCTTGACAGAACGATCAACGAGGCATTCAAATTCAACAAAGAAACAGAATTTACCCCTATCCTCGGCTTGGCAACTGAAGAGCTCAATGCCCCCACAGAGCCTAAGACCGAGACGCCCGACTCCAACAGCCCAGTCGGGACCCCTCTTATGCAATCCAAGCACTCGACCGTCCTGCTCGAAGCTATTGCCAAAGAAGCCAAGTGCGACGTCTCGCAGATCCAAGACTTTGAGTTGTCGTTGTTTGACACCCAACCCGCAACCATCGGTGGCCTGCACGACGAATTTGTGTTCGCGCCGAGGTGCGATAATCTATACAGCAGCTTTTGCGCTGTTGAAGGCTTGTGCCGCGCTGTTGAAGCCGAAGACACTTTACAAGGCAAATCCACCGAAACCAACGTGCGCTGCGTCTTGCTGTTTGACAATGAGGAGGTGAGCAATTGCTTGACATGACTGACATCAGGTCGGGAGCGTCTCTCACCACGGCGCGGAATCCAATCTCCTCCCAGGCTTCATCGAACGCATGTGCGAGTTGAAAGATTACATTCCGTCATCGCAGCAGCAGCTTCTCGCCAATAGCTTCCTTTTGTCTGCCGATATGGGCCATGCCGTAAGTCGCGGATTGTCGCAAAGGTCCAGAGGCACCGCTTCTGACCGTTGTACATACCGAGATTCAGAGTTTACATCCGAATGCCGACGCTGACGTTGATCAGCTCAACCCCAATTATGCCGGTCGTTACCAAGAATCACACGCACCGCGAATCAACGGCGGTGTCGTCATCAAGACCAATGCCAATCAGCGCTACACGTCGACTGCACCTACGACGTTCCTTTTGAGGCGTGTTGCCGCAAAAGCCGGTGTGCCTTTACAGGAGTTTGAAGTCCGCAACGACAGTGTGCGTATCATCTGGTTTACTGTGTGTGAGCTAAGTGCGTCATAGACATGCGGTTCGACTGTTGGACCTCATTTGTCGACGCATCTCCGGGCTGTTGATATCGGCTGCGCACAGCTTTCGATGCACTCGATTAGGGAGACGGCAGGTGCTCATGATGTCGAGAGTTATGCGGCATTGTTCCATGCGTTCCTCGAGGGCTTTGGTGCGATTGACCGGGCTCTGATTGTAGACTGAGGGCACATGCATCTCATAGTGCCGTACATACGACTGTGGCGTCCGATCGCGGAAACATCTCAAGCAGCCCTTGGGCAGTTGTTTTAACCGGCAGCGTTCCTCAACGCAACGATCGACAGGGGCAGAAGCATTGAAGACTTCCTCGCCCTGAAGGCGCTTCTCAACGAGAGCGATCCCGGATCGCCCGGCTAAGAAGTTGAACAAAAGGTGCCACAACATGGCCCGAGTGGCGCCAATAACTACCTAAAGTAGTTAGACTGCAATGTCTTGCTTTTCCTCGGCGTCGCGTTCAAAGGAAAAGGAACGCACATTGACCGAGATCACCCCTATCCTTTCAAGTTACAAAGTCAGGTGAGTCAACAGGTACGCGTACACATTCTAGATCGCTTCAACCGGTTGTGCCTTGGTCAAGGCATACGGTCGGCAAGAGGAGACAGAAGCTCGGTGCCTTTTCACCCGAACGTTCAACGCCCCCGGCCGAGGTCCTTGAGATCAAATAAGGTCCAAGGTTGAGAGAGGAACGCGAGGCGTCAAGCCACCGGACGGGAGGGACCGCGCTGACTCTTGGCTCTCCCGACTAGCGCCGCTCCGGGATATAAAAACCCCATCGACAAGCGTGTTCCTTTTTCCCTCGTCATTCCTCTTTTACCCTTTTCCTTGCCGACGCTAGTTTTCTCTAGTTCTTTTACCCCGCTATCATGAAGTTCACCTCGACCCTTATCGCACTCGTTGCGGCTACGACCTTTGTTATCGCGGCGCCAGTTCCCGAGGCTAACGGTACGTCATTCCGACTGATACAAGAGCTAACTTGTTAGCTGCTCCTGCGACTACCGCTGCACCCAAGTGCTTTGGTTCTTCGTGTGGCCAGTATCCTTGGAAGAAGGACGCCGAGGCAGAGGCGGCCCCTGCTACCACTGCTGTTCCCAAGTGCTTCGGTTCTTCATGCGGCCAGTACCCCTGGAAGCGTGAGGCAGAGGCCGAGGCAGCCCCTGCTACGACAGCCAAGCCCAAGTGCTTTGGCTCGTCATGCGGCCAGTACCCTTGGAAGAAGGATGCAGAGGCCGAAGCTGCCCCTGCCACCACGGCTGCTCCCAAGTGCTTCGGCTCCTCGTGCGGCCAGTACCCCTGGAAGCGCGAGGCAGAGGCCGAGGCGGCCCCGGCTACCACTGCTGCCCCCAAGTGCTTCGGTTCTTCATGCGGTCAATACCCATGGAAGAAGGACGCCGAAGCTGAGGCTGCTCCCGCTACCACCGCCGCCCCCAAGTGCTTTGGCTCCTCGTGCGGCCAGTACCCCTGGAAGCGCGAGGCTGAAGCCGAGGCCGCTCCTGCCACTACCGCCAAGCCCAAGTGCTTTGGCTCTTCGTGTGGCCAGTACCCCTGGGCCTAAGCTTGAAGCTTGACCTTTCTTGTGAGTTTCAACGCTGTCCATATGTGCTGACTTTAGCTCGTCACTCCTTCCCTCCCCTTGTTACGACCTCCTATGCCTAGACGTACTTTGTACCATGATCCTTATGCATGCAGTGTCACGTCTTGTTGACAAGTCTATCTGAAACTGCTTTGAGACAGTTGCCTTAAACTGAAAAGCAAGACGGTCCTGCCAAGACGTCGTATGCATACCGCGGGAACAAATCAAAGGGAATGATCGGCGCCACTGTTGTGCGGTTGCACGGCCGCAAGCCTCTGAAACGCGCCCTGCTTGTGAGGAACCAGCATAACCGGCGTCACGTCCTGATCATGATTAAGTGAAGCGTCTACAATATGCATCAAGTACCCTAATCGTACAAAACCTCTTAAAAGGTAAGCCCGGAATATAACAACAACTCTTAAAACCTCAAGCTTTCCCTGCTGGTCAGCATGCAGGCTATTGCAGAATCACTCACAAGTATCTGGCCCGAACCCAGTCTCTGGTACCGGGTAGTACGTCGCGCCGATTCCACCCCAATCCGCAGCTAAAGTGTCAGCACTCTACAAGAGGGCGTAAAGACACGTACTGTTCTTGTACACGGTGTTGCCCCACCAAGTGAGTTTGGCACCAGTGAGACCCAAGACCAAGAACTGGAACAGAGCCGATAGCAGTGTCCCAGTGTCCATGCCTGCGCTGAGAAGGTAGTTGTACTGGTAGTCAGCAAAGTCGCTTCAAAGCGCTGTGCTCACCTTTGCCCACCAAGCAAAGTAGCGCCGCCGAATGTGGAACTCTGTCCAGTCAGTACTCATCGTTGACAGCAGCAGGAGAGGCGCAGGCAACTCACGGAAGATGTAGCCCATAACAAGCCATGCACTATAGCTGTCAGCTTGGGAACGTTTTATAACAAGACGTGCCTGTAGTTGATACCAGTAGCTGGAGGTATTCCGAGCGGTCCGTTGAGAACAACAGGAATGTTGAGGTTGCGGAAGATGCTGCGAGGGTATTTTCTCACCCAGAACCAGAAGGGTACTGGCACCACGGCGCCAAAGAGGAGCGCGTAAAGCTGAGGATTGTACAGCGCTCCTTGGCTGAAGAGTCGCTGAGGCCCAACCAGACCCCAAACCACACTGGACGAGTAAAAGACCTGCACGTTAATCCACATTCGAGCGGAAAACTCACCTTTGTGTTGGCGCAGGTGAGCAACATGGGAGCGTTGCGGGTACAGATTGTTGGCACGCTGCGGAAGAGGAGCTCCTTGGTACCGATCTGGACAAAGCAGGCAACGAAAGTGGCAGACACTTGAGCTGATTGTCAGTCAAGCGTTGACTAGCACGCACCGATGAATGTAGACCTCGGCGGAACCTTCATGTAATGCCCGAGCTTAATGTCTTGAGTAAAGCGCAAAGCTTCGTAGATCGTCTGGACGCCGTAAACTTTGAACATCTGTCGTCAGCCGTGATTCGCAAGACCACTAACCATCACAGGAATCGGCTTGCCAGCAAACAAGTAGCCCGGAATGAGCTGCGCAAGCACGTTGATCGCAATCTGAGGTCAGCTTTGATTGCAAGATGCTCACATTTTGATTGGTGACAGCGTAGATGAACGCAGCCGGTACAAAGTAGATGAACGGCAGTAGAATACTGAGCAAATAGCCGTAAACGGGAAAGCCAGTCGACCAGAGCTCCACACCAAGGATGCCAATAACGAGGGTGATGACCAGTAAAACTGCAAACCACCAATTCGGCACCTCTGGATACTGGCGCATCAACTTGAGATGAATATCATCTTCTTCCGCCTTGACGTTCCGCGCAGTCTTCCAGATCCTCGGACCGTAGTGAAGAGCCGTGTGCACGAGAATGGCAGTCGACATGGCGAATGCAAGCATAAACGTCATGGCAAAAGTCGCCGACAAAAACACTGGCGAATACTCGGCGTAAGCTGTAGCGTTGAGGGTAAAGTCGGACGTGAGAATCTGGAAAATGTCGTACGATTTGCCGAAACGATCTGCGACCTGGACGACCGAGATGGGGAGGTAGGCAAAGTTCCAGACGTTGGTGTAGTACATGATGGGTACGATGATCCAGTAGAACAGAACAAAGCCGACACCAATGTTGACTTCTGCCCACCAAGGAGCGGTCAGGGGAGACCCAATCCAAGTGATTTGCGACCAGTCAAACGTGAGCACGCCCATACCAAGACCCGTCGAGACGCCAAAGAGTTGATTGACGACATTGTTCTTGGGAAAGATCCAGCACATGTAGGAAAAGTACGACAAGGCCGTAAACAGAAAGCCTGTCGTCAATCAGCGCGGCCGATAAAAGCTCTCACCTGGCAAAAAGTACCATGCGAAAGATCCACCGACAACGATCATGTAGAAGCGAAAGCGCGTCATGCCGCCAGTCTGGCCGTCATCCTCGGCGTGAAACGTGTTGAGGGTTGTTGCTGTCACCAAGTTCATGGGCCAGATCATGGATGCGGGCCAGACGACGAAACGACGAGCCATACCAGCTATGCCAAAGCCAGTGAGCTGCGTCGCAAGCACAAACATAATGTTGAACCTGTCGTCAGCAGAGTCTGATCTTGCACTCACCCAGCACCGAATTTTCGATTGTAGTACAGCTCACTGGACACGGTCGCATACAAAGCGTACGCAGGACCGACAGAGACGTTGGCCATCATCACAATCACCGCGTGCTCTTTGATATTGAAAGGACCAGGGTTGAAGCTCCATTGCCGACCGCCGAGCCATTGGGGTAAAGTATGAGTGGTGATTGGCATCAACCAAGCTGCAAATTTTCCAGCGGGGTAGGCTACAAGTCTGAAGTCAGCAAGGCATTTCTTGAGACTCACTGAATGACAAGGACGGGGATATAAGGCGCCGGAGTTCGGAAATGTAGAAAAGTGTTGACTGCGCATGCAAGGACGGAAAACAACATGCCTAGTGTCCATGATCGCAACGTCAACGCTGCTGTCAGCTACGCTCTCCTTTCAACCCACCTGGCATTTCAGGATCATCAATGTTGGAAACGGAAGCTCTGACTTCAGGATACGGACTGTCCTCTTCAATCATGTCCGCGTCCATCTGCCCGATACTATCCTCTTCACTGCCCGTCTTTGCAAACCCTCCAAGCCCATCTCCCCGTGTAGTCCTCCCATCTGGCACAGTCATACTGCCATCCATCTCGCTCAGCATGTAGCTCGCCCTCGACGTTCCTCGCGATTGCTTCGACGTGCCATACGTCGTGGTCGACTTGGTATCATAGTCACTGTCCGCATCAGTAATCAACTGAGTTGACGACTTCATTCTCCGAGCAGAGTGATGTTTCGGCCCTTCAATACCTGGCGAATCGAGATCCGACATGTCTGCTGATTCGGCTGCAGAGGTACCGAAAGACGTTTGCGACTGAGCTGTTGTCGCTCTAGATCGAGGATTGAAGCGACTGAGGAAAGAGACGGCTGTCCCTGGACGTGATGAAGTGTAAACTGCTGTTGGTTGGGATGATCGGCGTCGAAATGAAGTTCCGTCGCGAGAGCTCATGGTGTATGCAAACGACGAGTTGTTGAGATTGGACCGGCCAGTGAAGGGTGGAGGGTTTTTGGGATCATAAGCAAGCGATGGGACATGGCCACTTGCATCAATGTTGCCTGTTGGTGCCGTAGGATCGAGTGGGTCGAGACGTAGAGAAGCAACGCCAGTGGAGGGTACACCTGTTGAAGGTGCTTCGAATTGACCTAGTGTCCGAGGCGCGACTCCCGTAACAGGCCGATTGAAAGCAAAGACATCCTCATCTTCTTCCGCTTGCTCTTCTTCCTCCTCCTCCTCTTCCACCTCGTCGTGCTCTGAAAAGAATGTTTGTTCAGGTAAATCACCAATTTCCGAGACTCCTGTATCCGGTCTCTCTACCTCTGTTGTTGAGCGAGACTTTGTCATGACGCGCTCAAGTGTGTACAATCGCCCAAAAGCTTAGTAGCTGTCGGATGTCGTCAGTTGCAATCGGTGCCGTCTGGTTAATTTGCTTGCTTGCTTGAAACGTCTCGTGCTGATCTTTGTTGATCCGAATTCACCGTAGTGGTAGCTGGCCTTTTCCACCCAATTTTCTAGTTTACTTGAAACAGTGCTAACCAAGTTGTGTAGATTTATTAATTATACCTATACTCGTAGCGAATAAGCATCGTTAATTACTCCCGCCATTTCAAACATTAAACTGGACGGTTCAGGCAACTCGCTCACAAGCCATCAAGGCACGCGAAAAGCATCTTCACCTTCTTTTGCATCTCCACCTTGCTCCAGGCAATCTACGATAGTTGATGCACGTTGTTAAAGGGAAGAAAAGAGAGACCCAACAGTCTGAGCGGCGCAGGGCCGACCAAGTCGCAGTGCTCCCACACACGGGGAGTCTAGTAATCGCCGGGACCGACGAATTCACGCCACGATTTGACTTCGGACGGGATCCGGCCTTCGCGGTATGGTTCGAGACCGCCAGCAGGGAGCTTTTTGGCGAGAGAATCGACAAACAATTCGGCGCATTTGGCATTGTTGATGCACTAGAGTGAGTGTGCGAACGCATCAAGAAGAACTTACGACGATACCAAAGTCACTGGCCGATCGACGAGCAACGTAATCCTCGTCGAGGGTGTCGCGTCCGCGAGCTTTGGCGAGGTTGACTACGCACTGAATCTCGTACTCTTCATAAACCTCGCGAAGCTTCCTCTTGTCCTTGACAGGGAAGAAGATCTTCTTGATGCCCATGTAAGGTAGACCGTTGATAAAGTTTTCAACCTCGCTCGAAGAGCAGTAGAGCTTGTACCCGAGATTGGCAAACTTGGTAGCAACAGCCGCGAGCTCTGGCTTGGTGATATCGCCCCCAATGAGAATGCCGGAGCCAACCGCAGGAGGCTTGAAGCCATTGACCGATAGCAACGAAGCCCAGTACGCCTCGTGAATGTCTTTGCCAAACGCCGCAACCTCTCCCGTCGAAGCCATTTCTATCATCAGCCAAGCCAAAGCAGTTCACTCACCAACACCGACAAAGACATCAGCTCCAGGAAGACGAGTCCACGAAAACTGAGGAACCTTGATCGCCGTGTAGTCGCGCTTCTCCTTCATCAAGTCGATTGGCTCTGGGACGTTCATGTCCATGATGGCAGAGGTAGCGACATCGATAAAGTTGTGACCCAGAACCTTGGAGACGAATGGGAAGGAACGCGATGCACGAAGGTTGCACTCGATCACCTTGAGTTCAGCGTCTTGACCGTCGACAGGAGGTTTGCGAATGATTTGCATGTTGAAAGGACCCGAGATCTCAAAGGCAGCAGCGACCTTGACGGCAATCTCTTTGAACCGATCAAGATCGTGCTCGGAGAGGGAGAATGGTGGAAGGACAATAGTAGCGTCACCCGAATGAACACCAGCGTTCTCGACGTGCTCTGAAACGGCGTGAACAAGCAGACGACCCTTGTGCGCAACTGCATCGACGTCAATCTCTTGAGCGCCATCGATAAACTGGGTAATGACAACGGGGTGATCAGGCGAGACGTTGGCGGCGGCAGAGAGGTTGAATTCGAGAGTGGATTCGTCCCAAACGACGTTCATGGCAGCGCCAGAAAGGACGTACGAAGGTCGGATAAGGATGGGATAGCCGACCTTGTTGGCAAACTCTTTGGCAGACTCGAGACTGGTAGCCTCTGTCCACGCAGGTTGATCAACACCGACGCTATCAAGGATTGACGAAAACTTGTGACGGTCCTCGGCATTGTCAATCTGCTTGGGGTCGGTACCGAGAACGTTGACGCCAGTTTCTTTCAAGCGCAGCGCAATGTTCTGCGGGAGTTGACCACCGACAGAAACAACAACCCCTTCAGCCTGCTCAAGCTCGTAAATGTCCATGACGCGCTCAAAGCCAAGCTCTTCAAAGTAGAGCCGGTCTGCCTCGTCGAAATCGGTAGACACCGTCTCGGGGTTGTAGTTGATCATGATTGTCTTCTTGCCCATCTTGCGGATCGCGCGAGAGCACGTTACCGCACACCAATCAAACTCGACCGAGCTGCCGATACGGTAGACGCCAGAACCCAAGACCATGGTCCCGTGCTCATCAAATTCGAGGTCGTGAGAGGAAGCGTTGTACGTCGTGTAGAGGTAGTTGGTGTGAGCGGGGTACTCTGCCGCAAGAGTATCAATCCGCTTGACGAAAGGAGTCACGCCAAGAGACTTGCGGTGGGCACGAACAACAGCCTCGGTCTGACCGGTAAGCGTCGCAATCTGGGGATCGGAGAAACCCGTCTTCTTGGCAGTGAGCATGAGCTCCTTGTCAAGCGATTCGAAAGGAGTGTTGCGCAAAGCCTTGTTGACAGCGACAATGTTATCGAGCTTGTAGAGGAACCACTTGTCGATCTTTGTGAGATCGTGAAGGCGATCAACCGTGTAATCAAGGTTGAGCATGGCGTGGGCAATGGCGAACAAACGACGGTCGTTGTTGGCCGTTAGAGCCGTCTCCATGTCTTCAGGCTGCCAGTAGGCTTCAAACCCGTTGAAGTTGGGGTCGACTTGACGAATAGCCTTTTGGAGTGACTCTTCGAATGTACGACCGACAGCCATGACTTCGCCGACCGACTTCATGGCCGAGCCGACGGTGCGCTCGACGTACTGAAACTTGGCCAAGTCCCACTTGGGGATCTTGGTGACAATGTAGTCGAGCGAAGGCTCAAAGCAGGCGGTCGTCGTCTTGGTGACGGCGTTGGGGAGCTCGGGGAGGGTGTGGCCAAGGGCAATCTTGGCAGCAGTGTATGCAAGAGGGTAGCCGGTCGCCTTGGACGCGAGGGCACTGTTGTCAGCACACAGCATCAATCATAAACTCACCTGGAGCGGGAAAGACGGGCGTTCATCTCGATCACCATGTACTCGTTGCTGTTGGGGTTGAGAGCGTATTGAACGTTGCACTCTCCAACGACACCAACATGACGGACAATCTTGATGGCAGCGCTACGAAGCATGTGGTACTCGTCATCCGTCAACGTCTGCGAAGGCGCCACGACGATAGAATCGCCAGTGTGAGTACCGAGGGGATCAAAGTTTTCCATGTTGCAGCAGATGATGGTGTTCTATCATCAGCGCTTTCATGTAGCAAAAAACTCACATCGGCGGCATCACGGACAACTTCATACTCGACTTCCTTCCATCCCTTGAGTGATTTCTCAATCAAGACCTGAGGAGAAAGACTGAGCGACTTGGAGGCCAGGTTGCGGAGCTCTTCCTCGTCGTGGGCGAAACCAGAACCGAGACCACCGAGGGAGAAGGCGGAACGGAGGATGATGGGATAGCCAATGACAGCAGCGGCATCGAGAGCGGCATCGACAGTTGAAACAGCCGTCGACTGAGCAGCGGGAATGTCGATTTCTATCATCAGCTCTATCATTACACCAACACACCATTCAAAGCCTGAACAAACAAATCACGATCTTCCGAAACCTCCAGCGTCCTGATAGGTGTTCCAAGGACCTGAACACCCAGACGCTCAAGGACACCCATCTTGTCAAGTTGGATACCAACGTTCAAAGCGGATTGACCACCAAACGTCAAGAGGATACCATCTGGGCGTTCTTTCTCCAGAACGTAAGCGACATAGTCTGCTGTGACCGGAAGAAAGTAGACTTCTGAAGCGAGGTGGTGAGACGTTTGGATAGTGGCAATGTTGGGGTTGATGAGGATTGTCTCGATATTGCTTTCTTTGAGCGCCTTGATAGCTTGTGAGCCTGAATGTTAGTTGGGAAAATGATGATATGTAGACTGACCCGAGTAATCGAATTCACCGGCTTGACCGATACTGAGACCACCCGAACCCACGACCAAGACCTTTTTGACATCAGGCTTGGTGAGCTTTGGCAAGACTTTGGCACTGATCTTGCGTGCAAGCTCTGAAGGGGAGTTGAGAACTGGCTCATCGCTGGGACCGTACGACCCTACAGCCGGAGCAGCTACTGCCTGCCTTGGCGCCGTCGTCGAAATAGCTCGACGCGCCAAGTTCAAAGTCGAGAGCTGGCGCTGCTTGGGTACAGCGCGCAACAACCTAACAGGACGAAACATGATAAGGTTTTAAAGTGATTTGTTCACCCTGACAAGCGGTGAAAAGAAACAAGGGAAGAGGAGAATCACTGGCTTTTGATGTGACCCGTGATGCCCTAGAAAACAACCTGGCGTTGACGAGGATGGCCTTTTTGAGAATATTTCTTGCCTTGTCGCGCCGAAAAAGATGGTCACTTTTGAGTTAGATAGCGGCTAATGATTTGGATGACACGTCTTTTTCTTTAACAGGTTTAAGCGAGATAGCGATATTGATACCGCCTGGGGTGGGAGCCCCATTTGCCACCCAAACCGACGGATGACCATGTCCACCGGTACAAACAGCAGTGATCTAGAGGGTATACTGAGCAGGAGAGGATAGCGGCTGAAGCTAAGAGAGTAAACAGACTCGAAACAAGCATATCCGCGCGATCACAACAGTCCACATTAATCACATCGCCCGGAACAAGGTCCGACCGCCGGCTCAGGTGATGATCACGCGTCACTTTGACCAACAACATTTCAACGACGCGATCTTTTAACACTACAACCACCAACCACAATGTTTCGCATAGCATCTTTTGCACTACGCAGACCTCTAGCCATCTCCAGAACGAGGCTGTTCTCGACAACACTACCGTGTGCAAAGTTGGAGAAATTTCTGCTTCACGATATCGGCGAGGGCATGTGAGTTGACTCAAGAATGAAATGTACTGATGGCAGTACCGAGGTCGAGATTATCAAATGGCATGTAGAGGAAGGGGCGACAGTTGAAGAGTTTGAATCCCTCTGCGAAGTGCAAAGTGACAAGAGCGTGTACGCCTACCTGCTCAACCCCCTCATGTACAGCTGACATCACAGAGCCGAACTGACTTCACCATTCGCAGGCGTTCTCAAATCAATCAACAAAGCTAACGGCGAACTCACTAAAGTCGGCCAAACACTCTGCACGATTGAAGTCGAAAGCGAAGGCGATGAGCCCGTCGAGGCCGAAGCTGCCGAGGGGCCCAGGGAGGTCGAACAAACGCCTATCGAAGCTGCAAAAGAACAAATGGGTGAACCAGCCGGGATCCAAGCTGCTCAAGAGATCCATTCGCAAGCCGCGCAAGAACCGGAAAACGACAACCTCTTCAAGCCCATCGATAGCGCCATGGCCAGTTCCGGAGCAGGGCAATTCTCAGGTGAAGCTGGTATCCTCCCTTCACCCGCTTCCTACCTGCACCCTTTGGATCCTGAAAGTCAGAGCAAAGGACAAGTTGTTCAACGCAGGACACGCGATCAGAGTTCACAGAGAAACAAGGGACTTGCGTCGCCGGCTGTACGAACGCATGCGGCTAGGATGGGTCTTGATTTAGCGAGTATTGAGGGCACTGGACCGGGTGGGCGAGTCATGCGGGAGGATCTGATGGCTTCTGCTGCTGGAGAAAGGAGCTCTCCATCAGCTACGAGGTCCAATGCACAGGTTGAGGAAGTCACAAAGGTCCAACTCGGCAGGTCGAGGAAAGCAATGTGGAAAGGCATGGGCAAGATGGGCGTCGTTCCTCACTTCGGGTACGTCTTTCGTTCAGAAAACAACAACACTGACATCTAGCTATCAGCACACACTAGACCTCACAGCCCTCACCCCATACCTTCGTCAAGCAAACGCCAAAGCCGATAAACCAGCTTATCGCTCGCCTGACTTTCCTCTCGAGCTCCAAGCTCAGCCGGCGGCGGCTGCAGCGGCCAAGACAACGATTCTGAGCTTTTTGGTCAAGGCGCTGCTACTTGCGCTTGATGAGCATCCTGCCATGCGGGGGATGATTGTTGAGAATGGCGGTGAACAGTGGCTTGAAGTGCGTCAGAAGCCTGTTGTTTCAATCGCTGTTTCAGGTGAGTCTCTGACATTCGACTGAGCTAGCTGACTATCAGACCCCACGCATGGCCTGCTGACACCTCCACTTCCACCACTAGCATCCTCCACACCTCTTTCACAAATCACCAAAGAACTGCAATCCCTTCGAGACGCACCGAGACAGATGCGAAGCCCTGCAAACGGCAGCATCACCCTCTCGTCCGTCGGCGCTCTTGGTGAATCGACAGGGGCGAATCCGGTATTGCCGCCTGGTGGAGGAGTCGCAATCGCTGCTATTGGTCGGGCCAAGTGGGAGGTCGAGTGGGTCAAAGGCGAAGGAAAGGTGTTTGAGATGGATCCGGAGGAAGTGAAAGCTGGTGGCACTAGAGCGGTTTTGAAGTGTCCTGTTGGTTGGTCGGGTGATCACCGTGTGGTGAGTTTTCTTCAGCTCAAGCAATGACATATGCTGACCCAATCTAGCTAGAAGGAGCCGAGCTCATCGCATTCACCGAGAGCTGGAAACGCAACGTCGAGCAGCCATGGCGATGGCTCAGCTAGAGCCACTTTCATAGAATGTCCGCGATGAATTTTCTGATCCGTCGAGCTCAAGCTGACTTTCCTCTACTTCTCTTGTAGAACCGCAATGACGCTCTCAACGGGAACGAGAAACCTCAAATTCATGCAGCGCGGCGCTGCTAACGCTAGCGCCGCTGCAGGTCCTTCTTCGGCGTCGGTGACGAGCTCTACGCGTGCGGCTGATCCTGCGCATTGGGTGTTGCCTTCTGCAGCTTCAGCCTCCAAGGGCAAAGGCAAAGCGAAAGCAGAGGTGCAGGAGCAGAATATAGAGTTCGAAGGCTCCTATCTGCCTTTTCTGCACGAGGAGGACGAGGAAGAGGCGCCAAGTGGGGGTAGGCGCATGTTTGGTCAAGCTCCTGTGAGTAGTTTGTCAATCACAGAGATGGACTCATTAGCCAGAAACCGGTCGTCAAGCCCATTGAGCCTGATGAGGGCGCACATACCGAGCGACATACCGAGACAGAGGCGCAGGATGTCAAAGTAGAACCTACAAAAGATGATCGGATAAACTTTGATCCTCCGCCGAAAACCTTTTTGAAGCCTGCAGGTTTCGAAGATATCGCAGAGAGAAAACCCAAGCTGAAGAAAGAGAAGAGGAAGAACAGTGTCAAGTCGGGCGAGGAGGACGTGGTGCAGGGTGCAAGGGCGAAGAAGAAGCCTAGGAAGAAGGCGACGCCGGCGTCGTAGTGTCATGTATGGCTTGGTTCGACAGATGAAAGCTCACAACCTCCTCACTTACGTCTCAGGAATGCTGCTCAGCACTACGTCATGTCGCAGATAGACGAGCGACCAGGCTTTCTCATTGACCCTATCACTGGTCATTCTTCTACTTGGAGCAGAAAGAGTGAGACTCGATTCGAATTACCCAGCCTCTTTTTACATCCTCACCCCCTTGCATGTTCAGCGGAGCTCAAAGTCGCAGAAATCGCGTCGAAATATTGCACTTGGAAACAGTACTGTGAGTCAACTGATCCTTTCATACGAGTTCGTCACCGCTGGGAAGCTCTCCCTTGCCAGTCACGACAGCAGCCACTCAGTGAGAGTCTCCGCTCATCCGCAGTGATAAAAGCCAGACATCTTCACAATCTACCCCACCCAACAAAAACCGCATAATGCCAGCCAGCAGTTTCTACGTCGTCTGCCCAACCCTATCGCATCCCGTTCGCGCTTTTGTCGGCTCCGATCAGACCGCACTGCAAGTAAAGCGTGATTCAATTACAACCTGCTCGACTTTTGGATGTTTGGGACCGATCAAGAAGATGCCCGTGACAGAGTACACCACCTCGATATCGACCCATGCCAAGTGGTTAGAGTCCAAGTTGCAGGAGAACTACTCTGATGTCAACGTTTCTCAGATCTAAGACGCAACGACTGATGATAGTATATCTGTACTCGTGTGATACATGTGCATGATCTGCATGTATGGCCGAGGCTGCGACTCACCGCTTGACTGGACAACGACTTCAAGTTGTCTCTCGCACGTTGCGCCATCTTCAAGTTCAAGATTGACATGACTATGCTCTCATTTGAAAGTGGCGTTAGATTCCCAGAGTCAACCTCGGCTGCATGCAAGCGTTCTGCCAGCGTATAAAGGGGAGATGCCTTGCCTATGCAGTTGATCTCTCGCCGTGGAAGGCGTTGCCGGTGTTGGCAGCGATGAGAGATGAAAACTCATTTTTCAATACTTTGCCAGTCCAGCATCTGCTCCGAGCTCGACTGGACAATCATAGCATGACCTTTTGAACAAGGCAAAGAAGCAGTATCATCTTCCAATGCTTTTTCAAGCACACAACTAGTTCCGACCGTTGTTGATCCCATGCATGCGTCTACACCAATGTCCGCGTAGTTTAATGGTGACCGTTCTTGTGGTGCTCTATGAAACGTCAGTGACTCTCTCTTGTTCATCATTGAAGTGCGTGACATACTCAAGTGCACTGTTACGAGCGTCAGCTTATATACGCCCAGGTGGGTGACTTACTGTTGTAGTCGATAGTGTAGCCGATACCGAAGAGGACGAGAATAGTCGCGAGCAGAGGTGCACTGCGGTATCAGTCTTGTGCGGTGTCGTGGCATTCGCCGGGCAAGGTAGGTTCGGCAACTCTCATGTGTCTTGCACCGCCCCTCGCATCTCTCGAAAGAGATGCAATGCGTGCACATTTCTCTCTTCTCCCATCTCGCCCGCGTGACCCAACCTCCACTCACCCGCTAGCGTTCTTTCCCTCAAAGTAACGACCCCTCAATCCACCTGGCTGTTGAGCAGCAGGAATAGGACCCTTGGGAAGCTTGGAGTAGAAATCAATGACCTGAGCTGTACGAGCCGAAGTTGAGCCCGACGACTTGAATGTCAGCTTTTCTGCGCCTGATGTAAAGCAACAACTCACCACACCGGCTGGTGTTGCAATCTTGGGAGGGATCAAGCCTGCGAGGGATCTACGGATCGCTGATGGGTACATTTTAGTTGCTGAATGGCTCTAGTTGTACTTGTGGCTCTGACTGCTATAGCACGGAGCAAAGCGAGGGGGGTTAAGGAAGGAGGGTTCGGCAATGTTTTAAAACACCGCTCGCGTGCGTATCAGTAGCTTAAAACATTTGCTACGTGCCTAGCTTGTATTACTTAAAACATTATCACAAAAGTTGGCTCAATATTAGTGGGGAGATTATAATAAGACAAACTATCAACAATGTCGCCTGTAGAGATCAAAGGTGCAAAGAGAGAGTCTGGAACGGCCCGTGTATTGGGATCAGGAGCTTCAGGAGTAGCAGAGCTACTCGTTTTCCACCCAGTCGTTCGTCTTATCTCTCCTTACCACCCTTCCTAACATAACAAGGACACCATCGCCAAGCGTCTCATGTCATCCAAAGAGAAATTCAAAGCTTCAGAACTCAACACACTCATCTTCCGTAAAGCCGCTCAAGCGTCCGTGCCGCAGAAATTCATCTCTCTCTTTCCTGGATTGGGCTATGCAGCAGGCTACAAGATTGCGCAGCGCGTCTACAAGTTTGGTGGACAGCCGTACTTTCGGGATCAGTTGGAGAAGAATGCTGGAAATCAGTTCAACGATCTCTTTGGTGCTAAAAAGGGAAAGATGATTATGCACGCTGCTGCTGGCAGGTGAGTTGCCGTCCACAGCGTGCGCAGAGCTGATGACAGTCTGACGGGTATCGGAGAAGTCGTTCTCCTCCCTCTAGACGTCCTCAAAATCAAAATGCAGACCAACCCCGAAGCCGTGCGCGGTCGTGGTCTGCTCAAGCTCATTTCCGATGAAGGCATGGGTTCGCTTTATCGCGGTTGGGGTTGGACCATGGCTCGTAACGCGCCTGGATCGTTTGCTGTAAGTCTTGAAATAACCTAAGAAGGATGGCTGAAAAAGGTCTAGCTGTTTGGTGGATCGGCAGTCGCCAAGGAATACATTTTCAAATTGCAGGATTACTCTTCCGCTACTTGGTCCCAAAGCACGTTTTTAATTTCCCTCTTGAGCGGCGCTGACGTGCCAGACTTTGTCGCCTCCATCGCAGGTGCCGTCGCCTCCATCACCGTCGCAGCCCCTCTGGACGTCGTCAAGGTACGTCAATCACTAAATAAGCCGCTGATCATCAAAGACTCGCATCCAAAACGCAAACTTCAACTCGAAAATGGGCGGAATGGATATCATGAAAGACATGGTTCGCAAAGAAGGCATGTCGGCTTTCTTCAAAGGCTTGACGCCAAAGGTCAGTCTCTTTTTCACTTGTTGTTTGGATGCTTTGCTTCCTTTGGCTGTTGAAGAGGCTCGATTCTTTGACGGTGGGAGAATGGACGTGGGAAGGCGCAAGCTACCAGAGATAACATCACGCGGCCGCGGGCATGCTCAGCGGTCTAGCTCATTGCAGATGGAGACGCCAGACGTTCCACGGTCGCTTTGAACGTCGCTCGAGTAGCTCGCTGTCTGGTACGGCTTCAATGGCTCATGTCGATGGGCTCAGTCACGATCAAGCGGATATGCAAACCTTCGTGTGAGGTGTAAGTCGTCCTTGCTTGCGCCGGCTGGCTCAGGTAGAAGCTTTGTGGGCATGTCACTCTACGAAGCAGAGCGGTCAAGTGAGCGCCAGACGATGTGTGTTGACAGCGTCCGCTCTCAGGCGTTTACTCGCAATCTGATGGAGACCGGAACTCGAACAAGACTCCGTCAAGCTACCTCGAGGCAAATTACTGCAGCCCTCGCGGGCCCGGGGTACAGCTTCAACTAGCTACGACCGCTGAAGTGGTGAGGGCAGGAGGTCATTGACGTCCTCAGCTCACCGCGGGAGCTGTGTTCGCGATGGGTTTGCTGTGCAGGGAGCGGCTGGACTCGTAATAACCGCACGGGTGAGTTTCGCTTCCCGCACCCGTACTTCAGAGCTGGTAGAGATCAAGTGATCAGGCTCGAGGTATGGAAGTCTGAGATATCCGACCGAGCAGATCAGGGTTCTAGCTCTATTGAGCTAGCAGCATTGAGATGATCGGTCGGCAAGTAACCAGCTCAGCTAGCTCCTCACTTTCCCTGTCTTTCGATGTTCTCATGGCGTCAAGAAAGCTAGCCGCTCGACTCGGCTGAGCACACACTGACGTGTACCTCTCTGCTTGCGACGGCGGCTGGCTCGAATCGTAGCTTTGGAACCTATCTCAATGTATTTTAGGCAAGGGATTGTTCGGTCTTCGGCTCGACAACCCGCTGCTTATCGACATTGGTCCCGAGAATGTCCTTCAAGATGAGACCTCGTCCAGCTGCAGCGTGTAATGGCTGGCGACCGTCGCGGATTTCAAGAGTCCAGCTTGGGCGAACTGTAGATCTTGCAAATGACGGTCAGCGAGGATCTGCAGACTGTGAGCAAGCCGAAGGAATCAGCTCTGCTGCGCTGGCAACTTCTTGGACGTTCATCGGTCGATATCTGCGCAGACATACTTCAGAGATGGCGATGCGCAAGTGATGTAAAATGGCTTGAGCTGATAGGATGTGACCACGTTGGCCCGGCATAGACCAGTGGCCAAGCTCGATAGAGCTAGAAATCTTGGGCAGCCGCGGTCAGCCCGTGTTTTCGGGCAATCAACTGCGCGAGGCTGGTACACTTTGTCTCTCCGCATGTTCGCGCTGCATCGCCAGAGCAAGCCGAGAGCACGGCTGAGCAACAAACGTGCGCTGCATGTCATTTATATTCTTGCTTATAAGCCTTGTGGCAGTCCGATCACGTTTTCGCTTGACGGCTTGCCATGAGAGACTGCCTGCTCGTTCGCATCTACTCAGGGAGATTCGCTGGTGGCGATATGATGCAATGCCGCATCCGCGGTGGTCTGGTTTGGACATAGCTATCGATACGGGCGTGACGCACATCCTGCAGAAGCTCCGACTCATGCAGCTCACTCACTGAAGCGACCTTGGTGAAATGTGCTGGACGGCTTGTGCACTCGATGACGTGCAGTCTCTGATTCTGACGCATTGAGTCTGACTTGATATTGGGGGAATGTATAGGAGGAAGTGAAATCGCTCAAGCTGTATGTAGGAAAGTTGCCGGCCGTTATTGGGCAGAGAGTCAAGCTGAAACAGAGCTCAGACATCTGTTCGACATCGGTCAGCAACATACCACTTGATTAGCACCTTAATCCATTCGCTTTCCCTGCCTTGATATGTCATTGAGACCCGAAGTGCCAGCCGCTGGTTCGCGCTGAGAAACCTCTTCGTGTTCCTCGTCTCGACGACGGTGGCTGAGTTGAGGTCTTACGAGCGTGTTTTGCGCGTCAAGAGTCGGAGGCGAGGCTTTCTGCTCCGCAATTCCAAACTTTGATCGTCCACAAGCCGCAGAAGGAGCAAGTAAGTAGCTCGAGTCAGGTTGTGTGACAACGCGGCCATGAAGTTCTTCTCGGGTTGCGTGTTCTCCTTCCCAGCTCGCTCCTCAAGTCATTGTGACGTCTTATAGCTCGTACAACGCAACAGTCGTCAGCGTGATCGGAATGTTTCGAAACTGTGCTGGCCGGGCGGAGCTGCTTTCTTCGTAGCCCTCCTTTCCTGTCCCTCTACTGACTTCTCAGATCCTCGTTGTCGGCCCCAAGCTCGTTTTCTCCTACACCCTCGCTCAGTCCCTTATTCCCTTCTTCGGCAAGTACGGTAAGTGATTGTGGTCATTGAGGACACCTGCTGACTGCCTCAGTGTAAATGTTCCCATGGGTGCTTGCAAACTGTGTTGCCGTTCCGTTGTCGTAGATTTAGATATGAACTCCTCTCGCTCATCCTCACGAGTCACGTATATTTATTTAACCCGCCCACTTAAGCGCTGGAAAGTTGATCAAGCTTCAGCCTGCGCACAAAGGTCATCCACACAATGTTCATCCGCCTCCCTCTATTTCGCGCTCCTCAGCTGCACCGCGTCAAGACCCTCGCGGCTCGCACCATCCCTCTGTCAGAAGAGATCTTCACCGCAGAGATCCCAGCTGCCGGTCCATCGAACTATGCCATCGCTAGAACAGCAAACCAAGAGCTGCCTGTGTACACAGACGTGAGGAATGATGGCGGAGCCAAGACGATTGTGCGAAAAGTGACTGTGAGTATAGATGAACAATCATGTCGCTAACTATCAGGGCGATGCCTCAGCTCTGCAAAAAGATCTACGCGCGCACTTGCAGAGCGTCCATTTCGACCCCACGCGAACGCCTCCAGCCGTCACTGTGCGATCAACAAATCAGCACGTCGAGATCAGAGGGAGATGGGTAGCAGAGGTCAAGGACTTCCTAGAGTCACGAGGGTTCTGAGGAATGCATGTACAATATAACGCTCTACGACCTGTACTGCTCACGCAAGATTACAACCCCATCCACGAGCTCTGCGAACTTCTTGATCATGCTCATCAGAACCGTGCGGTTCCTCGCATCTTTGCTCACTTGCGTGCGAAAGTGCTTGACGAGGATAGTGACTTGCACCTGATTTTTGCGAAGGTATTCAATGACTTGGCGCTCGGTGAGCTTGCCTGGGAAGTCTTCAATTTCCTCTGGTTGAGGCGTAGGCGTCGCGCCCGCACGACCATTCTTCGACTTTTTGCGCTCGCCGCCGTCGCCAGAGGGAGTGACAGGACCGGGAGACTCGGTCGTCTTGCGCTTCTTTTGGTTCATGTGAGCAGGGACACCAAGGGCAGGGCTAGCTGCTCTAGATACTGGTGCAGAAGGGGAGCCGCGGCCATCGAGTTCTGGAGAGTCGGTACGCCTAGACTTTTTGGTGCCCGGAGCGAGTGGACTGCCTGCGCGACTGCCTGAGCGCTTGCCGTGAGGACTTGCCGCTCGTTGAGCCAGCAGAGCAGCTCCTGCGCCAGGTGAGCCGCCGCGCGTGCCGTTGGCAGCTTGACGCGGAGAGACGGAACCCGACTTGCCGCTCTCTTGCAGCGCCTTGGCCTTGTCTTTCTCGTCAGGCTTCTTATCCTCGACCGACTCGTCACTACTGCTCTCCTGTTCATCAGCACAACACGCCAAAAATAACTAACAGAGTCCGAATTGCGCATGTACCGCCCGTCAAGCCCATCATCGTCGTTCGCATACTTGCGCAGCTTGCGCCTCATCGCCTTGCCCTCCTTTGTAAGCTTGGCTTCTTTCTCGCCAAACAGATCATCGCTGTCTGAATCAGAGCCCGCACCAGAAGGTCTGATCCCGAGTCCAGCGTTGGCCATTCTAAACTCTCGCTTCTGACGCTCCTCGAGCGCCTTTGCTTCGGCCACGTCTTCCTCGTCTCGGTCGAGATCGACGCGCTCCTCGTCATCCTGGAAATGCTCGTTCGCATCAAAGTCGAGCTCTTCGTCCAAGCCACCTTCGATTCCCTGACATTAGCATCTCCAGACCCGACCACTCACCCTCGCGCCATCTCTACGCTCCATCTTGATGTCATCATCCCAACGCTCCTTGACCTCTCTCTTCACCCTGGCCGATCTCGCATCCTGAGGTAGCGCAAGACCTCGTCGGACCATAAAGTCTCTTTCAATCTTCATCTCGCGATCTGGGACTCCTTTACGCCTCCCAGATTCTACCTTGACGCCGCTCGGGCCGGCAATCGCATCACGCTGAGACCACAGATCTCGATTCTTGTTCTTCATAGACCGTTGGAACTATAGTCAGCTTTGTTCATCTTTGAAACGTACGGCTGCATCGGCTTGATCAGCGTCCAAAATACCAAAGCTCCTGTTCGGCTCGAACTTATACTTTCGCCCAACAGGCAACACCCTAAAGCTCTCACTCCCCTCGTCCAGCACAAACAGCACGTATGCCTGCTCGCTCGTATCTTGAATTCGGCCAACCCATTTCTCACCCTGCGCGTTCGACTGATCTCCCGCTTCCAGCACCCACGGCTGAGCCTCTTCTCGCTTGAACCGCATGACCTCTTTGTCAACCTGATGAATCTCTTTTGTCGACTTTTGATAGCGCTTCTTTGCTGGCTTGCCGTTCTCTCCTGGCGCAACCAAGCTCTGATCCGCCTCTACGCGATCCGGCGTATATGTGTGCTTGCCGTCTGCTCCCAAAACGGGCTTCCCATTCTCATCAAAGTCCCACCGCCCTAGCACGTTGCCAGCGTCGTCGTACGCAAAGCGGTCATCCATACCACCATGAGGATCTTTTCTCGTCATCTTGATGGGTCGAGGAAAGCGCGAAGGATCTGTAGGCTTTGAAGAGTTCATCTTCATGATGTTGAACCGATGGGCCGGGTCGGGCGAGGAGAAGAGCTGATACTCGGCATAGGAAGTGGCTTTACTGTCTGCTGTTGATGCTGGAGATGGAGCAGCTGACGAGCCCGCGCCTGCTTCTGCTTTGACCTGAGATACTTGGGACATGTTGTTGCCTTTCACTTGAACCTCGCCACTGCTGCAGCTGAGCTGCAGCAAGCTTTAAGTGCAATGGAGCAGCTGGAGATGGTGATCGTCAGTCGTGGGAAAGCTGGTATCCTTCGAAACCGCGGACGATTCACACAAATTCATTGCTAAAAGTACGAAAAGCTGAAATACTCTTGGTGCAAGCTAAGCACCTTTCGATCTTTGTAAGAACTCTCGGTGAACATCTGATCGAGGTCAGCGGCACCCGAGGTCACGCGTGGCCTCGAGTCGCCATGCTGAACGAAAGTCGAAAAGGAAGTTGAAGGCTGGCCAACCTCGGCGCCGTGCCACGCATGATCTATGCGGCCAGTATTGATGTCGGTTGCCCGTACAGACTTGGTCGAACTGCACAGTTGACTGTAGTTCAATGTAGGCAGATAATCGGCCGTGGACATGATGCAGCGAGTGAAGTTGAAAATGGCACTTGAAGAGAATGGGGCTTTTATAAGCGAACTCTAGCCCACTCCTTTCAGTCCGTAGAGGAGCACTGATTGCAACACAGGCGTTCAACTCTATTCTTCGACTCTGATCATACCCTTGATGTAAATCACAACAATTGGTTTCTCACAGTTGTTACCTCTATCACCTGAAAGGGCTTGGTCCGATCACGAAATTGACGACACTGAAGGGATACCACTCAACAGCACAGAAAGGAAGTAGATCCGCCTCTCGTGTCTCCTTCTTGGATTCCCTGGTCGAATGCGCAATGTCCGTAAACAGCGTCGAATTGATCTGTTTGATCACAACGTTGCTTTATTGCCATGGGCTAGCGGAGAGACTGCACGGTAGTCTGATGAACGATCACACCACTGATACTCGTGAAATGGTTCTCGATGAACTCTCACATACGACATGTACATGTACGTTTGTCCTAGAGACCCCAGGGAGAGGTTCGTCACTCCGCATAGGGTGCACTCTCCCGTGCCCACGATTGTACATTGTGTACTGTTCGCAATGACTTTGGCACGGATGAGAGGACGAGCTCTTGTGGCACAATACCCGAGAAAGATCAGGCATGGCGCTGAAGACATGCATCGAGTTCGCGTAGACGCACAGCTAGCAAGACTTTGATGCGCTCAAGCATCCGAGACGGGAGACAAGGTGGATGGTTGCTCCTCGAGCACCATGCCATTCTTATACTGACTATTGACTGGAAGGCCACCTTATGGTACAGTTTCGTCGATGCACCATCGAACAAAAGGCGCTCTTGGACACGCAAGCTGCGATTGATCACGTCAATGCGCAAACGGAGGTGCTGAGGACGGTCGTTGTTGCGCTGAGGGCCGATATTGAGGCTGTTGAACCAACTTGCCATCGGCGTCTTTCTTCCGCAATTGATTGTCCAACGCTCCAGCGCTGAAGAGAGACTCGGCATCGGCAACGTTGACGTCCTCCGTCTCTAGGGTCCGGACGAGGAGCCAAACAGGTGACAAAAGACGTAATTTGAGAGCTGATGATGATCTCACCCGACATCTTGCATCCCCTGCATCAACATTCACATATGCATTATAGTGACAATCATGAATGATTAAACTCGCGGCCTGCCATCAGCTAGTCCCCCAAACACAATCTCACCAAAGCTGATCGTCCTGCAGCTCATCCACAATCCTCCGCAACTCGGCAGCTTCGACATTCGGATGAGCAGGTTTGAATCCAAGTACTCGACGAGCTTTAGCGCCGTCAAAGCAGATTGCCATTTCTAACTTTAGCTTTATTGCGTGCCACTAACTCACTCCTGAAGGCATGATCATCAAGGAAGGGGGAGATGGGAGACATTAGGATCGGTGGCTGGGATGCAGCTAGCATTTTTGACCATGCTTCAACATGCTGCCGTCAGTGGGACCCTCTCGTACACCAACCTTCTCATTGACATCTTCGACCATCTCTGCAAAATCAGTCTGTCGTCAGCGTGATCACGCAAGCCAAGCTCACCTTTGCAAAATGCGCAATAAGCGACGCAATAGCCGAATTGTGAAAGCCGTACTTGATCTTCCAGACTTCAGCAACGGCTTTGGCTAGCTTGTCCTGCGTCGAGTCGTTGTCATCGACAATATTGAACAGTGGCACGATGACACGCTGCTTTTCTGGGATGACGCCAGCCACGTTTTTCCAAGCGTCCGACTTGTCCATTCCCCAGTGAATCTCTTCACCTGCTGCGGACATAGCTTGAGCTTTGCTTAGCTTGACTGCCCATTGGCCTGCTAGGAAAATGGCCTGTGCGACGTCGGCGGTGTGCACGGTGTGTACGCGAAGGTCGGAGCTGGCGTCAGGCTGTTCATAACTATAGCTCACTTGTACAGGAATTTCATGTCCTCGTCACTGACATCAGCAGAGTCAAACCCTCGCAACGCACAGATACTTGTAAACATGACCTGCTGTTAGCCAGACCCCCGACTTCAACTCACCGACAACAACTCTCGGCACGACTTGACCGCCAATGGTCCCTCGCCCATACTCGGCAGCGATTCTGACCACGACAACATTGAGATTCTCCACTGCACCCAATGCCCGCAGTGTCTCGTGCCACCACCGTCCCCGTGCGCCATCAGGTACAAGCTTGTCTCCTTCCTTGTGACCACTGCCAGACTTCATTTCGTAGTAGGGCATCGTGAGACGGATGTAGGCTTTGGGAGGGCGCTCAAGGGCCGCTGCGAACTGAGCTAGGTGTAGAGCCATTTGATGGGTCTGCTGGATGTGAATCTATCGTCAGAGACTTCATCGTTCTCAACTCACAAGCTCGGGACGATCATAGCGCGTCTCTCCAGTCAGGTCCACTACAATATCCCAGCCCTCCTCCCGTGCAAAGACTTCTGGCAGCTGAGATTTGAGGCCCAAATTGGTCTGCTTGTACTCCACCAAGTCTGATTCTAGACATCGTCGAAAAGCAGCATCAATGTACGTCGTAGCTGGCTCGACTGAAAACTTGTCGACTTTTATCAGCCATTCATATAGAATACCCACCGATGCGGATGGCCTTTCGTGAGCTTTGACAGTGAATAGGGGAACTTGCCTTTATCAACGCTTCGCCCTCATCAGGCACGAGATACGCGACCAAAGCTCTAGCTACACCACTGACGCCGCCTGCCTCAGCTATAGCAGCGTGTACGCAAACTTACCTAGTATCAATACGGATGGTGCATTCATAATGGTCGTTGAAATTGAAAACAACGGTCTGAGCAAAGTCCTGAAACCTCCACATGCGCACAGACATCTACCGTCCTGACCGAGAGCTGCCCTGAATGGAACTGATCACCCCTATCAAACCGACTATCCGACAAAGGTGATGCATGCATGCAGTGGGTACATCCAGTCCACCCGCGCGCTCTAAACACGCGAGGTGACCGGCAGATGAAAATACAAGTGAAACATACGAACAAACTAGAACCCGGGACAAACTGTCGTTAGCTTGCTACAATCGTACAAACTAACCTATTTCGGCGCCATGTTCTTGTGCGCCTGGCCAAAGAGGAGGAAAATCTCGTGCTCCATGCGAACAAAAGGCTGTTTCCAGAAATTGTAGACTTCATTGTCGAGCAGCTCGACAAAGGTAACGATGAGACCCCAGGGGTGGGGGCGGCGGACGAGGACACGCTCGAGAAGGACGCGACCGATGCGCTCGGGGATCACGTTGCCGTCGGTTTGTGCCGACATGAACATGTGGAGGATGAGGGAGCTGAAGAAGAGCGTGTGCGCGCTGGCAAAGCGGAGCTGGTTGGCAATAGCGTTGAGCATGTAGTATTGGCCTAGAGTTAGTGATGAAATGATGACAACTCACCTTCTCCGTCAAAGCTTGATAGCAAACCACCGAGAATTGATACCTCGGGCGCCTTGTCGTCATAGACAATCATCTCGCCAGCAGCTGCACGACGGTCGGCATAGGCTGCGCCGAGGTAGAGGACCGCAGCGTGAAGCAGCGTGTGGTTGTAAACCACAATCGACCCCTCGGCGGTCGGCCGACGAACAGCAATGCGGTTCTTGAGCTCGTGGATGATGGCGTTGCGGTTCGGCGAGCCAGTACGGACGTATTGGTCGATGGCGCCCTTGATGTCGCCCGTGAGTAGAGCAGAGATGTAGTCGGAGCGGACATGCGGGATGCGCTGCATCTCCGGCACCAAGTCGTCGAGACGGTTGTAGCAGCTCGGCAGAGGCGCGTGGCTTCTAGGGAACGCGGCGAGCACAATGTTGCGAAGCTGCACGCAGTGAGCGGGTAGAGCAGCGCACAAGGTGTGGCAGTACTCAACCAGGAACTCTGGAAAGTCGTGCATGAGCACTAAAAGAATCCTGATGGTGGCGCGGAAGATGCTGCGCGACGAAGTAGCCATCTCGCCAGCCTCGAGGAAGGTCGACAAGAACTTAAAGAGCGCCATCAGCACGCGGTGAAAGTCGGCCCAGCCCTCTTCTTTGGGTGCCTGCAAGATGCGAGGCATGAAAAGGCGATGAGACACGATCGAGACCCAGCCAAAAGCAAACTTGGGAGCATGCGCCGGCTGAATGATGCCAAGCGAGTTTCTGTCGTCAGCTTTGAACGAGACATCGACTTACGCAAAGGTCTTGAGACAGCCAATGTACGTCTCTGGGAGAGCGAGCTCGATCGACTGAAACTCGCTGAGCAAGCTGGTGTAGAAGCGAGCCCAAGGACGCTGGTCAAAGTTGTCGCCTTGCTCGAGGTGGCGCTGGACAAGCGTGTAGGAGATGATGGTGATGATCTTGTTAAAGTAGTAGATCGTGCGAGGCACGTTGGGCGTCCCACTCTTGTCACCATAGTTCTTGACGATCAACACGAGGAGCTTGGCCAACGCGTCGGTGCCGTGGAAGAGCGACTCGCCAACGGTCTTCTTGTCAAGGTCGACGGCGCAGCCAATGCTGGTGCGATAGAACGCCATGGATAAGTTCTCGCCGTTGAGGATGCCCTCTTTCGAGAGCAGAGCGACGTACGGCACGAAAGCGGCCTCTGGCGACTTGGACGACGCAAACACGCGAACCCACTCGAGGAAGTAGTGAGCAAGACGGTCTTGAGTCTTTGGGTCGATCACTGGCTTCACCGCCGTGGGCTCGGGTGATGGCGTCCGCAGATCAGCAAGGATCTGGTCGGCAGCAGGCGTCGAGCGACCCAGCTCTTGTGCTTTGAGCAGAGCTGCGAGACCAGCAGCAAACGCGTGACGAGAAGCGGTGGGAGGCTCGCTGAAGAGGCATTCGCGTACAAGATCGGCTTCAAAGTCGATTGGCTCGGGGCCAAAGTTGCGCTGAATAATCTGAGCCAGCTGCTGGTCGTGCTCGGTGACATTAATGAGACCCGCGCGGATAAGAGTCACCGTGACGGGCACGTTGAACTTGCGGACGTCTTCGGCGTAAATGAGCCATTGCTTGACCTCTTTGTCGACGCTGGGAACAAGGTCGCATAGTTGCTGGAGCATCAGAACGTAAACTTCGCGTCCCAAAGCACTGGCGCTCTTGTACAGTAGCTGAACGACCTTTTGGGAAAATGCCAAAGTCGTCTGCTCGCGGTTGGGAGCTTGGCTGGCGATGGCGCTGATGCGGTGGATGATCTGGCGAACCTCGTGGCCAGCGGGTAGAACTGAAATGGAGCTAACCGGAGCGTGGGCAAAGAACTTTTCGGCCTCAGCGATGAGCTCTTGGAACTTTTCCGTCGGTTGCGGCCCATCTTCGTCGCGAGCGTAGGGGGTCGAGCCGCGCTTGATCTCGCCCTCGAGGCCAAGGTTGGAGTAGCCGGGAGGGAGCATGTAGCCTTCGCCGTTGGGAGCAGAAGGTGGCTGAGCAAGGCGCGAGGTCTCGCCAAAGTCTTCGTACACGCGAAGCTGAGCGGGATGAAGGCCGCCGTTACGTAGGCGAAGCAGCTCGGGGAGGGAAGACTGAGACACGGTAGCCGAGAAGGACGAGCCATCCCAGAATGGCTGAGGGTTGCGAGTCTGGCGTCAGCGACACCAAGGAGAAAAACTTACCTCGCGATGGCGCTTGCGCGCTAGGTACGAAGCAGCTAGGTTGACGTCGATATCCTTAACAGCCTTCTCCATTGCAGCCTTCTTGATCACCGAGCATGCAACCTCTAAGTTATCCCCCACAACGCCCGTGATAGCCACCTCGGGCATGGTCTCATCGGTAAAGCCATTCTGCAGCATCATGCCTCGAACATTGTTGACCATGCTGGTACGCAGAGGCTCTTTGCAAGTGACGAGGGCGAGGTTGCCAGCGAGGTTTTGCACCATGAGATGAGCGGCAGCGCGCATCTTATTGGCATCGCCCTCCATGCCAAAGTCCTTGACAAGCAAATCGCGCGAAGAGATGCCAGCAATGGTCACAGAGCGCTCGACAACGGGGTTGATGATCTCGCGAATGGCACGGTCGATCGAGTGGTGCACGATGCGCTTGAGAGTCGGCGCTTGGAAAATGGGGTACTCTTGGCTGAAGACGAGGTACTCTGGGAGCTGCCCCACAAGGTCATCAACGCGGCGCAAGAAAGCGTCCTGAGCAGCTTGAGCAGCCTGCTCTGTCTGCAGCTGATGCACACGCGCCATACTGTCTGTCGCAGGCTCACCAAAGCGAGGCAAAGCGTTGGTCGCCCTTTCAAGCTCCTGCGTCAACCTGCCCTGCGGCTCGTCAGGCGGCGCCTGCATACGACTCTGCAGCAAATCTGTCGGCTCGATCGCCGCCAAATCGATGTTGAGGTTTTTGCAGAGGACTTCGATTTCGAACTTGAGGTTGAGCTTGAGGTCTGCATACTCGTAGAGCTCGACGAGGAGGCGGAGGACGGCCATGAGCCAGGGGTTGGGAGGGTGGAAAACTGTCGACTGGCTGCATTGCTCGAGGAGCTTGCAGACAAACGGGATGGCGACAATGAGCCGCTTGGCATCGTAGCCTTGGATGAGAATGTCTTTGACCGACAAGTCGACTGCGCGGATGGGAAGGTTGCGACCAAGAGTCAAACGACCAAGCCAAGACGCGATATTCTTGAGCGTGACCCTCTCTGGTGCCTCTGTTACTGTACGCTCCGAGTTGAGGAGATCAGCAGCCTTGCGATACGTCTCGTGCAAGACGTGCTTTTCCAACATCGGCACGTCCAAAGCGTCCATAAACTGCAGATACAGCTCGTGTCGATTCGCCTCGAGACTGACGCGCACATCAACAAAATAGTTGGCAAACCAATGCGCAAAACGCTCCTCGAAAGCAGCCTTCATCTCTTCCGCCTTGTCCTCAAAGTTGCCCGGCGCAAGGTTGTTGACAATGAAAAGGATGCGATCTTTTTTCTTGTCATCAGGGACCTCTGCTTCAGGCCCTTCAATCTCTTGCAGGACAATCGGGAAAGCAAGCTTCTCTCCCGGCTCGGTACGGTTCTCGCGCTCGTGCAACGCGTTGCGGATGACGGTAATGAGTGTGGGGTGGGTTTCGTGAAGGTGAGAGATTTGAAGAAGAGCGTTGCACATGTGAGGAAAATCGACCAATCGACCTTGGAAGATGTTGAGAGCGTTGATTCCAAACTGAAACAGCGGTGAATCAGGTGGGCTAGCGAGCGCATCAAGGACATAACGCGTCGCGACATGTAGAGGTGTATTCTCCACCAGCCGGCACGAGATGATCGAACCAAACAGCAAGCCCGTCATGGCCAGCTCGCGCGGAGGGTAGCCTTTGACGAATTGGTATTCGTCAAAGAGGGAATGCAGCATGCACGCAAAGATCTCGTGATCTCTCGGTTGATCCGAAGCTTTCAGCCTGCGCAGCTCGGCCAGCACATCGTCGAGCGAGACGAGCTCGGCGTACATGCGTTGATACATGGTATCGACCTGTGCATCGACCTCCTTGCTGAAAGAGACAACAGCGAGACCAGCCTCCTTGTCTGCGCCAGGCGCCAGGTTCATCAAGCGAGGGTGCATGATGAGGACATCTTTGCGCAGGCCCTTGAAGCGTTCGACGTCTTGCGGCGTGAGAGCAGCGTGACCTCGAATGACACGGAAGAAAATGGCGTAGACTGCCGGACTGAGCGCAGGTGGTCGACCATCCTGCCTCTCCTCGTCGATCCGGATCTTGTTCTCGACGAAATCGAACATGGCCTGCAAAAAGTCTTCTCCCCGGACGTCAACGCCATCGGTGAGCCACTGTCATTAGCCAAAGCCACACCTTCAACCCACCTTTTCGAGATTGATAGCCTCTCGCTTGGACGCAAGCGCAGCGACATCAAGCGCAAAGATATAATCAGGTTGAGCAAGCAGCTTGTCGAGAATCTTTCATCAGCCCAGTCCTGGAAGCAGCACTCACCTTCAAGTCCTGCGCGATATCTACAACGCGCACGACATTCGCTTCCGACTCTGCATAATACCCCACCAACGCCTCGAGGACCTTGTCCGGCTCGCTTTGATACAGCATCCAAAATACCATGTGACTGCGTTCCCCGCCAGCCAAGAACCCCTGCCTCAAGCGTTTACTCAACAACTGGAGCGGTTGCGGCAATGGCTGCTCAACTTTCGCCAGACCCAGCAAGACCAAATCCGGCGACTGGGCGATCGCACGCTCAAGTAGATCCGAGCATCTCCTCGCCACAAGCGCGACCTGCTCGACATTCGCAACGTCGCTATCGGCCTGCGTGATAGCCTGCGCAATCCACTCGATCAGATCAAGCGAGTTGAAAAGATAGGCCTGAGCTGCCATGATCTGGCTTTGGATCTGAGCGTTGGGATGCTGTTGTGGCTCGACGACTCGAGCGAGCTCACTGGGATCTGGCGAGTTGGGCGATGTGAAAAGCGGAAATGCTTCGTGCGGTACAGATAGAATGCGTTCGACAAGCGCACAGAGAGCGAGTTGGTTTTGCCATTTGTGTTCTGAACCCAGCAAGCCTCGGAAAGGAGGTGGGCTCTGGGAAGGGATGATGAGGATGGAAGCGACAAGAGGGAAAGCCGCTGGATGATTGATAGTCGAATTCGGGGTGTCGAATTGCCTCAACACAGCTGGCCAATCGATTGGTCTCTGCAGGGATGAAAGACCCTTGATCACACCGTGAACATCAATACTGCGCTGAGCAGCCAGACCCTCGATCAACCCATTGATCGTGGCCGTTACTTCAGCCGTCAAAGACTCTATACCCGCCCACCAACGCTCTGCGGCCATCGCCACGACGCCTTCGTCATGCGTCAAGTTCTCTCCAAGCTCGAAAAGTAGGTCCTCCAGTGGAATACCATTCTCACTGCGCTTGCCACCTGGCGAGACGCTGCCAAGAGATTGGATGATGATGGCAGGTGATGCAAACTTGATGGCTAGACTCTGGAGGACAAACGCTCGTAGACGGGTATCGAGGACTGCGGGTCCTTCGGGATAGAGAGCCGCTACAATGGCAGAAGCTTGTTGGACCGTCAAGTCGTCGCTTGACCAAAATGGTCTACCTGGTGTCCGCATGAGCTCGGTCGCAGGCTGCACAGTCGACTGGGCAATGTGCACAAACTGCGCATGCAGCCCATGTGTTGGCGGATACACACTCGGCTGAGCCAGCGTGAACAGCGAGAGGGTAAACAGCTGTGCCGGAGGGAGGTTGAAAACTTTGAGTGATGGGAGGGGGAGTGGTGTTGATGGTGATGCAGAGAGAAGGGTGAGTGAGAAATGAGGTGCGAGTTGTGGATCTCTAGCTGCGCGTTCTGCTTCGCCTTGGAGAAGACGCCAGGCGAGAGCCGCTTGGCCTACGGTTGGGATGGGTGTTTTGGAGACGGAAGGATCATCGCTGATTGCTTGAAGCATGGGTTGAAGGACTGGGTTTGCGACGACGGCTGTTCGTCGAAGGTAGTGATGGTACATTTCTGGACCATGAGACGCGGCGAGCTATTGATCAGCTACAGTCTTCCTCCAGCACAAGCCTGCACGCAATCACTCACCGCCCTGATCTCTGCGGCCGCCTTGTCGAAACCATCTTCAGTAAAGGTTGTCAACAGAAAGACAATCTGAGCTCTAACAATGACCGCTGTTCCTCCGGGCGGTACGCTCTGATTTGCTTGAGCCTGAGCTTGAGCTTGAGCCGCCTGCTGCGCCTGCACTTGGCCTAGACCTGGCGGTGGCTGACGCGCGAGGCCCGGCGGGGGCTGGAGAATGCCAGGAGGGTGGTTCATTCGAGGCTTTGCATCCCTCTTCTGAGCTGGGAAAAATTCAAGAGTGACCGCCTGGGTTGTGCGCGTGCGACTACGCTATGTGTTGGTGATCTTGTTGGTATAGCTTTGTTGTTATGGTCGTTGATCTATAGCTGGTTGGACCGTCACTCGTCGCGAGGGGTTAAGCCAGCGCTGCGTTCTTTCTGGTTCCGATAGTAGTCTTTATTTCCTCCGCCACTTAGCAAACCCTTTGTACTGTCACCGGCCTCAGCTTCAAAAGTCACAAAAGGATAGGAAATCCACTCAAAATGTCCACTCCAGATGTCAGTAGCGACGTAGGGCAAGGCAAGGCTATGGACTGATGAAAAACAGGAAATCGCAGAGCAGAATATCAGGTTGTGGAAGGTGAGATTCCGACAAACGGTGAATTGTGGCAAAACTGACAAGGGTAGATGAAAAAGCTCGTCAAGTCGCTGGACGAGGCTAGAGGAGCTGGAACATCGATGATCACGCTTGTCATTCCGCCAAAGGTGTGTTTTACACGTCAATGAGCGACTGAAGTGCCCGCCACTGACCTCTAGCAACAAGTCAGCATCTGGACAGGCATGCTCACGCAAGAGTATGGAACAGCGAGTAACATCAAGAGTAGAGTCAACAGGTGAGTGCGCGTGTGCACTCAAAGCTACAACCAGGCGTTTTTCGCCTGGATTCAGCTTGGCCCCCAGCGCAGCGCTCAAACTGATGGATAGACTGTCGGTATTGTCCGCCATTACCTCGACGCAACAACGACTCAAGCTCTACAACCGCAGTACGTCCTTTGATCTCTTTGACAAACTGACATTAGTCCCCGACAACGGTCTCGTCGTTTTCGTCGGTACAATCCTGACCGACGAAGGCAAGGAGAAAAAAGTGTCCATGTCGTTTGAGCCTCACAAGCCTCTCAATACTGTTCGTTCGGCCATCAAAATCACACTAACATCAGTCTTTGTACTTGTGCGACAACCGATTCCACACTGAGGCCCTCGCTGAACTCCTACAACAAGACAACTCGTTCGGTTTCGTCATCATGGACGGTCAAGGTACATTGTACGGTACCCTCGCTGGCAACACTCGCACTATCCTCCAAAAATTCACAGTCGACCTCCCCAAAAAGCACGGTCGTGGTGGTCAATCCGCTCTGCGTTTCTCTCGTTTGAGAGAAGAAAAGCGACACAACTATGTGCGTAAAGTCGCCGAATTCGCCGTTCAACATTTCATCACCAACGATAAAGTCAACGTGACCGGTCTCGTCCTTGCGGGTTCGGCAGAACTCAAAAACGATTTGAATCAGTCGGATCTGTTTGATCCCCGACTCGCGACCAAGGTCATCAAGATTGTCGATGTCAGTTATGGTGGAGAGAATGGGTTCAATCAGGCGATTGAGCTTGCTGCGGATGCGCTTGCGAACGTCAAGTTTGTTCAGGAGAAAAAGTTGATTCAGAGATACTTTGACGAGATTGCGCTTGATACGGGCAAGTTTTGTTTCGGGATCAACGATACACTCAAGGCGCTTGACATGGGGGCCGTTGAAAAGTTGATTGTGTGGGAGAATCTGGATGTGATGCGCAACGTGTTGAAGAATGCCGCTGGCGGTGAGTTGACGCTGCGTCCACGCTAACTTGTCAGAAACCCACATCGTCCACTCGTCACCCTCTGACAAGGACCGCGAAAAGTTTATGGACAAGTCGACCAACACCGAGATGGAACCTTCCGAAGAGCCCATGCTCCTCGTTGAATGGTTTGCAGAGCATTTCAAAGAGTTTGGAACTGAACTCGAATTCATCACCGACAAGTCTACCGAAGGTTCTCAGTTCTGTAGAGGCATGGGTGGTGTCGGTGGCATTCTGCGGTACAAGGTTGATTTCATGGACTTGACGACTGTGGATGATGATGACGAGTTTTACGACTCTGATCAGAGTGGTGAGTTGTTTGTGGAGGGATGACCGGGGCTGATGGGATAGATATGTAAGCGGTGCATACGTAGCTGCGTGGGAGGGTGGAAGGGAGCGCAAGTGCTAGGCTAGGACACGCCTGACGAGCGCCGTCGCGGTGGCGATGCATACTGTTGCTATAGCTGTGCTCTTGTCATTTGTCGTTAGCGCGCTGCGGAGAATTATCCATGTCCGTTACGCGTATATAGGCTGTCGTCCAGCGCTTGTTTCTCACTCATGCCTCCTCGAATCCCTCGCCTGACGCTCTACACGGGTGGTAAAGAGTGCAGCCTGTGTGAGGTATGCTCTACTTCAAGCAGCACTGACAACAGGTCGCCAAAGTCGATCTAGCCCATCTACGCCAGTCAACCCCGTTCGACCTCGAGCTTTGGAACATTCGGGACCCACCCGCGGGCGCCGATGAATGGGAAGCTAAAAAGTGGAGAAGGGCGTATCAGTACGATATTGTGCGTTTCTCTCTCCTCTTTTCATCTTTAACACCATTTAAGCCGGTACTGCATCTCGAAGGGTCACGAATACAGAAACATAGGATTGATAAAGAGGCGTTAAAGAAGACTTTAGAGGTTTGGACGGCAAAGCAGCGGTAGAGACATCAGCTTCCGACAATCAAAATGTCATTTCAGCCGTATACATCTGCAATCGACTTTTCAAGCGAGCGTGGGGCTGCCAAAGCAGAGCGTGCAGAGAACAAGAGTTCGTTGCCGCCTTGGAGGCAATCCTCTGGCAGAGCGTTTCTCGAACTCAACTCTGAATTCGGTGATATGACAGGGGAGCACAACTTTCCTCTTCCCTGTCCTGATTCAAGAGTCTCCAATTCACGCTGGAAGCCATACACCCAGAGCCTCTTTCCACACACCCTTTCAACCAGACATGTCTCCCCTCATACGTACGCACAAGCAGAGCGTCACGCCACCATCTACCACGACATTATCCACGAGACGTTTGCCGACTTTACAGACGAGCCTGTGGGTCGGATGGGCTATGATCTCGGATCAGACTTTGATCAATGGCCGGCGGGTAGACGCCCTGGTCGTTGGCAATGGGACGACGCTCCAGGTCGCGATGGCTACGGTCTAGTCCGCGACGAAAGCACCATTGCATTCGGGCCGATCCTCAAGTGACAACAACTACCGCAAAAGCGCCCTCTAATGAACCCTGTAGAGTGTGTGGCGAACACGGACACAAGCCAAAGCATTGTCCTCGTTCGCCGTGGGTGTTGAAGCCTCAACGTCAGCGCCCAAGGTCAGAGAAGCAAGAACTCGTCAATCGCAACTTGGAGTTCATGCTTCGCTTTCAGCCTGGACAGGTCAGCGATCAGCTTTACCAGGCGATCTTTGAGGATGACGAGGATGATGGGATCAAGCAGGAGTTATCAGCAAGGGCGGAATACCCTTGGCTGTCGCATATGCTGTTCTGGGGTTATCCTCCTGGCTATGTCGCTGTTGAGTGTGAGTATATTTTCTGCGCTCTGCTGACGTTAGACCCGATTGAAGTTTTGCGCAACGGCTTCTGAAAGAAAGGCCTGCTCGGAAAGACTTGCAGCGCGGCGTTGGTGGTGATCTCGGCCAAGACGTCCCCCAAGACAGTTATCGACGCCGCTGGGTCGACTATGAAACGACAGTCTTCGAATCATCAAAGCTGCCGGCCTACCCGCGAGCTGATCCTCCTCTGTGAATGAATGTCGATGGAATTGAACGTAAATGTGAATATGTACATGAATACTATAACGAGTCAATCTATTGATAAGGACCCGGCGGAGGCTGCTGCATCGGCACAGGGACATACGCATAGCCTTCGGCATACTGCTGATCGTAAGCGACCGGAGGAAAGTAAGAAACCTCATTGTTGATGATAGGCGGTGTAAACTGCGGCGTGTGAACATAATAGCCGTACGAAGGGGAAGGCAGAGGGATCTCGAGCTTGGGATCGGGCTGCCATTGATCATCGCGATCAAAAGTGCCGTCGCTGCCGTCTCGAAAATGCTGAAGGGGGGCATAGTGGAGACGGTCGTAGGTTGGTGATGCGAGACTTGTGCTGGGTTCCGATGGAGGCTCGTATTCGAGCTTGGGCATGTTGATCACGTCAAAGGTGCCGACGGAGGATGCAAAGCTGATGGGGTGCCACGGGCCATCGGGATTATAAAGTGAAGCGGCACCTTCACGAGTTGCCCAGACGTGACGGAGGCTGCTATCAGCACTCTAGCGCGAGGGAGACTTACTTTTCAGATCTCTCTCTAGCTTTCGCGAAACCCCAGCGCAACTCATTCAGCGCCTGCAAGCAAAGACTGATATCTTCAGTCGAGCCATTCTCCTTGACCAGCAGTAAAGCGCAGTAATAAGTCCCATCTATCATCAGCCTCTTTGCCATTCAAAACTCACCTCTGACAAGACTGGCATCCCATTCGAAAAAGCGCGAACCAAGATGCTGCTTGACAATCTCGATAACCTGCTTGGTTTTGACTTCGCATTTACTGCGAGCAATCTCGTACAGGTGCTGAACGTCGAGATAAGCTTGATGCCTGCTCTCGTCCTGGCCGACTGAAAGGTCGCTCAGCTGTGCCGTCTTGGCAGCAGCCGTGAGGTGTGTCAAGCGATGCTCAAGCGACTCGCGAATCACATTCTGCGCTTCAAAGAGGAAGATTTTCTATCATCAGCGTATCCGTCACCGTCACTCACCCAACCATCCGCAAAGCGCACCAACTCTTCCTCTCGAATTCCACTCGACGCGCCACTCCAGCGAATTCCTTCAAACTCTTCCCAACACTTTTCCAGCGCTTCCCAAGCTTCATGCAGCATTGCTTGATCTACCGACTCGCGTTTACGGGCTCTTGGACCTGTTAAAGCGCGGTGAATGATTCGACAGGCGATTGCGAGGCGGACGGGGGCGGTAGCGAGCATGGCGGCTCTGCGATACAGTGATGATGTTTTGACGAGAGCCCCTTGGGCCTGGAGAGCGTCTTGTAGGGTGTCCAAGTCTTCTTCGTCACTGGGATCAGTGAAATATGAAAAAAGCTACTCACAGAATCATGCGGCCGCCTTTCAAGCCGGTAGTGATGCCTTCATGCACGAACGCATCTGCTGTCAGCTGGCCCAGCTCGAGCACTTACACCAGTAGATCCGCACGCGTACGAGCTGCCCGTCTGCACTCTCACTTCCACCGTTGGCAGCTGATGCCGACGCAGGCAGACCGTCATAGTTGATGGCAGCAAAAGAGCAGAGGGAGTAGACTTGACCAACAGCGCATTCGTACATGGCGAGACGTTCCAAAGGCTGAGCAACACCTGTTGTCAGCAGGTCCGTCGAAAGACTCACCCTCTGTCAAAGGCAAGACCAGCAGCATGCAGCGGACACCATCCCAAGAAGGTCGACGCATGATAGCAGCATCATCAATCTCTTTCAGCACGACCCGAATAGCGCTCTGGGTGTTTCGACGACGAGCTTCTCGATGAGATTCGCGCTCCGTCTCATCTCCCCCTCCTCCTTCAGGAACATCAAGCTCGCCTCGTTCGTTGACGCCGTAAGATGCAGCCCAGGAAAAGAGAACGTGGCAGAGAATGGCGCCTTCTGGACCCATGGCGGATGCGCACGGATATGGACAGGAGAGGTAGCGTTTTGGAAAGGCGATAGGATCAATGACAGGTCCTGCTATCAGCTTGGTTATCGTCCTATCTCACGTTGAATCAAGAGTCGCTTGAAAAATGCACTCTCGAAGAAAGCCGGCGTGAGCTCGGGCAAAGACGGTTCGTCGTTGAAGCTTTGAGGATCATTGCTTTGAGATGAAGACGAGTTGGACGGATGAGCCGACTGAACTTCTGTTTTACCAAACAGCTGTTCGACCTCGTTGATTCTCTTCCCTCGGCGTAGCTGTCTAGCAGCTTTCATCGGTGCATATTCGTCCCTGTCATCAGCTCCGCACGGACCGTCACTTACACGCAGAGAACGTTTCGCTCGAGACAATTGGTACACGCTACAACCTTTGCTCTTCCTTTTCCTTTACTCGCTGTCTGTCCTGAATGCTCCAGTTCTTCCTGCTTGAGCTTGAGATCGCACTTGACGCGACGATGTCGACAAGCTCCGCATGCAGAAAACTGCGAGCGAGACGTCTTGGCTGGTCCTGACTTTTGTGGAGTCGGCTGTTCAGGTGGCCAGCCTGCAAGCGGAGGTGAAAAGCCAGATTGTCCAGTGAAACCATAGCTCGTATAAAAACCTGGTTGAGGAGGCAGCATCTGTCGGGTTTGCAGTTGCGGTGGAACCTCTGAGAGTGGAGAGTCGCCCGAGTCGGAGCCTGATGGAAAGTAGCCAAACGACTGGGAAGCAGAATGAATGGGAGGCGAGAGGAGAGGTACATAGCCTGTCAAGGGTTGACGGTAGGGCAGGGACATTTCAACCAAAGGAAGGAGGGATCTTCATTACCATTAGCTTCTGCCCGAACGCTATCCTTTCTCAGGGTTTATTATCAAAACGCGTTCAAAGGAGGGGGTATGATTACCTATCTCCTAGATTATTATCCAACGGTGCACCCTAAAAAACAGGGTGCACTTTGTAATCAATCAAACAACCACGACCGCAATCGAATTGGACTATCTTTAACACTCACCTAAACCGTCTCGGACAGATCGAGGCCGTCTCCCCTGAAACACACACTAAAGTTTGTTTTGAGACGAGCTTTGACTATGACCCTTTTATACATATAGAGGAGTATCCGCTCCGGTGCGCTTGTAACGTATCACTCGGGCAATGGCTCGGGAGTATTGATCGGCCAGGCTCCTGCAGGTACGTGCGAATGTCAACGGACGTAAGGCAATTTTCGTGCCTGAGTGATGGGACATGCTCCGACCCGATACTGATTGATATTGGATCTTGGAGCGGAAGATGCCGATAGGGTTGATTGATCGTATCATCCCTATTATTGGAGTTCAAGGGAGTCACTGATGGGATGCATACATGGCGTCAATGGCCTCGCTCAGGTTGTCAAGGCAAGTTTTGGGCTGAAAAAGGGAAAGGTTTTCCCAGGGTAAACCATCGTTGTCGACTCCAGCGTCGACGCTCGGATTACCTGGTGAATTACAAAGGCACGGCCGGCAGGCCGCCGTCAGAGGCAATCTACATTGGCAAAGGTCGGCTGCTTTGCGATAAAAGCGTACGTGCAGTGTCAACCGACGAGCTCTTCCAATCCCTCCAAGTGATTTCTAACGACATGCATTGTGCTTATCGTGAAATAATGACTCTCACGCCGCGAGCACAAGTTGACTTATCTGACCGATCAGGGATCAAGCCACAGACGCAAGCGCCGAGATACTGCAGCCTGCTCACGAAAAAGGCGCCCTCTCGTGGGGTGGCTTTTTACCTGGGATGCAATTCAGGTTTCAGCCGGAGTTAAGCGGCAATCGGGTTAAAACTACCGGCAGGCAAGCGCAGAGGCAAGCAAAAGCCTATGAGGATGGTTCCTGAAGTGGAGACTGTGCCGCCTGGTGCAGGTGCTCGATTGGGCTTGTTGATTTTGATCATGGGTGCATTGCGAGTCGGAACTGTCGCCTCGCCAAAGCGCACAGCTAGACGGATGTTTCTATCTCAAAAGTCAAGCCGCGACAACTGCAAGTGCATGGACTCTTTGAAGCATCGCATACAGTGCCACGCTGGCAGTTTCCACTACAGCAGCATCGACAACACCATCCACGGCTTTGCGTGACCTCTCCAGCTCCGTGCATAGCCATCTCGTTCAGGGAATATCGACCTTATGCATCCGGATGATAGTGACGCAGCAGCTCTTGCTTGCAGCAAAAGCCGGTGTCGAGGTGAGCAAAGTGGAGGTGACAGAGTGACAGCGATGAGTTTGCACAACGAGCGCGTCGAGAACTGGTCTTTTTGAGACGACAGCGAAGACGGGCGGGAAGTATCACATGGACGCATGTAGACGTCCTGCACTCCAAGGTAGGCAGCGAGCGCAGGCCATCGTCAAGGGTGAGCTTACCTAAGAAGTGAAATGCCCAGGGCCAGGGCCGGGACGCAAGTGAGAGCCAGATCACTTACCTCGACCAGGCGACACCTTCACTTCCCCAGCCATCGTGAACTTGGCACGGCGCTTCGACGCGGTTTATTAGGTATTGCGGGCATGCCCTTGCTGACGTCGAGAAGAATGACAGCGAGGTGTCCAGCGTCAGATGATGTTTTCTTCAATCGTCAGCCGAGCGCAACAATTCTAGACTCACCTTGACGCGCAGCACTTGACTCTTCTAGATCAGCAATGATGATGTGGAACGTCAGGTCATCAAGCCATGCTCATGAAGCAAGAAAAGTGTCCAAAGGTCAAAGAAGCTAATACTCAGTCTGCACGTCAATGTCAACACGCGCATGCCATCCTTCAAGTGCTTCAAGTCCCGGCAAGACGTGAGTTGCCACCCGCCGTGGACTGTGGAGCTCTGTACAGCGGAATCGCCAAATATATAGCCGTCCCGCCCCTTGAGCATAGCGGCGAATGAGGGCTCGGAGATCTCTGGGCCGCTTCTCGACATGATGGCAAGATGCGGCGTCTTCGAAGGGGCCGACATCCGAGCTCTTCGGACTACTGGTCGATAAGATTCAAGGATCGAGGAGGATGCGGGGGGTAAACCAGAATGATTGGATGCGGGCCTGCCCGTGAGATGTTGAAATCTGCCGCCGACGGAGTTTACCAAGGAAAATTGACCGAGTTGCTGCAGATGACTTTTGGTTGCGACCTGTGTCACTGGATGGTACTCGGCGTAAAGATGCAAGCGTAGCCGTGTACTCACCAAGTATGAACTGGTGACAAATTGAACAGGAGCAGGAGTGTGCGGCGAAATGTTGCTGCCTCTTCAGAGTTGAGGTGACGGCCAGTCTCAAACAACGAGTAGCAGACAGCGCCTGGATGTGTACTTGAGGGGAGTTTTCCCACTTGCTGGCTTAGTCGCTGTATCAGACACGGTGATGACGACTTGAGGAGTCGCGACATAGTAACATCCCTATCAATGCCACGCTGCACGCATCTCTCATCCTCAGAGTTTTGCCGCGCAGCACCTCGTCTTCCAAGATAAATGAATCAAATGCCGATGATTCTCTACAGCACTGAATCAGGTTCATCAGGATATAAGAAACCGGCCTGGTGAAAGAGGAAGAACGAACTGCAAGTCAGGAATTAGCGGCTGGAGATTTGCGGACCACTCACAAAAGGCATGAGCAACGGATATCCGTCGGGATCATGACAGTCTAGCAACATAGGATGTCAGCTCTTGACCGCAGCGATGCGCATGATGACTCGTCGCTCCCGCTGATGTGTCGCCAGCATGCACTCCGAGCGAGCACACGCCGCACAAGCTCCTGTGCGACCTTGACAATTTACGTTCGGTATGATTCCAGCCTTGCATATAAAAGGCAGCAGCAGTCAATGCAGGCACAAAAAAGGTTGTGTGGGCCAGCTTGACAAGTATTGAGACATGGGCGATTGCATCGTTCGCAAATCATAGCAATTGCGCCACGGCCGCGATCATAGTCATCACGTGTCACGACCGTGCCTCGGCAAGAAGCTTCACAATCTGCTGCAACCTGAGAGATCGAACCAAGGTGGCGCGGTCCTCGGCTGGCGAGGGACCGACGAGGATGGTGCTTCTCTCCAGTGTCACTCCTTCCGCTGTCCCCATTGGATATCTTTAATTTTACCTGGGCGTTCTGCGTTGCGGCCAGGTGGGGTCAGTGCATAGATCCAAGACTCATGAAGAATGACAAAGGCAACGACCAGACGCGAACTTCAATGATTAAGCATGCATGCACATATTCATTGATTGTCACTAGTCCAGCTGCCTTGCGCAATTGGTGCGAATGCGATTACAATGAAACATTGCACATTTTATGATGCTGCTATGCCAGGCCGTTAAAGCGGGAAAGAGCCTTGCCGAAACATACTACATAGTCCCAACAATTTCTAAAGACAACTCGGACACTGCAAATGAGGACTGAGCAGTGACGCGGGGCGCTCGAAGGCGATGCCTGCCGTCAGGCATGCTCGTCATGCTAAGCTGTCTGCCGAGGAATTGCATCCCCACAAGGATGACTTGGTATTCTATCAGTCATTCCTTGTTTCCTTTTCGATTGGAGTCTTGGCATGCTTGACCCAGAAGTGTAAAATCAAAGAGAGCAAAAAGACTAATGGAAAGGTTGAAAACAGTAATGGTTCACCGCCGCCTCAGACGAACGGCGGAACAATTTGACATTTGGGCCGGGCTGTCCGATTTTAGACTGTGAGAAGATGTCATGAGTGGCCGCACGAGGCATTGTGAACATGCACAGATACAGCAGAGATAGGAGATGTGAAATCAAAGAGCGCAGAAGGCACAAGTAAAAATGCAAAAAGTAAAACCCAAGACGGGGATCGAACCCGCGATCTTCAGATATGTGTGAATCGAAGTCTGACGCTTTACCACTCAGCTACCCGGGCCGCCTGTCTGTCTCTCAAAGACCACCTGTCTCAACGACATATTCTCAATATCTCGAGAATCAAAGTCAGAAATCTGCCCTGGATCTTGTCTCTAGTGACTACGATCACTACCGCCTTGCCTCTGACTCTACTTTGCGTTCTTGTCACGGTGGTAACGGGACTCGGCGTTTGCATCTTGGGCTGCATCCTGCAACCAACAAGGGTCTGGGTTGCGTCGGCTGATACAGTCGAAAGTTGTACACACCTCGTTACTTCATCCATCGCCGTCGATGTAAGTTTGACTCGATGTCAGCTCTGCTCTCTAGTGGCGCAGTATGCACTGTAGAGTCGCAGCCGGCTTGTCATGTTCAGGCCCTTTGCCACCTCTGCGTAGGTGTCCCGAGTTTTAGTCATTGTTCGCGCCTAACTCGACTGCTGCGCCTAACATAAGTGCCATTCTCTTGTTTCCCTGGTTGTGTCAAAAAAGCGTCAGACTTATACGGAGAACAGACGCTCTCCGAGCCCAAGATCGATCACCAGCCAAGTCTCGACTGGACGCGTTAGCTCTTATCCACGATGAGTCAAACTCTATGGGCAGCAGTCTGGCGCTCTCAAAGCGGCTTGAGATTAGGGTGTCCCGCCGCAAGCCTCCAGGCAAAAGGAACATTGCATCACTGATCTGGGTGCAAATTGCTCTAGTTGGTACCCTCTGCAGAACTGCTTGCTGATCTTGAGAAGGCACAGTGGCTACGGCTCCTATGATGCAGTACGCGAGACTGATAAAGCCAACATCCGAGAAAGAGAAACCTTGCCTTCTGGTTGGGATGACAAGGTGGATTGTAACCAGGCGACACTCAGAACCAGCCCGTTGGTCATCGTGCGTGATTGTTTCGCAAAGGCCTCAGCAGCAGTCTGCTCATCTTCCCAAAACCGATGTCTTTTGTGACTTGATGTTGTTATTGGATCTCAGCTGACATCGCAGTCTGCGGAGAGTGAAGCCATGCTCTCGAGAGCGGAGGCTCACGCTCTACCCCTCTGATTGCGCAGACTGCAAGCGCCAGCGCAACACCGTTTGCTGTCACGCCAAGCCAAAGCCGGACAGTGTCACTCGCCAAGCTGGATCCTGGGACTTGCGGATCTTTGGCTGATGTGGCTGAAGCCGCTATGCAATCTCAGTACAAGCTTTTGACTTGCACGAGATCACCACGAGTCCGGAACACCCCTCGTAATCCGCATCGGAGACACTGTGATTCTAGGCCAAGTGCCACGTACCTTTTCACAGGGACTGCCTCATTGGACTGCCTTGTCATTCTATCACTTTGCGGATTCGCAACCGTTCTTGCGGACCAGACCGCAAGCTCGACATCACGATGCGCTTGCTTGACATCATGTCGACGATTACGCCCCCGCCTGAAGTCCATTGGCTGGTCGACGGCTCGAGATGCCAAGTGCGAACGGCAGCGTTGCCAGCTGCAGACGTAGGCGACTAGGCGTTGCTCTTGACGACGGTGATGCAAACTATGCCTTGACTTGCTTTTCCGCTTGGTGATGACTTGGGTACCGCGGGCGTTGTCTCGTCTGCCGCTTACCACTCAGCTACCCGGGCCGCCTGTCTGTCTCTCAAAGACCACCTGTCTCAACGACATATTCTCAATATCTCGAGAATCAAAGTCAGAAATCTGCCCTGGATCTTGTCTCTAGTGACTACGATCACTACCGCCTTGCCTCTGACTCTACTTTGCGTTCTTGTCACGGTGGTAACGGGACTCGGCGTTTGCATCTTGGGCTGCATCCTGCAACCAACAAGGGTCTGGGTTGCGTCGGCTGATACAGTCGAAAGTTGTACACACCTCGTTACTTCATCCATCGCCGTCGATGTAAGTTTGACTCGATGTCAGCTCTGCTCTCTAGTGGCGCAGTATGCACTGTAGAGTCGCAGCCGGCTTGTCATGTTCAGGCCCTTTGCCACCTCTGCGTAGGCGTCCCGAGTTCAAGTCAACGTTCGCGCCTGACTTGACTGCTGGGCTTAACATCAGTGAGACCGGCCCTCGTGGTGTAGTCTTCTGTCAATTACATCACAGCTCTCGCTCACATTGACGCTGAAGACTGGGTCAGTCATCATGCGTTCCGTCTTGGCGCGATCATCTTCTTAATCGATTCTGTTCGTACGGCGCCGTCAATGACGCACGACAGAGACGGTGGAAAATATCGTGGGCTACTTCAGTGTTTCTCTTGATTTTTCCACCCTGTTGCCACTCCGCCTGTTCGTAAGCGAATGACCAACAAGATATTCAAGCTCGCGGAGGCTGCACGGCTGTGTTGAATCATTAGGGCCATGCGACCATCAGGATTGATTACATTCTCCAGAAGTCCATTACGAGCTATCATCAGTAGATGAATTTTAGGCGCCTCACTTTCTCCTCTGTGGTCCGTCGTCGCTTGTCTTGACTGTCAAGAGGTCAATAGTACCCATAGCATGGCGACGCGGGAAACTACTTCGCCGCTTCTCGCCTTTCCTTTGGCTCAGCGATTGACGGTTCAATCGATGCTTTGCTCCAGACCGAGCCGCTAATGGAGTCCAAGGGATCACTCAGGACCACTTCAATTACTATCGCGCGATGTTAGTTTCTTGATCTTTTCTGCTTGAGCAGCTGGGCAGCCGCTGGAATAATGCCTGTGCAGTTGACGCGACGTCACTCATTGTCTCGACCGCGGTCGACTTCGACTCACCTGCCCCTCCCATCGGCTCGGAGACCCTCAGAGCGCACTCGCCGCCTAAGCACGCTTGAAGACTATTGACCAAACGCTAGAGTGCAACAATATCATGCTAGTGTATTACATCAAATCTTCAACGTATCCTGCAGCGGCCCCACAGGGCCCTGCCACCCGCGGCGCTCAAAGCAGCCAAAGACAAAGTCGTAACCCTCAAACTCGTAGCCGATTCTGTCTTTGCGGACATAGTCTCCACCGAGCAGGTCGGCGGTGATGGCGGGTGGTACAGTGTGCTGCTGTTGAGCTGGGTTCGATGGGGAGGACACAAAGAGCGTAATGCTGAGACGGTTTGGTCGGAAGATGGCGACGACGTTACGGATGAGGGTCTGCAAGTCGGGCCTGCCGTTTTCTTGGGACGTGTGCGGGAGGGGGACGTTGGATTCGAAAGAGGCGAATGACCAGCCGTCTTCCGGTGTGACGTGGACGGTAAAGTAGCCGCCACCAAGGTCGCTGTCTGCTGCTCGTGTAAGGGGGGAGCCGGTACCAACAACGGCATTGGCAGAGTAGCCGCAAGGCTCGAAACCGAACGAGTCCAGAGAGGTTTCGTTTTTTGGGAAGAGAGCGTCAAGGCCAATTTGAGCGGACAGAGCTGCACCAAGCTCGTGCCCAGACTGAGAACCTGTAGCGTTGGGGTGGAAGAAGGGAGAGCGAGCATCGGGCTCGAGATGGGTCATCAGGATTTCAAGGGTTTGATCCTGGTGATGAGCGGGGAGGACGAGTGACATAGCGGGTGTCATTGGCGGAGAAGCAACCGACGGCCGTGTCTGCTTGACAGGAGATGTCGAAACAAGCGGCAGTTGAGGTTCGGTGTTGGGTGTGGTCAAGTACAGCAACCAGTGGTCACGGTTCATTGGCCCGACGGTATAAGCCGAGCCTGCTGTACCAAAGATGCCATCAAGGAAAGCGACCTCGTCTTGCCAGCCTTTGTGTGGCCCAATTTGACGCTCGGGAAAGAAGAATGATTTGCGAGAGTAAAAACATCTATCGTCAGCTTGACCAGTCGTGTGACTCACCTCCAAATGTTGCGAAAGCCGCAGTATTCACGCGCAATCTCAATGATTCGGTGCAGACCAAGAAGGTTGAGTGTTGTTCCACACGTTTTGAGAATGATGAGGTGCGGAGCCACAAACATGGAGGATTCACTTTCATCAGCGCGTTCAGCCCGTGACTCACCTCAGGAGGTAGGCGTCCAGATCCGCCCCTTCGACATAACTCAACACCTTGCACTTGACAATACCTAGCATCTCCTCCCAGACCTCTCTACCCACCCTTCGCAAACCCTGCCATTCCGCCTCGCGCCCTTTACCCTTGGTCGGCCGCAAGCGCAGACCTTCCCGCTCTTGGCAAAGCGGTAGCTCATCCGGCGACGGAGCAAACCAAATTTCAAGAAGCTTTTCGGGCCCTTCAAACGGACAGCCGGAAGAAGACAGCGCCGGCGAGGCAGGGGAGACCTGGGCTGGGATGCTCATTGTTGCGAAAAATCAGTAAAAAACCGAAAATGATGAACAGTCTAAAATCTAAACGCGGGGTATAATTAATTCATGACTACCTGACGTTGGCGGATTCGCTTGCATGCCGTCTTGTGGTCGTCTGGCGCGAGCGTCCAGTGCTGCGCTTGACATGCCGCACTGCAGTAGACGACCGATTTGCATGCAGAGCAGCGTTTGTAGTCGGCCACACGAGTCTGTCGTCAGCAAAGTCAACTTTCAACCCACCTCTGTTTTGCCACATCCGGGTCGCGCGCAAGTGTTGAGCGTCCGACTTTTTGCTTCCTTGTCCGCATTCGCCCACTGTGGTCAGCATGGCCACAGTCTTGACTCACCGCCCAAATGTCAGGCGCCTCCCACTGCGACTGCGCAATGTGCAGATAGTCTTGAGCCATCTCGGGACTATCAATCTCGGCCGGCAAGTGGTTGTAGTCGGTCGGGATAGGAGCTTTAGCAAGAATCTTGATCAAGACGTGTTTGTTCAGTCGAGCGCCCCTGTCATCAGCTACTTAGGTTCAGAACTCACGTTCGCAACATGACCCTAGCAAGCTCGCAGTCACCGTACAGACGAAAGCTCGCGACAGCCGCCGAGTAAGCCTGAGGGGCACCAAAGTAGGTGAGCTGTAGAATTTTCTTCTTGTGCTCGACAGAAGCGGGCTTGCGCATGGCCGGATCAACTTGATTCTCAGGAATGAGCTTGTACGCCGAGCCGCCCTCTCTCATTCGAGAATCGTGATCGGTTGTCAAGTAGTAAATGCAGTATCTCAGACATTCAAGATAACGTTTGGCGTGACAGAGATATGCTGGGAGAGATTCACGAACGCCGAGGTTGTCACTGGAATCAGCCAAGCCATCGATCGACCTACCTTGTGCAAAGTCGCAAAGATTCAATAGCCGTCGAACTATGGTCAACGGGCCCAACAACAAACCCACCAAGCAAGGTTGTATTTGTGAAATCGACAAGCCATCTCTGTCAATGCGACCCTCACGCGCATGTCTTTCATCAGCTCGTCCGACAAGCAACTTACAAGGCCGCGACTCGACAAGACCCCAAAATGAGCCACAATTGGCACTACCATCCTCAAAACAATCCTGCCATCAGCTTGAACTCCTCCGCAAACGCACATTGCCATAAATACGCTTCATGAGTTCACGTCCTCGACGCTCAGCCTCGGTCAAGACTTCCATACAAGCGGAATAGTCTTCGCCGAGAATGTTGGCGAGCATGACCATTGCGTCCCTGTTTTCAGCGAGTTCTGAGCATAATTACTTACAAGTTGTCAGGATCAGCAGCTATAGCCTCGGTGATCTTTTTAGCGGCCTCTTCGAAACGTCCCTAAAGTCAGTAGAGCACAGTCAGCGAGGCACGTACCTCTTGTAGCATGCGTTCGCCCTGCTGCAGCGCCGTTGTTGATGCCGTATTGACGTTCGAGCCGCCTTGCGGCCCTGGCATAAAGTTAAAGAGCGGGTGAGATGAATCCATGGTGTTCAAGTTGTCACGACCGCGATTGCAAGAGCTCCCTTGAGCAGCTGGCTGCAGCTCGTTTTGTGCCCTGAAACTCGTCACGTGTTCTCATGTCTGGTCATACAACAACTATCTAGGTGGCATCATCCCCTGCGTAAACCCCTGGCCCATGCCCATCTGCTGCTGTGGCGGCATAGAAGCCACCGTATTGAATAGCTGTCCCCCATAAAAGCTCCCATTTGGAGTCTGCGGAAACCCCCCTTGCTGATACCCCTGCTGTGGCTGATTTGGCGATTGGAAAGAGGGTTGGAATTGTGGTTGAAGGGGTGGTTGTGAGTTATGGTATTGCTGATACTGGTGGCTTGGCTGGGAATTGGGAAAGGGAGATTGTTGAGGGGAGTACATGGAAGATAGAGTGCCTTGCGCCATACCGTAGCTTTGAGCGGGTGGGCTCTGCGCAAAGGACTGCTGCCGATACATTTGCTGTTGTTGCTGTTGTTGCTGCTGTTGTAGTAGCTGCTGATGCTGAAACAATTGCTGCTGCTGGAAATGCTGCTGCTGCTGTTGCAACATTTGCTGCTGCTGCAAAGGCGCCATTTGCAACGGCAGCGTCGACGTACTCGCCCCCGCAGTTTGCACAAGCTCAGCCTGCGTCGGCGGTAGCGGCGCCTGCCTCGTCGAAGGCGTTGGCCTCATCCTAGGCGGCGCCGTCCCCCTTCCGAAAACCGGCACTTTGCCCTCCGCCCCAGCCTCGGGCGGTAAATCAGGCAGAGGAGTTGATTTCGGTCGTGAGGTAATGATATCTCTCAACTCTGGGTGTGCGTGATGTGCCTTTGCGGGTAGCCTCTCTCTCTGCTGCTGCTCGGAGGCTCGCTGTGCGGGTCGGGAAGGGATAGAGGCAGCCTTGAAACGCCCAACTTCGTATTTCAACCTGATATACTTTTCCAGCTCGGAATCGCGTTCAACGTCGCCTGTGTTGGTGGGTGGGGGATGGAGACGTTCGTTCGGGTTCCATTGAGCGTTGGCTTTGAGATTGCCTATTTGACGCATTGCATCTACTTGATCGCGTGTCCATGTGCTTCATGCGTCAGCTGAGCGGAGCGTAGGCTCAAAAGGGGCTTACTCGAGAGTGACGCTCTTTCTGCTTGTCAGTCTTGTCAAGGGGTTTGAACTCACACTCTGGACGTATGTGTTCCCATCTTTCGATGTACACTTTTGTCAGCTCCATCGGCGTCAAGCGTACCTAGCACATTGCACGCAAAGAAAGATACCCAAGCTCACACTCGCCCACCTTGGTGCAGGCGCATGGCAATCCGCACATTTATCTACAATCAGTAGCGCTTAGCTAGTCAGCATACCATTTCCTGGAGCACGCAGCACCTCTTCCAGTATCCTAGTTTGACGATTGTTCATTTCAGTCGTGTATAGTCTCAACTTGCTCAGATACGAGTATAGATCTCGGTCGCGTTCATGGCATCCGTGCACAGTAGTTACGTAACAACGTGTATTCATATCGTCATGGTACCTTCTTTCTTTCCTTGACTACATAAACTTGCCGGCCTACTGTCAGCTTCACCTCGCTACGTGTACTCACCATCGACATGAGACCGTTAAGACCACCCGAGTTGGCACCACCCATCATGCCCGAAACCTGATTCTTGATCAAAAGCTTCATGATGGTCGCGCCAGCACTCGAAACGGCATCCTGCTTGGTGCCCGAAGCAGTGCCACCAGTCTTGTCAAACATGGATCCCGCCTCACCCATAGCAAGCCCAACAAGCTTGGACATCATGTCACCTGAGCCTTGTTCAGCCTTCTTGGCCTCTTGATCGCCCGACGTAAACTTCTTGAATGCCTGAAGGGCGGCAGCGGCTCCGAGACCGTTAGCGGACATGCCGGATGCGTTTTGTTGGTTGTAAGCTTCGTCGTGCTTGCGCTTAACGTCGTCTTCGTCGAGGTCATCGGCGTCTTGCTTGTTCATGCCGCCGAGGAAGGACATAGCGGTGCTGATCAGGCTTGAATCGGCGCCACCTTGGGTCTGAGCAGCAGCGGCTGCGGCCGATTGATCGACTGAGGTCAGCTAGATCGATGCATGTAGACTCACGCTGCGGACCTTGACCACCACCACCACCAAAGAAGGAGCTCAAGCCACCACCGGTGCTAGCGCCGCCATCACCATGAGGACGGTTGAACTGCTCACCGCCTTGGACGTTGCCGCCAAAGTTGCCCTGGCCCTGCTGCTGGAAGCCTTGACCACCCTGCTGGAAACCGCCTTGGTTCTGCTGAAAGTCGTTCTGACCTCCAAAACCCTGGCCGTAACCCTGGGCTGAACCGAAGCCGCCCTGCTGCGCACTAGGCGCAGAGAACTGCTGCTGCTCGCCCTGCTGGTAGCCGCCTTGGTTCTGGCCCTGGCCAAAGCTGCCGCCCTGAACTTGACCGTAGTTGCCCTGCTGTTGCTGCTGCTGCTCTTGCTGAGCCTGGTGACCGCCTGGACCAGAGTAAGCGCCGTCTCCCTGCTGCTCCTTTTCGCGCTTGTCCTCTGCCTGTTAGCTTGAACCGTGCGCCAGACATACCCATGGCGCTCTTTGCAAAGTTGATGATCTGATCCATGATTGTTTATTGGTATGGAATTGTAGTAGTAGTGTGAGATGAGATGGAAGAGAAAATGAGGAAGAAGGGAAGAGAGACTACGCCTTTAAGGAGTGAAGGGTATGACACGCGTAGCAAGTGACGTAACCGCTCCAGCCCGGCACATGAAAGTAAAACACGTGACCTGCTAGAATCATCCAGCGCTCTAGCACCATCCTCGCATTCCATCATCATACAGTATCTTCAAACATGGCAGACGTGAGTATCCTGGTAACCACAGACAGCAGGATACAGCTAACTCTAAGGCAATCAAAGCAAAGGCCAACGCCGCATTCTCAGCCAGCAATTTTGCAGAGGCGACCGAGCTTTATACTGAAGCCATTGCTATCGACGGTTCCAACGCTGTTCTCTACTCGAACCGCTCGGCAGCCAAGACGGGTGCTCGCGACTATTCAGGTGCACTTGAAGACGCTGAAAAGGCTATCGAGATTGATGGAGCTTTCGTCAAGGGGTATGCACGCAAGGGTGCTGCTCTGCACGGACTGAAGCGCTATGAGGATGCAGTCATGGCTTAGTTAGTCTTCTCCAGATCTGCAATGCAGTGCTGAGCTGACATTCAGCGAATCGGGTCTGCAAAAGTCTCCCGACAACCAAATCCTCACGCGCGGTTTGGATGAAGTCAAGCGCGCAATGGACCGTTCCGCCGAAGGCTCCGGCGGAGGAGACATGGCCGGCCTCTTCAAAGACCCCAACATGCTCGGTAAACTCGCTTCCAACCCCAAAACTGCCAAATTCATGCAGGACCCAGCTTTCGTGAGCAAGATGCAGGCGCTGCAGAGCGGCAAAGCCGACATGACTTCAATGATGGCCGACCCGAGAATGATGACTGCGCTGGGTGTTGTGATGGGTATTGATATGGTGAGTGAGGTGCTGGGGTGTGTGGCTGATATGGTAGGAGGCTTTCGAGCGCCCAGAAGGGAGTAAACAGATGCCACCTGGGTTTTCTGCGGGTGGTAAGAAGGAGCAGGAGGAGGATGACGAGATGCCGGGATTGGAGCCTGCGCCTGCTGCGTCGACTTCATCCTCAGCGCCCAAGGCTGCAAAGGCTGCTCCTGCGCCCAAAGCTGCTCCCGAGCCAGCAGCCGCCGACGCCGACGCCGAGGCCAAAAAGGCTGCCGACGAGGCCAAGGCTCAAGGCAACGCGTCGTACAAGGCTCGCAAGTTTGAAGAGGCTGTCGGTCACTACCAGAAAGCTTGGGAGACGTATCCCAAGGATATCACCTACCTTACCAACCTCGCTGGTTAGTCTTTATGCAAAGGTGATTACTGACAACAGCCGTCTACTTTGAGCAGGGAGACTACGCCACGTGTATCGAGACGTGCGAGAAGGCTGTCGAGGAGGGTCGCGAGCTGAGAGCCGACTACAAACTTATCGCCAAGTAAGTCTACGCCCTCGTTGAAGCTGACCCCAGGGCATTCGGCCGTATTGGAACAGCCCACGCCAAGCTCGGCGACCTTTCATCAGCCATCAACTTCTACTCCAAGTCTTTGACCGAGCACCGCACCCCCGACATCCTCGGCAAGCTGCGTGAGGCTGAAAAGGCCAAGGCAGACGCCGACAAGCAAGCTTACATTGACCCTGAGCAAGCTGAAAAAGCTCGCGAAGAAGGCAACACTGCTTTCAAAGCTGGCGACTTTGCTGGTGCCGTCAAGGCGTACTCTGAAGCCATCAAGCGCTTGCCTACCGATCCTCGTGCATACAACAACCGCGCAGCAGCCTACACCAAGCTCGCCGCCCTCCCCGAAGCTCTCAAAGACGCCGAAGCAGCCATCGCCATCGATCCATCCTTCATCAAAGCCTACATTCGCAAGTCCCTCGTCGAGTTTGGCATGCGTGAATACACCAAAGCCCTCGAGACGTGCCAGGCTGCGACGGACAAGGATTCCGAAAAGGCTCACACGAGAGAGATTGAAGGACAGATGCAGAAGTGCTTGATGGAGATTCAGGCTCAGAGGAGTGGGGAATCGGATGAGCAGACTTATGCGAGAGCTATGAGGGATCCAGAGGTGGCGGAGATTATGAACGATCCCGTCATGAGGCAGATTCTGCAGGACTCGCAGTCTGACCCTAGAGCTTTGCGTGACCATATGAAGAATCCCGCGGTGAGTGCTTCGGTGCAGGAGTGGGGTTGAGGCTGATGGGATAGATCAACGCTAAGGTTCAAAAGCTCATCAACGCCGGTATCATCAAGACCCGCTAGACGTCAAGGACAGGAAATGAGAGGAATGTTTGCAATGCATAGTATGTCTGTACACCTTTTCTGCGAAACGGACCTGTCCTGCAACCGACATTCTCTCGTTAACACTGTTTCTACGTGGATGAACAGCGAGTCACATCAAGAGATGACGATTGTGAGGCTAGGTTGACCAATGATGCGAATCCAGCTATTGCATCTGTCAGCATTCCCCCATGCAGTTTTCCGAGAATGGCTCCGAACACCCGGCACAGCTGTGAAATACGACGCACGGGAGTACATGAGATGCAAGCCCGTGCGATCTGCGAGTCAGCGCTCGTCGATGATCTCAAGACTTACACGACCAGCTCGAGAAGTTGCAGAATCTCAACACAGCGGATCTGATGCCGGACAATCAGCTAGTTTACAGTGGTCACAAAAGCGACTCACATAAAGCGGTTTCAGCACTGATACCAATGTCACAGTGTCTCAATGACACTACGAAACCCGACGGCGAGGTCTCGCCCTGGCTGTGGACTTGACAGCAGCACGCTCCCTCAACCATCTCGTCCAACGCCTCTGTCTCATCCTGCGTTGCTTTATTTTACTTTGCGGACATGTTTTCTTGGGAGAGTGGCAGTGCCTGCCCGACACGCCGACCACCCTGCAGGTCCTGCTCCGCCCAATGCCTTTGGCACTCGACCCTCTGCTCGGCCAAATGCGATTCCTTCCCCTGCAGAGCCTGCAGAGCCTCGGCGGTGACTTGCCCCGGTCTCTTGCTCCTGCTTCGCCAGACGACTCTGGCACTCAGCCTTCAGCTCCGCCATCTGTGAATCCCTCTTTTCCAACGCATTGCGAGCCTCGGCGGTGACTTTCTGGACACGGAGTTCAGCCTGTTGCTGCCGGGTCATGAGGTTTTGCTGGAACGTGACCCTTTGCTGATCATTGCGAACTGTTGCGTCGCTGACCTCCTGTTGCGCCGCGCGAAGGCGAGAGGAAAGTGCTCCGCCCTGAGCGGCAAGACCCTGCCGGATCAGGCTCAGCGTAGAGTTCTCGATCCTAGCGTTGGCCAGCGCGACCTCGGCTACCTGCGCTCTAGCCTCGGCTGCCCGCACTCTGGCTTCAGCTGTTTGCGCTGTGCCCTCCGAAGCCTGTGCTTTGGCCTCTGCCTCCCCGATTCTTGCCTCATGGCAAGAGACCGTCTAGAGGCGTCGGCCTTGGTCGTCTCGGAGGACAAGTCGCGAGCCCATTCGAAGACTTGACGAACGCCCTCAAATGCGTTTCGGACGCCGATGGGAGCTCTGCCTTGTCCCCTATTGTCCCGTGCGCAAATGGGGCATAGGTCGTCGTGTCGCATTGACAGCCGTCGGTCGCCAACCAGTCGAGTGTTTCTGCAATGCAAGTACTCCTGAAAAATGGTCAGCTCACATACATTGTGATTATGGAATTACTGACCATGTGCCCGCAGCGAAGGACCCAAGGGTTGATCAATACCTTTGCACAGACAGGGCAGGCACACCTGGTAGGTTAGTCTTTGAATGTCACTTTGGACCCACTTAGCCTCCTGCGCGTCCAGAAAGTAGATTCTCTCCTTCCGCCGCGCTTGGGCTTCACCCAACTCCAAGTCTCCCTTGAGAAAGGGATCAGGCACTCTATACGCTGCCGCTGTGCCGTCTCGGAGCTCTGCTATGTGCAGACGAAAGGCAGGTGATTGCCTCACCGATTCCTGTACAGTCAGCTAACGTGATGCCTGTCGTCCCACGAAAATAATGTCGAATCTGGATGAGCCTCGCCCGCAGCAGCTCAGTCCGCTGCTGCGGTAGCCAACGGCTCAGCCGCACCAACAAAGGAACACATGGCTTCTGAATCTATTGATCACGCCTGAGCTTCGGATATGCGAGCTCATCAGTACGCAGCAGCTTGCCCTGTCACAGGTAACAGATTCCGCAGTCTGTCTTGAAGAAGACCGGATGAGTAGATCGGAAATCCACTCACTATTAATTGCCTTGTACAGAGACGGATTTGCTCTCCTGTGCTCTCCCTCAAGTCGACATTCGTGATCTGATCGAGCAGCCAGAAATGGAGTCTTGTCATGCTAGAGAGGAGGCTGGTAATTTCTAGACTGCGATGATTTCGTAGGACTGCCTGGGCGAATCCTTCGTACCACTTGATGCCATACAGGGAGAGGACCTGGCGCAAGGGAACGTTCACACCAAATACTCGTTGCAGGGCAATCTTAGGATTGGAGTCGGCCTAAAGGGTCAGTTGTCGCCTTGCGGGAAGTCAGACTTACCATTTGTGCGCCTTCAAGCTGGATGATTGGGGTGGAATGAATGAGTTGAGAGCAGAGAATATGATGCGGATAAGAGTGCGGGCAAGGTACTTCGGCCAAGCTGTTCTTATAGAAGCCAGGCTGCAGTCAGACCAGGAGCCTGAGGATGCGTCGATCTGCAGTTCAGTGATATACCGCAGTTGCACAAGAATCTACAACTGCGATCGTCTCCAACGGTTGCGCTTTGAGCGCACTTCCGAAGAAGCGCATCGTTTGTGGCGTGTGCATCGGAGAGCTGTGCTTCTCGCTATGCTGGACACGACAAGGGCTACATCATGCGTATGAAGCCAGCAGACTCTGATTGCTGGTAAATTTTCAGCTCGCTAAACCAAACGGCAAGGCTTAACGCGCTGACCGCGACCGCAAAAACCAGGCGGTGGTATGCGGAGATCACCGTAGTTGCGAGAGAGATGGCGGACGCTGCTGCAACCCCAATGCGGCGCCGACGTCACGCCTGGAGGACGGCAGAGGGGTGGAACGAAAAAGGAGAGCGTCGGACTTGGAAAGGGTTGCCAAGGTGCTGTTCCATTACAATCGTCTGCCGTTCCACTTGTCGTCTTCAAGCTACGTCGTCGTTGCGGTCAAGGCCTTGCGATATCACGATGACGGTTGAGACTTTTGGAGGACTGCGCTCGATTAGACTGCAGTCAGCATCGGCGTAGCGGGGTGACGTACCTTGCAGCCCAATCACAGCCCGTGAAGCATTGCACACAGCTCAGCCGCGTCGCACTGTGATCAAAAAGGTCCCAACAGCCCATCTCAGCCTAAGGCAGTGTCGAGGCGGCGGAGAAACAGATCCGCCCGATTGTTGCAAGTCTGTTTGATTTCAGATGCATCGTTGCTCATTTTTACCACATTCGCCCCAAAATATGCGACACGCCTGTGATACTGCGCCCAGAGCCACACTCTGTACTCGCATCATTGCCAATGTATCCATTGAGCCACTCATCTTCTTTTCGGGGGCGGTTCTTGCGGTCGAACGCGATGTTTGAAACGCCTGCATTCTTACATCAAGTCACGAACGTGAGCAACGCCGGCTACAGCGTTGGCAGCGTGAGACCCGGAAAGTTCTCAGCCAGCGACTGAGCTAGAGCTGAGCGATACACCTCGTTAATCAGCTTTCAGTCTTCTCGACAGGACGACGCACTTCAAGACCTTGGAATTGACCGCTCATTCCTTGCGTTGACGTGACGAGCGTTTCGATCTGCCGTTTGGTGTGAATGTGAGGGTTTTTGCCTTGATCGAGCAGTCTTCGATTAGCAAAAGTTCAGGTCAGTTAGGATTACCTACTCCAATACAGCAAGCGGCACGTCGTCCGTCAACATGCCCGAAAGGCGCAAGATATTGGCATAGCTCTCTGCTATCTGTTCGCTGGCTGTCAGAGGATTCCAAAGCGACACCCACATGTACTCTGCGACTGCTGTCTCTCGACCAGGCTGTACGTCTCCTGCACAAATCTCCATCTCCCACAACAGCTGGCTCAACGAGAAAAGCTCGGCGTCGAGTCCCTGCCGCACATCGGCCTGCGCTTGCTGCTCATATTGAAGCTGCTGCTTTTGCTGCTCGTCCATCTGGGTCTCTAGGGTCTACAGCAGTGCTGTGAGCTTTTTAAAAGGAAAGACAAGGTCTTCAGAACCAAACGTGGACGGCATGCCGAGTTGTCGGATTTATGGGATCCGAAGATACTCCGAGTTGTTTAAACCGAATCACTCTGGACATTGTCTACCACCACCATGCCTTACCACCTCCCACTGAGCTCGCTGCTACCGCCATGTAGCAATGCAGGTCCATCACGCTCATTCACCAAGTCAAGTGCCATTCTCGGTCCCATGCCCTCGACGGCTCCTCTACACCTTGCTCGCGCTTTTCTCGAGACTGCCGACCTCCCAGAATTTGGCAAAGACGAGCTGAGATCTCCTGCTCGGGTCTTGATCATCACCGGCAAGCGCTCAGAATGGCATGCTGATCTTGAGAGAGAAGATGAAGCTTGGACGAGGGAAAGGATCGGTGATCGCAGAGGCTTGATGAGACGCGTCGACGTCAAGTGAGTTCATGCGAGAGCCGAGCTGATGACAGATTTTGCCCAACGTCGTCTCATGTATATCTCCTGCTCAGCACTATTGAGATGCCAACTTTTCTGATTCTGTGGAACATGATGCAATTCCAATACAAGTGAGTCGACATTCATTCAGGAAGGCTGACGCCAGTCAACTCGATGACTATGTCAAAATCGTCGCAGCAGCTCGCTCACTGGATACGCAGCTCGCTGTGCTTGAGCCGAGGTGGTCATCAGCTTTCAGCCTGCCAATTACCCCTCCTGGAGACGGTCAACGAGAAGCAAAGCGCGTCGATGTGGCACATTCACTTCGCTGGGTTGTCGGTGAAGTCGAGTGCATCGAGGGAGTGGACAACAACTATGCCATGGGAGAATACAAGCTCAAAAAAGAAGGCTGTGAAAGCTCTTTATGGCGAGAGAACCCTTCAACGCAGTGGTCATGGCAATAGGGCATGAGATTCATTACTATCATACAAGTGTCCATTCCACCTCTATGCCTCTACCAATCAATCTTCTCGTTGAAGTACTTCGCAATCAGCCCCTCGTAGTACGGCCGCAGTTTTTCGACAGAGGGAGGGTTGTCAGACTTGGAGTACAAGTCGTAGGGGTTGAACTCGCGCACGGAATCGAGCATCTTGATGTCGTGCTCGTTGCAGAGGTGCATGTAGGCACCCTCGCGGTGCCAGGGGTAGAAGGAATGATAGCGGATCATGGCGAGAGCTTCATCTGGAAGGGTGGATTGCTTCTTGCAGATGTGGTAGAGGTACTCGTCGTGACCCCATGAGAGCATGACCTTGTCAAGACCGCATCCATGTTCTGTGCGATCAGTAAAGCTAGATAAAGGACGAGAAACTCACCATAGATGCCGTTCTCAGTCGAGTAAACTGGGTGGTCCCAATCAGGGTTCTGCTTGAATGTCTCGGGGTAAATGTTCTTATCTGAGAACTTGCACCCGACGGCAAACGTATCACCGACGACGTCCCACTGCCCATCGGCCCCGAAGAAGCAGAGGAGCTTGCCAAGGTCGTGGACGAGACCCGTGACCTGCATCCACTCTGGCTTGCCATCGCGACGCATGGCCTCGGCAGTCTGCAGTAGATGTTGGATCTGGGAGAGGGAAGTGTCTGGGTCGGAGTCGTCGACAAGAGTGTCGAGCAGCTCGATGGCCTGCCACACCGTCATCGTCGCTCTCTTTTGCTGCTCAAACTCGCGACGCATGCGAGTGTTGAACTCGACAGTCTGCTTGCGGTGCTGCTCGGCGTAAAAGTTCTTGACGCGGTCGCAAGCCTCGTCGTACTGCCGTCAGCAAAGTGCCACTATCGATCAAACTCACGTCGCGGAATGCAGCGCCATCCTTCTCGAGCACAGACTTTTGATTGTCGTGACCACCAAAGTCTTTAGCTTCGAAAGCCTTTGCTTTGAGCTTGGCTACGTTGACATCGTCAACCTCATCAGAGATGCGATCAAGTTTCTGAGCAGCGCGGTGAACAGCCTCGGTGTATTCTGTAGTTTGAACCATTATGTTTGATGGTTAAAGTTGGAGAACGCATCTCTGCTACATTCCTTCTCTTATACTGGATTGCCGCGTTCGCGCACGACTGTAAAAAGCCCGAGAGCGGATCAAAACCGTCGTCCATAAATGGCTCCCGCTCGCGGAATGCATCGCGCTGCCGTAAAGCCGTTCGGTACGAGTTTCGGAAACAGACCAACGTTGATTGGCACCCGCAGTGTGGCTGCCGAGCTCGCTATTCAGGGTTCTTGAATGAGCCGTAGCAAGCGAATGGCGAGGTGCGCAAATGGAGAGCAGGTGTATTCAGAGGTTTCAAAGGCATTGCTACTTTACACACAAGTGCCACTTTGGCCACCGAGTTCGGACAATTCTCCGAGAGTGGATCGCCGCTGCGGATACACCTACAACCTTGTCGCTTCTATCGCCATTTGCGCTGCGACTCTCTCACCTGCTGTAGGAAACTTGGACGACCTGGTGCCGCGCCGAAGCGCGCGCACCTACAAAGCTAATTATGATACAGCTAGGTTTACAGCAATCACGTGCTTGGCGAGGACTACGAACGGTACGCGTGGGAAAGTGTTCATGTGCCTTCTCGTCGGAATGCATCCCTTTCAAGCTGCCCAAAGCTCTCGGATGCGCGCATGAGCGCTCAAGAGTATGAAGTGATAGACAGCGGGCCCTCGACGCCTGCTCAAACTCGTCCTTCTACTCCAGTGGCAGAGCTAGACGAAGACGACGTCGTTGCAGATGGAGAAGACCAGTAAGTTTGTCCTGTACTTGACAAAAAGGAGTAGCGACTGACTGAAGGGTCAATTCGTTCGTCTGGCTACTTGTGAGCGCTGCTGCCATCTCTGGCTTGCTCTTTGGTGCGTCCGGCGGAAAATCATAAGGTCTCGAGCTTATAAGCCAGGCTATGACACTGGTGTGATCTCCGGAACGTTGGTCATCATTAGACAGGATCTGGGCGAGATCCTGAGTGACAAGCAAAAGGTTGTCCTTATAGCGGCATACAGGAGGGTACTGACTCTGCACAGGAGCTGATCACATCGGCAACAACGCTCGGCGCCCTATTAGGAGGTCTCGCAGCTGGTGCACTCTCAGACATCATCGGCCGGAAGCCAGTCATCGCCGTCGCGAGCGTAATCTTCATCGGCGGCGCAGTTGGACAAGCAGTCTGCCATACAGTCTCTGCAATGGTCGGCGGTCGCTTCATTATCGGTTTGGGAGTTGGGCTGGCGTCTTGTGTGGTTCCGCTGTATATTGGGGAATTGGCGCCGACGAAGATCCGTGGGCGGCTTGTCACTATCAACGTTGTTGCCATCACACTGGGGCAGGTGTTTGCTTATGGTACGTCTTATGGATTTGCATAGCATCGCTGCTGATGAGTGCTCGTAGCGATTGGCGCTGCATTCATGCATGTTGCGAACGGTTGGCGGTACATGGTTGGGCTAGGTGCAGCGCCAGCAATCATTCAGCTCGCCGCTCTGTTCTTCCTACCAGAGTCTCGTAAGCAGCTACCGTATCCTCAGAGTACTGACCTCGCAGCGCGTATCATGCTCAGACGTGGACAAAACGATCCTGCGCGAAGAATACTCGCCAAGATCTACCCCCTCGCGACACCCGCTCAGATCGAACGCAAGATCAAAGTCATGGTTTTGGCCGTCAAGCATAGTACCGCTGTAGAAAGCACATCTTTCAAAAGTCGCGTCGCGAGCTTTCGGATCGGTTCGAACCGCCGAGCACTCAGTGAGTGTGTTTTGCCTCCAACGCTGATTTTCAGTTGTTGGCTGTGCTCTTCAGGCGTCGCAGCAGCTATGTGGATTCAATACCCTCATGTATTACTCCGCAACACTCTTCGCCATGGTAGGCTTCAAGAACTCGACAGCAGTCGGCTTGATCATCGCTGGCGTCAATTTCATGTTCACCTTGGTCGCGCTGCGTATTGTGGATCCCTTTGGCAGACGGCGAACGATGCTGTGGACGATCCCTATATTGGTCATTGCGCTTGCTTTTGCTGCCATCTTCTTTCACTGTACGTTCTCGACTTGAACGACGCAGGCTGACGCTCAGATCTGACGCTCAAGACTGGCGGTCAGCTCGAAGAGAACGCTGATTATTCGTCAACGTGGTCAGCCCTTGTTCTAGTGGCCATGGTGATCTACGTGGCTGGCTACGCTACTGGTCTCGGCAATATTCCCTGGCAACAAGGCGAGCTCTTTCGCCTCGAAGTCCGAGGAATCGGCACATCTCTGTGCACAGCTACGAATTGGAGCTGTAACCTTTTGATCTCCGCCACTTTCTTGTCCTTGATGCGAGCTGCGACGCCAGCAGGCGCCTTTGGCTTGTTCTCCGTCTTGTGTGCCCTTGCATGGGTGTTTACATACTTTTGTTACCCCGAGACCGCAGGGTAGGTCGCCAAACACCAGCTACGATACTGATTTCCTCAGACTTTCATTGGAAGAAGTATGCGCATTGTTCGAGGATGATTTCGGTGTCGGCAAGATTGTACTATGATGATATGACATGACATTACGATCTCGTTATTTTATTTTTTCGACGCTCTTTCCGTCATGCGCTTGACGGCCTCGAAATCCGCCGCGCTTCCTCGACCATGTGTCCTCTTGCCGTGCTGTAGCGTAGGCTGCGGACTGATATACTGTGGCAGGATATCATGTACAGACGTCAAGACCTTGCTTGGATCAAACGGCGCTGAAGAGAACCCAGGCGGTGGGAATCGAGCCAGCAATTTCTCAAAAGAGTCATCGACCGCCACGTTATCATTCTTCAACTGCTTGACCTGCTTCATCAGCCTCTCTTCCCTGATACAGCACACATACCTGATCTCTCGAAACAGTCAAGATACTCTGAGGCAACTTCTCCAGTACCCAGCCTTGGATCATGCCGACCCAGAAAGGCAAGCTGAGGATGAGGCGTGTCTTGCCGCTGTAGTGTAGAACGGCCTGCATGAGTTCACGGTAGGTAAAGATGTCGGGACCGCCGGCTTCGATGGTCTTGCCGCTTACAGCTTCGATGACTTCGGGTTCACCTCGGCAGCTGATCTCGACTGCTCGAGCGACATCGCCTGCGTAGACCGGTCTGATGCAGGTTAGTATTGCGACTGGCATCAACTGAGAAGGCTCACTGGAAGCGCGACTTTCCACCACCGAACACTGGGAGGAAGGGGAGGAAGCCTGCGAGAGCGTTGAAGCGCTGCAATCAGCTCTGCTACTTGCATTGTTCCGGCAAAGACGCACCGCAAAGAAAGAGTCTCCAGGTCCAAAAACCAACGAGGGCCTGATAATCGTAGCCGTTGGGTGATCCTGCAAGAAGGCACGTTCACCCATGGCTTTCGTTTTTGCACTATCGTCAGTGATGACAGACAGGACACTCACTAAGCCGTGTTACCCTCAAGATTCGCTCCGATAGCACTGACGTTCACAACGCGCTCGACACCAGCACGCTTAGCAGCCGCCGAAACACGCATAGCTCCTTCTGCTTGGATCGCATGAAACTGCGCAGGCGAGCCATTCAGAATGCCTGTCAAAGAGACCACGGCGCTTGCATCTTTGAAAGCCGCTTCAAGCTCGTCAGTTGCGTTGGCAGAGGTGATGTCGATGGACGCTGGGGGCAGAAGTTGACTGCCTATTGACTTGAGCTGGGCTTGCACTGCTACGTCAGTGCATTTCTTGATAAACAAAATGACGCACAAGTTTCTGGCTTCCGTGAGACGAGGACGATCCGATTCCGAGAGTCTGCGACGAGGGCTTTGGCAATGTACGAGCCTGGAGTCAGCGCTTTCGAAATGTAGCGTACCTAGGAAGCCTGCTCCTACAATGACGACTTTACGCTGGGCTGGCATCTTGGTTGCTCTACTTTCTGCAGTAAACTTGATCTTGTTCACCTTATGCAGCGCGTCACAGCTTCCGATCGGCGTCGACGTGCGTACGTAACGCGTATATCATCACGTGCTGTTTCTTTCACGTGCAGGTCCCAAGACGGGATCAATTTCGAGTCGCTTTAGCTCAAGCTCGAGCTCTGCACCACCAGCTATACTTCCAAGGAAAGGAGAGAAAGGACAACCATGTCACAAGATGGACAAAAGCTTCGACAAGCCGAGGGACTGCGCATGATTATTACAGACGGCCCAGTGTAATTTTGACGCGTAGACGTAGCTGATAGCAGTTTGCCAAAGGACGGTCAGCGGAATGTTCTTATCACTTCAGCTCTGCCTTGTGAGCTATTGATGAGGACGAGCTAACGACAGACGTCAACAATGTCCCGCATCTTGGCAATATTATCGGCTCGACTCTATCTGCCGACGTCTTTGCTCGTTATTCGCGCACTCTGAATGTGCCAACCCTCTATGTAAGTATTCCTTCATTGACAAAGCTGATTGCAGGTCTGCGGTACCGACGAGTATGGAACGGCGACCGAGACAAAGGTACGCTCATCCAATGATAAAGCTGACGAAAGGCACTCGAAGAGGGCATCAGCCCCATGGAGCTCTGCACCAAGTTTCACAATCTCCATAAGGAGGTCTACGAGTGGTTCGACATTGGCTTTGATCATTTCGGTCGCACCTCGACCGAGAAACACACCGAGGTCACTCAAACCATCTACAAGAACATCCACAAGAACGGTTTGTTCGTCCAAGAAACAGCAGATCAAACCTACTGCGAAGACGACAAACTCTTCCTTGCCGACCGTTTCGTCGAGGGTATCTGTCCTCAGTGCGGCTATGATGACGCTCGTGGAGATCAGTGCGACTCTTGCCAGCTTACGTTTTCTTCTCCGACAGAGCTGCTCGAGCCGCGCTGCAAGCGTAACAAGGCTCACAAGGTCTCTGTCCGCCCTTCGACCCACTCGTGCCTTCGCCTCGACGCCCTCCAGCCAAAGCTTGAGAAATGGATGCAGGCTGCTCGGATCAAGGGTGGATGGGGCTCCAACGCTGTCATCACCGACAAGGGCGATATCGTTGAGCCTCGTATGCTCGGTGACGGTCTTCGTCCGAGTGCTGTCACTCGTGATCTCAGCTGGGGAGTTCCTGTCCCTCCTATTGGAGAACCAAAGGAAGACGAGGCGATGAAGGGCAAGGTGGCGTACGTCTGGTTCGACGCGCCTATCGGCTACCCTTCGATCACAGCCAACTACACCGACGAATGGGAGCGTTGGTGGAAGAACCCGAAGAATGTCGAACTCTACCAATTCATGGGCAAAGACAGTGAGTCATCTGATTCGACTGTACTGATGACAGACGTCTACTTCCACACCGTCTTCTGGCCTTCCGTCCAGCTCGCAGACGGCGAAGACTGGACCATGCTCCACAACCTCTCGAGCACCCAGTACCTCAACTACGAAGACACCAAGTTTAGCAAAAGTCGCAACATTGGCGTCTTTGGTAACAATGCCAAAGAGACTGGTGTCCCGCCTTCGGTCTGGCGCTACTATCTTTTGTCGCAGCGTCCAGAGAGCAATGACTCGTCTTTCCTTTGGTCAAAGTTCATTGCTTCCAACAACGGCGAGCTCTTGAACAATCTTGGAAACTTTGTCAACAGGGTGAGTGATCAATGAAAGGGAGCGAACTGACCAGATAGACGATCAAGTTTGTGAATGCCAAATTCGACTCTGTCGTCCCGGGTGATGTCGTCGACGCTCCGTCTGATGCCGATGAGGCAGACAAGGCTGTTGATGCTGCGTTCTTTGCCGACGTCAATGCCAAGCTCGCCGAATTTCGCACCAGCATGAATGCTACTAAGCTCCGTAACGGCCTTGCCGTCGCCATGTTCATCTCTTCCAGAGGCAACCAGTACCTTCAAGACAACACCCTCGACAATGCTTTCCTTGCATCTCGACCGGGTCGTTGCGGTACCGTCCTTCTCAACGCCGTTGTCCTCATCTACGTCCTCACTGCCGTCTTCCACCCCTTCATGCCCGCCACGACTTCCGAGATGCTCAAGCAGCTCAACGCTCCCGCACGCAGCTTGCCCGAGACATTCGAGATTGACATCTTGCCGGGCCACAAGCTCGGCCAAGCCGCACACTTGTTCCGCAAGATCGATAACTCGTTGATCGGAAACGGTGATGTCGGTGAACAAGAAGCAAAGTGGCAGGCTCAGTTTGGTGGTGGATCGACTGCTGTCAAGGTTACAGAGGTTGTGGAGAAGTCGAAGAAGCAGCAGGATAAGAAGCGGCGTGAGCGTGAGACTGCTGCGAGGAAAGCGGCGGCTGAGGAATTGGAGAAGAAAAAGTCGCCGGAGATGAGGGAGTTGGAGGAGAAGCTGGCGGCGCAGACGGAGCGTGTCAAGGCGCTTAGACTTGGGAAGGCTGAGGGTGACGTTGCGGCTGAGACGGAGACGGTCAAGAGTCTCAAGGCGGAGCTGGCTGCTATGAAGAAGAAGCGTTAGATCATGCATTGCAAGTCTTGTACGCGTCGAGCTGACCCAGTGTTTGGTGCTGTCGCGGATAAGAGGGACGCCGTTAGGACGCAATGGACAGACAACTTGAGAGCAACAGATCATACTCGCCAAGGGACAAGAAACGTGTGTGTGCATGGCATGACGGTCATAACTTCACAATCCCCTCAAAACTTGACAATCCCCACCTCAAGCGTACTATTTACCCCACTCTTCCCTCTAGTGAACGTCATCCATGCCTCAAACTCTGAGGGACACACTCGCCAACGCAGGATATCAAGCTGCGGCACCGCTTTAAAAATCTGCTTCGCGAGGACGCTAAAGTGTGGTGAGTGCTCCTCGTACCACTGCCCAGCCAGCTCGGAAGCCCGTCTGAGACCTAGATGTCGAGCGTCTGGGAACGCTGCGCGCGAGAGAAAGTGGTCGTGGTTGAACGCGAAGACTCGCAGGTTTGGCAAGATGACGAGCATGTCGGCCAAGATGGACTGCTATCAGCAAAGACCACCAATGTCAAGACGTACCAGGTCGAACCCTTCGCGCCACCCGAGGCGGTTGGGATCGAGTACTTGGTGCTTGTCGAAGCCTTGGAGATATGTTGCGATCCGAGTCGTAGCCACTGCCGGCGCACACTCGCAGTTGTCAAGCCACGGCAAAGGCAGCGCCAACAGCTCGACATCTTCAAGATGCGGGCAGTGCTGAAAGAGCTGCCGGACCATGACTGGGTCGACCCCTGGAGCCATGTATGCGTGCAGGCACTTGAGAGTAGAAGGCAGTTTCGGCACGTATTCATCAGGTGGTGACGGCAGTAGCGGCCCGTTTCGTCGGACACGCAGTGTTTGGAGACCAGCCGGGATGGCATCGGCATTCGGAGGAAGGTGGCAGTTGGTAGCGAGATACTGCAACATACGTGGCAGCGGAGGCAAAGCAAGTGGAGCACGGAGGAAAATCTCGAGAGTTGTGAGTCGTGGTGCGCATCGGAAGATGTCGGCGAGAACAGCAGAATGGGCCGTCACGCTGTTGATTTCGAGATGAGTGAGGTTGAAAAGTCGTTTGCTGCCGCTGAGCGTGACCGTGTCGAGGATGTTGCAAACATCCAAAAAGGCATAATCTGCTGGACGCGTCTCGTAGCGTTGCTGACGAAAGGAAATGTGCTCGAGAGTTTCTGCATTGTTGGCGAAAAGGGCAATGAGTATTCCGTACTGCTCCGAAAGAATTCCTTCGTAAGCCTCAGGAATACCCCCGTCGTACAGGCCCTCGTCAAAGATCTCAAGGACTCGAACTCCCTTAATCATTCGCAACGATGGCGCAACGCCTGCAATGTTTGTGTGGATTCGCAGCGTTTTGACCTCCAGCTTGGAAGCGGCAGAGATGACAGGAAAGTTGACATCGTCTGCAGGACGGAAGCCGGCGGTAAGGTTGTTGGCGAGAAGGAAAGGGAAAAGTGAAAGGGATAAAGACCGCAGTTGCCCTGGGACGATGCGCCGAAGCAACTCTGCTTGACGAGCAATGGGTAGAATGAAATGAGTAGGCGTGAGGCGGAGGTCACTGCGGTCAGCGCGTATCAATAACAACCACTCACTGAACCATCTCAATCGCCTCTGGATCTGACAACAAATACTCCAGTGTCTCCTCGCCAACGATTCGTATTGTCGACACGACCATTTCTCGACACGCCGATCGAAGGTATCGGTTTACGTCTGCAATCAGCCACAGTCGCATCAATCTCTCCACACTCACTGCAGAAGCTCCGCACATCTCTTGATGTGACCTCATCGTCAAGACCGCGTGTTGACAGCTCTCGACCATTGTCCCAGATACGACTACGTCGATGAGCCTCTTTGTCGGTGAAGATGGAATTGGCGGACAGTTGCAAGGCATCTTCAGAGGGTTGTAGGTAGCGAGCGATGTGCCGTAGACTCTCGGGTGCCAGCAGCAACAGCGCCATACACGTTCTCGAACGTAAATGCGTTCCGGGAGTGTTGAGGCTGCTTTGATGCTCAAAAGCTCACTCGGAGCGACTTCTGAGGATTGACCTTTATTTCCTAATCGGATGCAAATTTCTAAGCCTCGGAAGCAACTTTGCCACTGGAATCAGCCCTGCAGGATGGATGGGCGCGCCGGTCTATCAAGCTGAAATTACAACGTCGGGAATAAAGGTGGAGTGACGTACAGGACACCAGCGAACTCAAGACGATCCTGAGCTTGCGGTGTCGAAGAGCGACAGTGGTCGTCAGGCTTGCTGCACCTCCAGATGCAGATGATTGGAAAAAGATTAAATAGCAAAAAGACGTTTCCAGCTGCTCCAATGGCCTTAAATTGGGCGTGGCAAACAGTGCAAATTCGGCACCAGCTGAAAAGAAACGCCACTTGTAGCAATAACGCGCCCTTCTCAGTCACGCAACCTCGGCCGCATCAGCATCCGACACTCCACCTGCCATGAAGTAGCATCAGCGCTAAGAGTGAGCGGTTGTGTCAGTCGGCACTTCGGACTTGACGCCCGCGGAGAGGAACGTCATGGGAACGTCATGGGAACGTCAGCAGCCACGCGCAAGTAACATGACGTGATCAAATTGTCGGAGCCGGCTCACGGAGTGATGTCAGATTGAGCTTAAAGCTTCTTGAGTGATGTCATGTCATTTGCGACAAAAGTTAGCTAATGAAGGCACTGCAGAGTGGCTGCGGGAGTACCGCGAGAGCTAGTGAGTAGCATGCCACATCAGTAATTCCGAGTGAACTGACAGATTTGAAGAGCAGACGTGCCTTCCAACCACTCCAGGGGGTCGACCCCCTCAACCTTTCGCCTCCAGAGAAGTCAGCAGAGTCCGGAGGTAGTCGACGAGAAACGACACAGCAACTTCAAACCACTCGCCAGCAGCAATTGCTCGCGGCACACATACATGGTTCAGTAGTGGCATGCCAATCATCTGTTGCAAGTCATCACATTCGAGTTTACACCATGCAAGCCAAGGTGCAATGGGTGGCGAATGGTGCCGTCAGCTTGAGCTCTGCTTCCGCTCGCGGGTCATCTCACCTGCTGCCGTTTCTCAGGGATCCGAGAGATCCCCCCCCCAGTTCCTGTCACCAAACATCAAGGTTTGCTCCACAACCGGTGGCGAAAGTCGGCCGGCTTGCGTCATGCGGCCGTACGTGGATTGCTTCTTCGAGCCTGATAGGGGCATGCCAGCTTTTTGCCTCACGGTTGGTCACATAATTGGGCCAGAACGTTCTGGAATGTTCGCATGTGCCTACGCAAGTGCTGTAACGGGTTAAACGAGCACTTGCAATTGGTGGATTTGCTGTTTGGTCAGCATGCATGCAATCGTGAACCTACAAACCATTTGCATTCTTCTCCGTCGCCACCATCCGCAGTGTAAGGTGAGCATCCGCACCTGCGTATATGTCTGCTGTATCTTTGTTCTGTGTATGGTACTGCCTGTTTATGTCGCTGATGCTGCTCGTTACGTTGTGGTATGAGGGTTTGGAACATGGTCGAGGACTGGTCGTGCGAGGCGGTGGCTGTGAATTGAGCAGCAGAGGATGTGGCCTGCTGCTACTGATAATTGTCAGCTGTTTCTACTGGAAGACGCGTGCAACTCACCTTGTCTCCGCCGTGAGACGTGAGCACGGCTTGCTTCGTGTGGTGCTGGCCAGCCTTCCCTCTCTCTTGTTTGCGGTGCGATCGAAGCACTGGCATGAATGCCGCCAATGCCGCCAGTATTCAGCAGCAACAACAGTCGTCGTCCGTGATATGGCTGCACTTGCGGCATTGGAGCTTCGGTGGAGTGTGTTGAATGTGGTGAAATAGGCGAAGCAGTCGAGAGGCCGCAATAAATGAGCACCGCAAGGGCTGTGCTGGACCCTTCCTGCTGGTTGCGAGGCGATGCTGATGTTCTGGTCGGTGGCGACGTTTCGACCTTTGTTGTAGAAGCAGGCTGGTTAACGCAGCATTCTGCGAGTAGTGGCAGGTCTTCTCGCAGCCCAAGGGATGACGTGTGTCGCTTGCGGTGGCATGGACTAGCTAGCCATCTGGAAGAGCGGAATTTGCGGAAATGCGTGTTCATCGAGGTGCTGAAGGCGAGAATAGTGCAGAATGTTGCGTGGAAAGAAGCCTCATTGAGACTGGGGGCTTGTTCGGATCGCCTCAGATCCTGATTGTTCAAGACCAGCTTTTTGAGCGGGAATCCGGTGTCGAGGATCGACTTTTTGCCCTTGTATTCTTGTAGCTTGCAAGCGATGCTACCAGTACCATCTTCTCGGTCTTTGTTGAGTCCCAGAGAGCTCGCGATTCGCCCCTCGCGAGATGTGCTTGGCACTAGCTAGTGGCGATGCGATGGTTGTTGTTGCTCAAGCGCAAAGAGCATGGCTTCCTGTCTTTGTTTCGTGGCTTTACTACTTGAAGAACCTTTACCTGACGTACCCCATGACTGGTAACGCATTCATGCTTGTTCATTGCCCAAAGAAGAGCATCTGTAACAACCGGACCAGTCTCACCCGATGGTCCTACATGTCGTCATGATGCATGCAAAAGTCATATCCTCCATAATAATCCTGTTTCTCCTTCGAGATGCTGCTGTTTGGACGATTGGAAGATGCAACGGTTCCCGCCACTTTACGTGCACCTCTCCGCTCAAGCGCGCGTCGAATCGCTTACTCAAAGAGGAACGTGGTCTTTGAGGCGTCTCTTGGAGGTCTTTGGAGGTCTTTTGGGCATTGGCTTGGTCCTGGATGCTTTCAACTGGCTGTAGACCCTTCAGGGAATACAAGCGGCTTGACCGCTGTCAGCCTGTCATTGTGGCAGAGCTGCGCTGTCAGGTTGGCACTCCTGACACTGATCAGCTAGCGCAGCGAAAATGGCGAGGATATCAAGGACTCATACAGGAAGACCATGTGGGCCTCATTCCGTTGGTCAACGATGGCTGACTCTGCTCAGTCTCCATACATGCTCTCGCCACTGCGCCCCTTGAACTGAAAGCGGTCCATCTTTGTACACATCAAGGTGAGTTGGACAGCTTCTCATACCTGTGTATTGGAATACTGACGCCATCTTCCACTATCAAGCTGGCTATCGCTTTGCATCACCCCGAAGCTTCGTACGCAAGCCATGGAAGCAATGGCACTGCAACGATCAGCATTTGCTACAGCGGCCATCGCCTGATGAGATCCTAGAGACTTGCGCAGGCAGGCTGTGGGCAGTGTCTTAAGCACGTCGTGAACCTGCTCTTGGGAGCTTTTGGTTGCTGTCTGCACGACGCCCGTCTCTGCAAGGCGAGTCCTGGCTACTGGATTCTGCCTCTGCTGTTGGCAGCACAAGCATGCTGACAGCAAAAGCTCACATCCACCACCCCCATCTTCTTGACGCGGGATGGACCCCTGCGGATGAAGCAGGGCTAGGACAAGCATCGCATCGGTGGTCTGTTCCAAATCAGGTCACCCTCACTACCAATCTCGTGCTTCCTCACGATGCTCCCAGCCGATTGGAGAGGAGCTTGTCAAGGCTCACGACCCTGAGCGGGAGCCGCGGCTCAATCATTCTGGACGAGATCATGGCCATGGTGATCGAGCGCTCTGCTTGAGGCTTCTTGGTGCAAGCGCGATCAGGACGGGAGAGACTATTCTCTCTACTGTCCAGCCGCGCTCGCAGCACAGATAAATCTGACAAGAAGTCTCAGCGCGCGTGTGTTCGATCTTCTTCTCCATCACCTCGTTCGCGACTGGTTGAACAGCGGCATCTGCTTCGGGCCCTGAGCGTTGACTCTTCAAGCATCGTGAAGATCTGGAGATTCGCAGTGCAGGGAGGTTGATTTGACCTGAAACGTAGCGTCGGCTGTGGCGCTACCCCAGGCCGTTCCCACCCGCAGAGCAACATCCTACGTCGAAGGGATGCACTTGATTCGTCTTGGCTTTCGCTGTTCACTCGCGCATGTTGCACTTGCAAGCTTGGTGAGTCGGCTCGGATGCGGCACAGTGAACTCGATCTGACTTTACAGGTATGCTGCTGCCTAGCTCTGGACTGTCGTTGCCTCTACTCTGCTCTCCGAAGGACTGCGTACATTCTCTGCTTTCGCACTGGTCCGCTGCTTCATGCTGGTCGCAACAGGAATCTGCCGACCCTCAGCGAAACGTAACGCGGTTGTGCAAGCGTATGCGCAGTAATCTTGGCATTGAGCAGATCAAGTTTTGGAGCACGGGTCGCACACTATCTGCGCTTGGATGCAAAAGAATCTCTCCACGCAGAATGCGGACCAAAAGGATGAACCGAGTTGGCGCCAGTGAGTGGTGTGACTACTGCGATCAACAACTGCTAATGTATTAGATACCGAAGGAGCGGTGTGCCCCTCGCAGCTGTATACGGTATGGTCAGAAACGGTTCATGGATGCATCATTTTCGTACCCAACTTCCGTTTCGTACCTCGAGAGCGTACATGTAACTCGGTTTCAGATTCGTGCAAGATGCAGTTACCGCCACTGTCCTTGTTTCGCACGTTTGCCCAGCTACTCAAGCGCCGTCTGGTGGTGGCGGAGGCTGCTCCGGCGGAGGACCATCAGGTGCAGGAGGAGCCGATACACTTCGCACACTCTCCTCTCCGTCATCATCATCACTACTCTCATACCGCAAATCCAGCCCTGCCGGCATTGTAGGTCCCGGTTCCACCACCTGTCGTTTCGAGAGATATATCTCCTTCCACGCTTTCGGATATCTACCCCTCAGGAAAGCAAAGCGCTCATCTGTAGCGTGATTCGCCATGATCTTCATTTCGAGGATTGCGGGTTCTAGAGAGGCGAGGAGGGCTTTGGCGGTGTGATGCATTAGTTGTTTGATGGCGGGCAATGGCTTCTATTAGTTTAGCTTGTGGGTATTGCTGACTCACGGTATCTTCGACTGGGGGTGGTCGAGATGTGAATTGGCTTGGAATGGGAGCAGAGCGCTCTTGAATGGCTTTCGTGGCTACGCGCGCTGTACGAAGAGAAGCCAGTTTATCTCGTCGTCGCTTTTGCTCGTGTTGATGCAGTTCATCGCCTGACAAGTTGAAAGCCTCTTCATCTGATGCAGGTGAGCAGTCGCTGGTCTCTTCGGGAGCTCTTGGAGGGAGGGAAGAGATCAGATGCAAAACGTCAAAGCTGTCATCACTCAGCTGCAAGACATGCATCACGTTCCAAGTTGACGCACCGATCCAGCTTGACATCACTATCGCCCTGCCACGGAATGAGCGTGCTCGGCGGAGGCTTGTCATGTAGCAAGTCTGCCTCGTACGCTGAGACTGCGACTGCCACTGTCGTAGCTCTTGAAGCCATCCTTTCCGAACCGTGATTCCGAGATTCCCGCAGTCAACCTTTACTTCGAAGTGAGGGGACTTTATAGGTTCACATCGTACCTGATGTTGTCATTAGGACCGCTTGTTCACTTTAGAGTTTACTTTATTCATCGTCATTCTCGCGCGCGCAGTCAAGTGTCTTGGCACTTTTGCGACCATCATGACTTTGTCTCTTGATATCAAGCAAGACGTGAGGGAGATAGGTCAAGGCGAGGAGGCAAATGGCGGTGCAAAGGACAATAGCACTGCTTTAACGCCACCAAAAGAAAACGACGCTCAAGCCCCTGTCCAAGGTGTAACCTCATGGCTAGGTCTACCAATCATCTCCCTTCCCTCCATCTTTCCTGGTACTCTTGGCCACCCTGTTGGAGTTGATGGCAGCAACGGTACTGTTAGCAATGATCCTAGCAACAGCGATACACATTCATCAACAAAACGTCCAGCCTCTCCTATCCGTGAGGAATCCCAAATGACCATCCGACCAACCCCAATCGTCAAGGCAATGTCAATACCAGCGCCACCAACCTCTAACTCGCCCAATAGTCCCGATACAGCCATGCTCTCACCCCTGAGTTCCTCAACATCCACAATGTACGATGACGATGAACACCCTGTTCCGGACACTCCTTCCAAGCGATCCATGTTCCGGGCGTTCCGGAATAAATCTCGTCCAACATCCGTCGTTTCAACTGAAACTACTCTATCACGAGTCTCGACTCGTGTTGGCGATCTGGGGCGCAAGAATTCAAAGGGCACGAAAGTGTCCGCCAAGGGCCTCAGGTTTCAAGACCGCGTGTTGCCAAGCGAAATGGTCTGTGTGCAGCAGTTGACGCCGCCACACTTTGCTGTCAGTCCTTTGAGAAAGCTGTCTTCGGGTAGTCTGGACGGCTCGGCGGTGCTGGCGATGGCTATCAGTCCGTGTGGTCGATGGTTGGCATCTGCAGGGCGCTGTCAGATTGTTTACATTTGGGAGAGGGTTCAGGGAGCGTACCTTGATCTGCCGGCTAGGGCTTTCATCGGGCATGAGGGCGAGATCTTGGACCTTGCCTGGAGCAAGGGCGGTTTCCTATTGTCGTGTGGGATGGACAAGGGTGCGCGGATTTGGCATCCAGAGAGGGAAGAGTGTCTCGGTGTTTTCGAGGTGAGTTGACACTCTTACGCTGGCTGATCTCAGCATGACGACTATGTCACATCAGTCGCGTTCAACCCGATTGACGACCGACTCTTTGCGACCACGGCGTTGGATCGCAAGCTCAGAGTGTGGGTTACGAAAGAGAGTGAGCTGACAGCAGATGGAGCGCCCCAGACAAGAACGTCGTACGAGAGGCTTCGACGCCCAGTGTCCCAACAGCAGTCACCTATAGTCCCGATGGAACAGAGATCATCACGGGTGGTTTGAAAGGAGATATGGTCGTTTGGGAAGCCGAGTCTCTGTGAGTGTCAGCGCTGGCCATCGCGCTGATCGCAGGCGTACCAAGAGTGCTATCAAAGTAAGGAGCTCGCGAGGCAAGAACAAAAAGCCGTCCAAGATCACTGGGATTTCGTATGACAAGGATGCTATCCTTGTATCGTCAAACGATAGCCGGATACGCCTTTACGCACCTGATCTCAAGCTCAAGCTCAAGTTCAAAGGTGCGCAGCCTGCAGGGTTTCAGACTGACATCAGGACATCAGAACCAATCTTCCCATATCCGCGCATCAGGCCGACACGGTCGTGTAGCAAGCGGTAGTGAAGATGGATGGATCTACATTGTGAGTGCAAGAGATCTTCAGAGCTGACAGCAGTGGAACACCCAACTCGCCACCGCAGAGTCAGGTGCCTTTTGCGAATACTTCAATGTCGAATCTGCCTGCTCGAGCGTCCTGTTCACTGAGCGCGAGATCTTGTGTGCGACACAGCTTGGGACGGTCTTGGTCTATGGCGTAATCAAGACGGAAGCAAAATAGAGTCCGAGAGGTCGAGAGGAAAGCTTAATGATGCACGAAGTTTCATGTCATGAACCACGACGGTCCTCCACCTGCGAATTGGCCGAACGGGCTGGTGTATCTGCACAAGTCGCGGCGCTCACCTTCAATACCTAAAGCTCATTTACCGCTGCTTCCTTCGCATCCTCCTTCACTTCATCCAGCTCATCTGCGTATCCGACCTATTTCGGAATCAAAACATCCAGCAAACGGCCAAAATGGGCTATTCACAACAAAGAAGATCCCTCCCAGTACGCTGATAGTTCCATATCTAGGCATGATTCACGGGCCAAGCGAAAAGCACTCAGAAAGCGACTATGATCTCTCATTGATCCGCCTCGGCCCTGTTCATCCAACGAACCCAACACCCGGCACGGCCGTCGAGCTCGCAATCGACGCTGATAAGATGGGCAACTGCGCTAGGATGGTGAATGATTATCGTGGCACGGGCTTGAAAGCGAATGCGGAGTTTAGGAGTGTGAATGGGCGCATGGAGCTTTGGAGTTTAAGGGATGGCGTTGCGAAGGGCGAGGAGATCTTAGTCTCTTATGGCAAGGGCTTTTGGAAGGCTAGAGACGCTTCATGATGTACGTGTATTCTCTCATCAGGGTTGTCCTGATCTGCGTAGATCAAGGCGTCAAGTTCGGTGAAGTCTGTGATACCGTTCTCGCATTGGACCAAGAGGACGAGACAGGGCTTCTTCAGGTAGTCAGGATCCTACAAACAATGAACGGAATAGTCTTGGCGTGAAGAGTATCGCTTCAGACTCTTGGTGTTATCAACAGGAGCTCAGATCATGGAAAGAGGCAATCATTGGCGTGAGTTCGGAGAGCCTGGAACAGATTGCTGCTGACAAGATAGATCATCGCAAATCTGTGAGGATGTGAGCTCGAATTGCACTATTGGACTAGCTCCCAGAAACCTGGATAATATCATGCATAAGCATATGTTGCATCCCTCAACACGAGACGCGACTGCTCAAGCCAAGTCTGCCGGCTTTACATAAGGTGTACGCACCCTTGCGCTGCACTGTCAGCTACTTCCAAACTGTGACTCGAACTCACACATTGTTGGAGTCGACCCAGCAGTCGCTACCTCAGCCAACAAGCCACGAAATCATGGTCGCCAGTGGCCTCTCTCAGAGTGCGTGCCTACGCGACGACGTTTCTGCTTCGCCGGCTCTTCTTCACATTTGCGCTTCCTGTTTTGCGCAGCTTCCGGCTGCACACCTCGCAAAGGCAGCCGCAGCATGTCGATGGTAGTCTGCTGGAGGTCGAGCCGGGAGCGCAGTACCTGGATCGCGGCGCTTGAAAAAGCCTGGCCTTCGTTGAGGGCAGCTGCTCGTTCATGATGCAGTGCAGTCTCGAGCTCGTGCATGCAGACGCTAGCGTGCAGCAGCTCCACTTTCAGTTTGCCGACTTGAAAGCTGGCCTGAAGCTCTTGTGCAGCCAGTGATCTCGTAGTCTCGGTGTGTTGCTTCGCGTTAACGCCCACATTTCGATGAAGCTCGGCAATCTGGACTTCAAGCTCGGCGATGGTTAACCTCTCGGTTGCGGACGTGGTGAGGAGCTCCTCATGTCGCTTGTCGCGGGAGACCAGTTCAGCGCGCAGACTTTGGACGAGAGCTTCTCCGTCCGCCAGTCGCACTTCTCTCTCGTTGATGGCTTGCTAGGCCTCGGCCATGACCTGCTCAATACAACGATCAGCCTGCATCTCCTGCGCCGCCGAAAGCGAATCCTTCTGCTGAAGCGTTTGCAAGGCCTCGGCCATGACCTGTTCCACACGAAGACCAGCCCGTAGCTCCTGCTCCGCCAAATGCCTTTGGCACTCGACCCTCTGCTCGCCCAGGAGCGAATCCTTCCTCTGCAGCGCCTCGGCGGTGACTCGCCCAAGCCGATGGCCAGTCTCTTGCGCCTGCCTCGCCAGACGACTCTGGCACTCGACCCTCAGCTTAGCCATCTGGGCATCCCTCTTCTCCAGCGCAATACGAGCCTCGGCGGTGACTTCCTGGACACGGTGTTCAGCCTGTCGCTGCCGGGTTGTGAGGTTTTGCTGGATCGTGACGGTTCGCTGGTCGTTGCGAGCCGTTGCGTCGCGAACCTCCTGTTGTGCCGCGCGAAGGCGAGAGAGAAGTGCTCCGCCCTGAGCGGCAAGACCCTGCCGGATCAAGCTCAGCGTAGAGTTTTCGTTCCTGGCGTTAGCCAGCGCGACCTCGGCTGCCTGCGCTCTAGCCTCGGCTGCCTGCGCTCTGGCTTCAGCTGCTTGCGCCGTGCCCTCAGAAGCCTGCGCTCTGGCCTCAGAAGCCTGCTCCTTGACCTCTGCCTCCCTGATCCTAGCCTCATAGGCAAGAGACCGTCTAGAGGCGTCGGCCTTAGTTGTTTCCGAGGATAAGTCGCGAGCCCATTCGAAGACTTGACGAACGCCGTCAAATGCGTTTCGGACGCCAATGGGAGCTCTGCCTTGTCGCCTGTTGTTCCGCGCGCAAGTAGGGCATAGGTCGTCGTGAGGCATTGACAGCCGTCGGTTGCCAACTAGTCGATTGTTTCTGCAATGCAAGCACTCCTGAAAAATGGTCAGCTCACATACATTGTGATAATGTAATTACTGACCATGTGCCCGCAGCGAAGGACCCAAGGGTTGATCAATACCTTTGCACAGACAGGGCAGGCACACCTGGTAGGTTAGTCTTTGAATGTCACTTTGGACTCACTTAGCCTCCTGCGCGTCCAAAAAGTCTTCACTCTCCTTTCGTCGTGCTTCGAGCTCATCCGACGTCAAGTCACCCTCGACCAAGGGATCAGGCACCCTGTACACTGCCGCAGTACCGTCTCGAAGCTCCGATATGTGCATTTGAAAGGCATGTGATTGCCACACTGATTCCTGTTGAGTCAGCTCAACGTGATGCCTGCTGTCCCATGAGAAAGATGTCGATTCTGAACCAGCCTCACCCGCAGCAGCTCAGTCCGCCACTGCGGTAGCCAGACGGCTCAGCCGCGCCAGCCAAAGAAACTCATCCAGAACCGCGCAGGACCGGGCGCCGCTCCCGCCAACGCCGAAAAGACAGCCTGTGTGCGACCGAGGTATCATTTACGTGCAGCGTAGCTCTGCCGGAAGCAGAAAACTTCCATTTCTGAAAGTCTTTCGTATGTAGGAGTTCACCTGCGCCCGGACTATCAATCTACCAGCTCTGCCCAATTACCGGCAAAGTGTACAGCCACGTAGACGAGACCATGCCACCTGGAATGATGACACGGCCTCGCGTTCGGACGACTGATGCGACAATGCCAGCCACAACCTCCAGAGCCTCATCTTGCGCACGAGGAGCACGCGCATCTGCAGTGACGGTCAGTGCGAGTAATCTGGACAATCTTACACTGCAGATTTGCGGCAAGTTAAAAAGCATGGTACAGTTGCGCGGACGATGTATCTTCCGCCGGAGGCTTCAGATTCAATTGGAGCACCGCATGTTGTGCCTAGACGCCCCGAGCAGTGAGATTTGTGAGGTCGTCACTGCACGGTTTGTTCAGTCACAGACAACAGGTTATGCGGTTTATTTCGAATGCACTGAGTGAGAGGATCGGAAATCCACTCACGATAGATGTCTCCGTAAACAGACGGAGCTGCTCTCTCGTGCTCTCCCTAATGTCATCGTTCGTCCTCTGATCAAGCAGCCAAAATCGAAAGGTCGTCAGACCAGAGAGGAGGCTAGCATCATCCACGTTGCGTTGGTATCGCAGGACGGCCTGAGCGAAGCCTACATGCCAGTTGTTGACGTGGAGGGACAGGATCCCTTGCAAGGGAAAATTTGTACCAAAGCTCTGTCGCAAAGCAGCTTCGTTACGGGGGCTGGCCTGAAGAGTCAGTTACTTGCTTGGAAGAACCAACTCACCATCGGAATAAGAGATTGATGCAAAGGTCTGCTGTATGGGAGTCGAAGGCAGAAGAATGAAGGTAGAAAGATGAAGGCAGAAGGATGAATGCAGAGGATGAAGGTAGTAGGGATGAGAAAAGTGTGGGAAGTCAGCTCTAGGAAGTATGGGCTTGTTGAAGCGGATAGACTTACCTAGACTGAGACACGGCGGATGCGCAGATCTGTGATCTGCAACCGCACTTGTCTCCGGATACGCTTCACGACGCACATGATGAGGCGGGTACACCTTGACGGATAGCTGAAGTTTTTGAGCTTTCCGCCGCGCTGAGAGCGTGAGCGTGACCTCCGGCAAGCTCATGATGCGAGCGTTGAGCTTAGCCGCAAGTGTCGAGAGATTCAACTGCGTTGACCGCTATCGTGAGGACCAATTGACTGTATGTGGAGACCACCGTAGTCACACAGAAGATTGACTGACCCGCCACCACTCGAAACTTCGACCGCAACCGCGAAAGCCAGCCGTTCATGTGTCATGTGTGTATAGAGGCGTGGATGTGGAGTCCATCGTAGCCGATCGGGACACGACTGGTCCCATGGCTTTCGACGTAGCGGCACTAGCGCTCGCGAAGCGCAATGAAAAGATAGAAAGATAGGATTGAGCGTAAGACCTTGATGGGCTCGTCAAGGGAGCCACTCCAAATCATCTGTCGTTCCATTTGTGGTCCTTCGCCAACCTCCAGCGACTATGCCAACAGTAGGATTGAGAAGCCTCCGAGCTGCTGCGATGGTGTCTCGGAGTTCACTGCAGGTCCCTGCGGGGCGGTCGACGTGCCTGCGCCTATGCAATTAGCCTTTTCGGAGTATTATAGCTGTCGACTGTTGATGCTGCATTTGAGTAAACTGCAGTCAGTTTCAGCGTATCAATTTGACGTACTGAGTGAAACAGGCGCCAAATATCATGTCAGCCCTCGATGCACATGAATAGCAATCACAGCCAGCTAAGCATATCCTTATTCCAAACCATGTCGAGGTGATGCTCCCCATTTCGAGCTGCGCAGGTGTTCCATTGTCTGCCAGTGCTGTGTTCGGGCGTGAAGAGGCCCCGGAAGGATCATAGAGCAAAGACAATTGTCGAGTTGAAAATAGAGACAGAACTGCTCACAAGACCCTTGATCACGACACCGACATGCCGCTACAGAAGGTCAGGAGGATCAACGGAAGGGCAGAGTTCTCGAGCGTTGACGATGCAAAGATCGAGCTCCGCCATTCCACCTGATCATCTCGTCGCCTACAGCGACATGTCGATGCCGATCAAGATCAACATGCTACCGACTTCCTCGTGCCTAAACTGCGCCGTCACTTGAAGACCTAAATTGTTAGCGCTCAGTAATGTACGAATGTTTTGACACTAACTGTTTTGACCCTTGACAATCCAATCACGCAGTAGCCGTCGCTCATGAAGGAGAAAGCTCAAGCCAAAACGAAACGCCATGATCGCCTTCGTCATGGCCCGCGCCCGCGCCCGCACAACGCAAACAACACGTCCATGACTGCATCTTCAGCAATCAACAAAGCCGACCAAATCTCGAGTCAGGACAGATCCAGCGGGTGCTCTCCCTGAAAGCCAACCATCAGAGAGTTACAAAATGCTTTTCTCCTTGCAAAGCACAGCATTAGACTACATTCACTGACCATGACCCTCTTGGCGTTCCTTCGCTTTCTCAAGCGCGTTGTTATCATTGTTATTGAGAATGCACTTGTCCATCTGTGGCAGCTACAGACAATAGCATGGCAGCTGCAGTTCACTGAATCGATGCACGCTCGGCCCGGAGATCAAAGCACAGTCCGCACCCACTGCACCGCCAACAAGAAGGACCATCATAGAAATACATGTAAAGCAAGCACCTGCACCTTTTCCGCTTATTTCTTCCCCAGTCTCCGTCTCTTGGCTTCAGCATGCCTCCTCTCTTCATCCTGAGCTTTGGCATCTTCCTCTCTCGCAATCCTAGCTGTCCTAGCCTCTTCACGCGCCAATTGCTCGGCAGAGACTTCCATATCTGAGCCTGAATCTGAGAGATCTCTTGCCAAATAGCTGTCTGTTAGCACCAGGAACAACAGGAGATAGACATACTCTTGCTTCGTCTTGCCTCTACCGAATAATTTCCAAATCTCCTCTGAAGCATTAAGCTTGCCGCTCGGTGGAGCAGGCGGCCCAACCCCAGGACGTCGATCTCGATCCAAAGCACGTCGTTTTCGAGCGTATTCCCTCTCGGAATCATCGCTGCTATCACTATCGCTCGACGAAGACTCCCTCTCCCGTCTCTTGGCGCTGGCGTTGGCGTTTACTGACGTTTTAGATTTGGGTGGTGGGAGGATCTTTCGTTGCGGGCTTGGTTTACTGGTCGATGTGGATGGTAGAGGTAGTCTTGGTTTGCTTGTTGGTGGAGATGGTCGTGATTTACTTGATGATGATGATGCTGATGGAATGGGTTTGCTGGGGTACTTGGGTGCTGGTGATCTGCTTTGACTTTGTGCGGGCCTGGTGGTGGCACTTTGACTGTTGATTGACGTATTAGAGCCGCCAGTCGGTATCCGCATCGCAGTAGGGACAACACTCCCATTTCCAGCCTTGCCAACACCAGCACCTCCATCCCGAGCTCTAGCCACAGTCCCTTCCGCACCTCCATTCGCCTTATTCCCCCCACCCGCAACCTCGCCAAAGAATCCCAAAACTTTCGGTTTCTCCACCACTCCCTCCCTCTCACTCTCCCGTCCAAGAGCCAATCGCTTAGCTTTGATATCCCTCTCAATCTCATCGATACTTCTCAAATCTCTTTTATTTTGATTCAATGCGTGCAGGATCGGTTGATTTGCCATTTCTATTGACATTTTACCGCGCGCAGTATGGCTTGTGGTAGTGGGAGTGATGCGCGGAGGGGCGTTGCGGGTTGGTGCTTTGTGAGAGGCGCTGGGTTTACGCTGTTGGGTGGTGGAGCGTGGTGCTGTGCTTGAGCCGGGCTGGCTTGAACTCCGTTGAGAGGGTTGGCTTGATGGTGCACGCGAGACGGTTCGTGAAGGTGAACCACTCGGCGAAATCGAACTCTTTTTCAAATCATTTCGAATCTGCCATCAGCATCAGCCCATCTCCTCCCTTCTCAACCCACTTTAGAAAGCGCCAAACTCCCAGGCCCTTTCGGATCTTCAATCTTCATACTCTTTGGCCTAACTTCAATTGGCACAACCTTTGTCCTCTCCGCTTGGAGCTCGAGCTCGCGCTGTTTTTTTAAATGAGCAATCTCATCTTCTCTTTCTCGCTGTTCGCGCGCTCGATGCTCTCGTTCGGCTTGTGCTTTCTGTGCTGCTGCGTGCTGTTTTAATGCTTCTAGTTCTCTTGAACGTTCTGCGTCTCGCGCTTTTGCTAGCTGTTTAGCTCGTAAGAACTGTCAGGTTAGTCTTTGATTCGCCCATATACGCTAGATTTACCTCTGACATTATGGGTTGGTATCCTCAAGGTGTTGCTTGTTTGAATGCCATCTTGGACAAGTGGTTGTGAATCTTCGCGGATAATATTGCTTATTGCTCTAGCGTTTTGCATTGGTTCCGTTGTAGCTTTATTACCCCATTGAGTAGTTGAAGGTTAAAGGGAGATGACCAAGCCCAGCCTAGTTTCAGTCAATTTCTCATATTCTCTTGGTTTCTAACAATTCCACGTTCTCATTCTTTCCCAGGATGTCAACAGATCAATTTCAGCCACCCTTGTCACCAGCATCAGCACAATCATTCTTAGATTCACTACAAGATTCTTTTGTTACGAATCAACAGCAATACCCTAACTATACCGATATCGATCAACGGCCCATGGCGTCAGGTGGTCGTCGGCCGCAAGGTCAAGGGATGGGACCGGTCATGATGATGGGTAAAGATGACCACAAGAGAAAGAATGATTTCAGGGAAAGAGACCCGGATGAAGAAGGTGAGTTAACACGTAACCCTTGACTGCGCTAACGGATAGTATCTTCGGACGAGGATGAACATGACGAGAAGAAAAAGACGGGGAGGGGTGGTGTACGACGTAAATCAGGTGGTGGGAACGCGGCTGTTGGGACAGCGGGCGAAGGCAAAGATCCAGTCAAGCTCAACAAGCGCAAAGAACAGAATCGCGCTGCGCAGAAAGCATTCCGTGAACGACGTGAAGCACGTGTCAAGGATGTGCGTCTCTCCTTTTCTGCCAGAGATGCTGACCCTATCAGCTCGAAGCCAAAGTCGCCGAACTCGAAAATAAACAATTTGGCGTCACGATTGAGAATGAAAACCTTCGTGAACTCTTGACGCGACTGCAACAAGAAAACGTAGCTCTCAAACAATCGGCATTCACGTTTTCCGTCCCGGCGCCTTCGCACGCTGCCGGCGGGGGACAGAAACCAATCTCTCCCCCGACAACCGAAGGTTCCCTCGCGAGTATCCAAGATTCCAACTCGCCTGCAAGTGTTGGTTCGACACCTTCACAGACGTTCCATGCCGATCCGTATAATGCTTTTATTGCCGGTGCGGGTGCGGCGGGGAGCAAGCCTACGTTTACGCATCGTCAGAGCTCGGAGAGTTCTTTGGGCTGGAGTCCATTGAATGTCAATGTCAATGCGGCGCAGACGCAGGCTCAGACGGATGCCGATGTTCAAGCGCTTTTCGAATCGTTTTATCCTGCCAACAATAACAGCCAAATGTTTCCTCAGCCGGAAGCGTTGGCTTCGGGTATCAATCCTACGCCTTTTACCCTTCTCAACACGGCGCCGGCCGCCATGTCTTATCGCGAAGAAGCGCCTCCAGCCCCGGTCGCACCTGCTTTTTCGGCATACAGAGAACCCGTGTTCCCAGATGCTAAAGATGAAGCTCTCATGGATGATTTCCTAGCTTCACTCATCACACCTGGCGATCAAGATCCCTTCAATTCTTCTATTCCAGATATCGAACCTGGCGCTGCAGATTTGTATAATCAAATCTTCAATCAACCTCAATCCTACACCCCCGCTTCCTCCTCCTCTGTCCCATCCTCGCAATCTGCTTTCTCGCCAAGTCAATTCTTGAACGCTTCGCCTTCTTCGAGTTCGGCGCAGACTGCGCCGTCACCGGCTACGTCGGGTACGGGAAGCTTGTTGAGTGTGACGAAGCAGCAGCTTGAAAGTGCCCCCTTGCAGACTTTTGGAGCGCAGCCAGGAGGGGACTTGGCATTTGGGGTGAGGGAGGATGAAGAGATTCATGTCATTTCGAAGGATGGGAGGATTTGGAAACCACTTGAACTTTGGGAGAGCGTACGGAACGAGTTTACTGTGAGTCATTGCGCCGTGCGGAGGAGAGAAGCTGATATGGGATAGACTTCGGATGATTTGGTGATTGATGATTTGTGTGATCAGATGAAATCTAAAGCGAAGTGTTCGGGAGGTACGTCTTTCTTTTTTAACTGACTGAGCTGATGGACAGGCAAAGCAGTCATTGATGAAGAATGTGTACGGGATTATTTCAAGCATGCCGCAGACCGTCATAATGCTGGTCTTCCGCGGATATAGTGCTGCGCCATGTGCGTTTTTTTCCCTCTTCGGTCCAATTCATCATCCCCCCTGCTTTCCCCTTTCACACCTTCACTTGCCCTCCTCCACATTGTAAATTCGAGCGTGTTTGTACATTAGATGCATGGCTGAACTCCATTGGCTGGTCTTGACTTGTTTTCATATCTTACATTCAGCAGAGAAAACGCGGACTATTCATAGCTGTTGATGTTGCTATGATGAACAGCAACGTTGTGGGCATCATTTGCGAGTCCAACAAGTCAGCCAGCTCTACGGACGCGGAGGATTAAGAAATTCAAGCTTCAAGGACTGAGAACCGAACCATTTCAATCATGAAGCTTGGACGAGTCCTTGAAAGCAGACCCAGGTACTCGAGTCACTGCATCCATGCATCTCTAGGCCTTGGCAATCGAACACACAAAACGCTCCGCCGCGGGCTTCTCAACACCCGCATCCTTCTTCGCCGCCGCCTTGTCATCATCCTCATACACAAGATCGAGCCCTTCAGGCGCCTGACTCAACTCTTGCGGCACACCACCAATCGCATTCGTGAGCGAGTCTTCTTGCCCGCCAAGGGCAGCGCGCAGCACGTCGTCGCACCCCTCTTCGTATCGGTAGAAGATGAGAGCCTTGTCGGTCGCCTTGAGACCAGCCTTCTTGCGAAGCTTGTTGACGCGACTTGTGAGCTCACGCACGAGCGCCATGTGCTCAAGGTCGGCGTGGCGGCGGATGTCGAGCAGGATGACAACGTCGTTGTCGGTGCCAGAGTCGTACGTTGTCTGCTCGCCGAGATCTACGTAGCGGTTGACCGTCAAGTCACCGGCCACAAGGTCGATACCGTCAACCGTTAGCTTGCCATTCTCCTGGTAAGCCTTGACGGCATCTGACGAGACCTCTGGGAGACCCTTCTTGACGCGACCCAGGTCTTTTCGGAGTTTTCGACCGAGCACACCCCAGTCCGCCACCGCCTTGTACTGGATGCCAACAGCTTCTTCGTCCTGAGTAAACTTGAGCTCGACAACGTTGAGCTCTTCTTGGACGTATTGCTGGAGTGAGCGAATGTCGTCGAGGTACTCGGAGTCGGGGTGGTAGATGACGAGCTCTTTGAGAGGGACCTGCCGTCAGCTCAGACACCCTTTCGACTCACCCTAATCTTGATCAACTTTTTCTCGCGGATGACACGGCCAAGATCGATAACAATCTTCAAGCGCTGAACTTGGCGCTCGATGACAGTATCAAAGTACTCTGCGCGAACCTCTGGGAACGGCACAAAGTGAACCGAGCGAATGTCGGCCGACGGATCGCGAGGAGCGCCCGAAGATGGCATTAAGCCTTGGTAGATGGTCTCGCAGATATAAGGCGTGAAGGAAGACTGAAGTCAGCTTGGTCGACTTTAAACCCCACCATTGTCAAGCAAAGAGTATGCAGAGTCTCGTGTAGGGTGTTGAGCGCAGCACGCGTGTCGTCCTCACCACCCTCACCCTTCAGACGGCGACGGTTGAAGCGAATATACCAGTTGGTCAGGTCGTTGATGAGGTCAAGAAGACGGGGGATGACAGTGTACAAGCGGTAGGCAGACATTTCTTCGCGTACCAGCTTGATGAGCGACTGGCATCGAGCGAGAATCCAACGGTCCATGACGTTTGGCGATTTCGGCGCGTCATGGTCGTAGGTAAATGTCTTGCCCGTGCTGGCAAAGAGCTCGACCTGGCCAAGGTAAAAGTTGAAAGAGTTGACCCACTTGAGAATGACGTTGGACAACACATCCTTGACACCGTCTTCGCGGAAGCGGAGGTTGTCGCCTCGAACAATAGGAGAGTTGATGAGGAACATGCGAACAGCATCGGCACCGTACTTGTTGACAACCTCCATGGGATCAGGATAGTTCTTGAGCTTTTTGCTCATCTTCTTGCCATCGGCGGCAAGAACGAGACCAGAGACGATCAAGTTCTTCCATGGCGCCGTGTCGAAAAGATGGGTGGCAAGAACAAGAAGGGTGTAGAACCAGCCGCGGGTCTGATCAATACCTTCCGATACGAAGTCGGCAGGGAACGACTGCTTGAAGCGGGTCTCGTTTTCGAAGGGGTAGTGAGACTGAGCGTATGGCATGCTGCCAGACTCGAACCAGCAGTCAAAGACCTCTTCAATACGCTTCAAGTCACCGCGGCCTTCTTTCGATGGGATGGTGATGGCGTCGATGCTCTCGCGGTGGAGATCGGTGATGCCGGTGACGCCAGACAGCTCTTCAAGTTGCGCAACCGAGCTGACACAAACAATCTGACGTCAGCTTTGCCTTGACAGTAACTCACCTCTTGCATGTCCTCGCTTGCCCACAGAGGGATAGGAGTACCCCAGTAGCGATTGCGCGAAATGTTCCAGTCACGAGCATTCTTCAACCATCCGCCAAAGCGACCTTCTCCAACGTGCTCGGGCACCCAGCGTGTCTTCTCGTTGTTGGCAACGAGCTTGTCCTTGATGTTGGCAACGCGGACGAACCAGGCAGGAATGGCGCGGTAGATGAGAGGTGTTCCAGATCTGATGTCAGCTGAGTCTCACGCGCGACTCACCTCCAGCAGAAAGGATAGCTATGCATGATGTCCGAGCGGACGATAAGACGCCCGTTCTTTTGCAGATCCTTGATGATGAAGGGATCGGCCTCCTTGACAATCTTGCCCTGGTACTCGGGCACCTCGCTCGTGAACCGCCCAGACTCATCGATGGGACAAGGCGGAATCTCATCCTCGCGCACAACGCCGTGCTCTCTCGCAATGCGGTAATCATCCTCACCAAATGCAGGCGACTGATGGACGATACCGGTACCCGAGTCGGCAGTGACGTACGTGTCACAGAGCACGCGGAAAGCGCGATCCTCGTACTGCTCGGTAAAGTGGTCAAACATGGGAACGTAGCGCCAGCCCTTCATGTCTGTACCCTTAAAGCTGCCAACCTTCTTGTACTTGGGCTTTTTGGGGTCCTGCTTCTTGCCGCCCTGAAGCTCCTTGTACAGCGTACCGAGAAGGGCTTCGAGGAGGATAAAGTTGACGTCGCGCTCAATATCGTGGATTTTGATGTAGGTAAAGTCGGGGTGGACACAGAGACCGAGGTTGGAAGGAAGGGTGTATGGTGTTGTTGTCCACGCAAGAAGGGACGTCGTTGGGTCGTCAACCAATGGGAATGCAACAGTGACGGCGGGATCTGAAACCATGCGGTAATCTTCACCGGCTTCAAAGTTGGAAAGTGGGGTGGTGCAGCCGGTCGAGTAGGGCATGACGCGGAGACCGCGGTAGACTTGCTGCTTCTCCCAAAGTTGACCAAAGACCCACCAGACAGACTCCATAAAGGAGATGTCTAGCGTCTTGTAGCCAGTGTCAAAGTCAATCCAACGACCCATTCTCTCGACAGTATCCTTCCATTCGGAAGAATACCGCATAACAATGTCGCGGCACTCTTCGTTGTACCTTTCAATGCCCAAAGCCATGACATCAGCCTTGCCGGTGATGCCAAGTTTTTTGTCGATCTCGTGCTCGACGGGAAGACCATGTGTGTCCCAGCCGAAACGGCGCTCGACGTGGTGGCCGGTGGAATGGGCATGGCGAGTTACAATGTCCTGCCCAAGTCAGCATACGCTCTGTGAATGTGAGGTAGTGAAGGGATCGATGTTGCAGAGGAGTATTGAGAATTGCGGCTTGGATTCGCAGACAGACTGCGATGAGTCACCTCGATGCGTGCGAGCTGGAGTGGCATGAGCCTACGACCGAGACATCGTTCTCCCTATTCTGTGCAGCTCAACGCGAGTTGCAGAAGCACGTTGCGCGTTCACGCACGAGTCAGCAGCCCTGAATCTGTGACCAGCTGAGCTGTAGAGACCCATGCTCGTGGTGCCACGCCGCCCTCTTTACCGATGCCAGCTGATGAAAGGATCCCCGTTCAAGCTGGGACACGGTACAAGACCCGAGCTGCGTTGTAGTTGTGTTCGTGCTTGTCATACAAGCTCATGCACAATCTACAGCAGCTCGATTTGCCACGAATGTCGACAGCCGCCAAGAATGACCCCGATCGCTCAGTGTCATGAGACCAATATGCGCAGTTATGCCAGGTCGCGCGAACCGCTTTCCGCACAAATGCAAAGTCATAGCCGCGCAACAGCCATGTTGGTAACTTGAGCGCCAATAGCGTGACCAAGTTGCCGACGGTCGAGATACGAGCTTTAGAGTACGAGTAGCTACATGTACTCAGTGTTAGCGTCCAAGATGGCTTCGCTGGTATGAGCTGCTGGTGCGCGTGCTGCCTTGCTGATGCGCTACAGCGGCCGATAATGAGACGCTGATGGTAGCCATCATAATGGCTACAGAGCATTCTCGGCCTCTCCACTGCGGCCAAATATCGTGAGCAGGCCGCAAAGCACCATCTCAATCATCTGGACCTGGCAGTCGAGCTGCTCCACAAATCGTTCAAGATCAGCCGCTACATCGCCGTTGTGAAACCACGCAAGCCGACTTGACGTACTAGCCAAATTCGGATTCTTCGTGTAAGAAGGCTGCGCTGACTCCATTGCAGACATCGTAGCGGCGGGCATCCATGTCGGCCAAGTTTGGCAGTCCCACACTCAAGGCCCTTCTCATGGTCTACCCTAACAAAAGAGCAACTCGCCCAGTCGAAGTAGACTCCAAGTCAGCTTCGTTGAGAGAATGTAGCTCATACCGTCAAGCTGCCGTCGTAACCGACAAACAGCCACGGAAATAAGGTACTGTCGCTGCTTTTGCGATCTACAAGCTTTGTTTCGCCCTTGCAGAGCTTGAGTGCCAGGCTCCGCGCAGACAACCCTATAGCTCGGTTTCGGTGTCCAGTGCCATCAGGGTCTCCAGTGACTGCAACAACGTCATTCAAGTGTCGCAAGCAAAATGTTGCAAGAAATCCAAGCGACTTTCGGCTTCACTCAGGGAACGGATTGCGTTCAGACAAGTAGATGCGAGCGAGTTGCCAAAGCATGATCTAACGACCAACTCGATCGTTCTTCGGCGCTTTGCGCAACTCATCGAAGTCTAAACGTACACATAGCGCTGGAGCACGAGCATGACTGAGAGACATCAGCAGCCTTCAGTCGGCTGAGCTTGAAAAGCCTATGCTCGTACCAAGACGCAGCTTCCATGACCGATGCTCGACTGGCGCCGAATCTTTCATAGGCTAACACGCGATGCAAGCTCCGAGCTGAGCTGAACTCGTTTGTGAGCCTGTAGATCAAGCTCAGACCCCAATTCATCTCAGCTCGGTTTGCTTTGCAAAAGGACGAAAGCTGCCAAGAGACTAGACTCAGTCATCGTGAAATATCTGATTCCCCCTATTTGACAAAGCCGACATACGCAGCTGGATTCTCCCTGACAGCATCTTTCGGCTGGAAACCGTAGCAGGCTGCGCAGGGCTGAGCTTCAGAAACTTATCCTAATTGCCGTTCGAGACATGTGACTGTCTCATTGCCAGCGTACATTGAAAGCACGAGCAACAAGCCCTCAACTCGGTAGCCCTCAGGAAGCGGTACAAACAGAGTGATGTATTGCTGCCTTGATGACCAACTGCACTGCGGCCAAGGAGCGCACGACCCTAATAGCCTCTATAGCGGCTACGAAGCACATGTCCATCCTCGGCCGTACCATTGCCACCATAGCCTGACTGATCACCTTTCGCACTCCTGCGCGCTTGAATGGAGCTGTCGCCGTCAATTTCTGCTCACAAAGAGCGCGAGAATGCCACGCCGCTTCGTCGACACTCCGTCCCAACGCAGATCGCCCTGGCGAATGAACCATTTCCGGCTTGTACGTTCAGACGAGCTACGTTGCTTCGATTGCAAACATCATAGCGGCCGAAATATCGACGCAGCCAAGATCAGCCAATCCCCCAAGAGAACATCTTTTCAGCCTGCCAAGAAAGTACGAGCAACAGTCCGCCCTTCCATAGACTCAAGTCGTCCGCGGTCAAAAGAGTTGTGCTCGTACCGCCCGGTTGACCATCAAAACAGGATCTACAGCTGTTGATCTATGATCGACGAGCCCTTGTAAAGCCTGCGTGCCAGGCTCTGCATGCGGAACATCGCCCTAGCTTGCTCTCGCTCGACAGTCGCCAACACGCTCTCGGTTCAGGACATGCACAGCAATCCAAGTCTCTTGCACGAGCTCGCGCCGCGCATTTAGCGGTGACTATCACAGACGAGTCCGGCTTGAATAAACCAGCGACCTCCGCTGATCCGACTAAGACGCGCGAGCTACTGAAAGATGAGGCGCAATCGACCGAAACGGTCGTCTGGCTTCACTTCTTGCAGCTCAATGCGAGTTTGAAAGATCTATCGAGCGTTGAGTGCACAGAGGTCGCAGCTGCAGCCTACAGTCGGCTGAGCAGAAACGTCCACGCTCGTGCCGTCATGGCGTCTTCGTGACCGATGCCCAGCTGTCTAGAGTTTCCTTTGGAGCTGAGACTTCACGCGAGAACCGAGCTGCGCTGAATTGTTTTGAGCTTGTGATACAGGTTCGTACACAATCTAGACTTAGCTCGGAAAGCATCGCGAAGATAGAAGCTGCCATGAGACTCCTCCGATGATTATGCGCTCTCTGAACGCGCAGTGTCAAGACAAAGATATGCGCAACCCCAATCGCAAGCGTTAGCCGCGTCTGGCTACACTGCTTGGATGAGGGCGCAGGGGCCCTTTGTTGATGACTCAAGGTTGAGACCCGTAGGCCGGATCTGTAATTATATGCGAGCTTGCGCTTAGAGCATAACGCGCCACTCTTGCACCGACGTTGCCTCCCAGGTGGCTACGCTTGCAAAAGATGCTCGTGCTGACTTGCCGACGATGCCTGGGGGACCAAGTTCTGTCGGCCGAGGATGACTGCAATATGCTAGCCTTATCAGTGGCTACAGAGCTTACGCCTGTCCTCGGCCTCTTTGCACTGCCTTTCCAACTCGTTCTTTCGAATTCATCCTTTGTTCAGCCCACGCCACTCACCTTGATCGTTCCAGCGAGCAAATGCCCGTAATGAGGTTTACCCGTCGCAAAGGGAGGTCCATCATAGAATGAAAACTCTGGCTTTCCTTCTGAAAGCTTTTGTGAAGTCTTGAAAGCGTCAATCTGTCTCCAGTAGTTGAGGACTGTTTCTTCACTTTTTGGAATGTTGATTGAGACTGACGCTGTATCATTTGTTAGTCTACAGACGGTATTGTTGAGAGGTGATAGCTTACGGTCATAAGGCAGGAACGACATGATTCGCCTTTGTCAGCAAGTTATTAGCTTTAGTTGGGATGAAATGAGCCAACTGTCTTTTCCACGTGGCGGTAATATCATTGACTCGGTAGGGGGTTAAGTATCAAGTCACGTTTCATGACCACGCGGTAGACGTTTCGGGTGTTAATCGGGAATCAACAACCCGTAGCACCACAAGATTCAGGGCGAGGGCGAGGTTCGGGTCCGAGATAAGCAAACCTACAAGCACGTGCATACAGCTATGCAAGGACAAGGACAAGGAATACAGCCAGGCCAAAGTGGAGGGCAAGGTCAAGGTCAAGGGCAAGGAGGACAATCAGGTACACAAAACAGTGCAGCGTTAATGCAGTTCTTGCAAGTACCACATGGCAACAGATAGCACGTGCTGATAATACTAGGCAAGCTCAACAGCAGCAGCAGCAACAAGCCAACATAGGTGGATCACAACAAGCACAAAGATTCATGCATCCAGGTCAAGTGATTCCACCTCAACTTCAAGCGCAATTAGACCGCGTTAGAACTTTGCCACAGAATGAACAGCTTGTTTTCTTTCAACGCTTGCATCAAGCTAGAGGCCAGCAGCAGCAAATGGCCCAGCAGCAGCAACAGCAACAGCAACAGCAACAGATGGGCATGCCCCAGGGCGGACAGCAAGGTGCCAACCCTGACGAGTTGATGCGGCAATTGGAAGCACTGCATCAGAATAACAATCACGCAAGGCAACGACAGTTGTCGACGGGTTCAACACCTAGCGGGCAGACTATGCAGCTGCCTGGTGGGGGTGGGGGACTCGGACAATCGCCTGGTCCAGCTGCTTCTTCTCCACCGTCTCTAGATGCTCTTCAAAGGATGCGCGAAGCACAACGACTCGCTCCCAACTCGCGTCCAAGCAGCGCAGCAAGCACCTCTACACAAATCATCCCATCAATCCAACACCAGAATCAAGACACTCATCAACCTCTCATCCCCCAACCACCCAGTCAACAACAACAATTCCTCACCCATCTCCAAGTCTTCATGCTTAAACGATCAACTCCCCTCCCACCCTCCATCACATCCTCCGAAACAGCAGGGACCCTTCCCATCGGTGATCGCAGAGTAGATCTCTATCGCGTTTGGGCAGCTACAATGTCTTCAGGCGGTTATCAGAAAATGTCAGCGATGCAAGACGGTTGGGCAAGGTTGGCAACTCATCTCGGTTTACCGCCAACACTTGGGGCGGATTATCCCTTGGCGGTGGGGAGACAGGCGGGAACGGGAGAATGGGTGTATCAGGGAGAGAGGAGAAGTGAGAGTTCGGCGGAACATTTGGCGGCGGCTTATCTGGCTTGGTTGGGGCCTTTTGAACAGGCTTATAATAACAACAAGGCGAAACAAATGGAGGGTATGGGTCAGCAGCAGCAGCAGCAGGGGCAACAGCAGCAGCAGCAGCAGCAGCAGCAGCAGCAGCAGCTTGGACAAGGGTTACCGACGCATCAGCCTCTCAATGCAATGCAGCAATTTCAACAGCAACAGCAGCAGCAACAGCAGCAGCAGCAACAACAGCAAAGGGTTGGTTCGCCACAGCAAACGGTCAAGCAGTCCCCTCAGCTGCAGAATCTGCCAAACCCGTTGGCGAATGCTCAGCAGAGATCGACGCCTGTACAGGCAAAGATGGAGCTTCAAGAGCAGCAGACGCAGACTCCTCAACAGCTATTGGCAGCTTTGCAAGCTCAGCAACAACAACAGCAACAGCAGCTACATCAACCACAACAGCAGGCACAAGGTGCTTCCTCCAAACAACCTCTTCCTCCGATCAGTACTCAACTCCCTAGAGCGCCGACACCCGTTGCGCAGACACCGACTAATTCAACTCCGCGGGCGCCAACGCCAGCAGCCATGACACCGAGTGCGCCGACGCCAGAACAGCCCGTCTCGACGGACAAGAAGCGAAAGCGAAAGAAAGGTGAGCCTAGCACACGAATTCACTGACAACCAGACGGCTCAGCTACACCTTCCATGACGCCCAAAACTATCCCAGAGCCTAATGTCGCTGTTGTGCTGCCCAAACGCCAGCGCTTCAAGGTGGAATACAAGCCTCTTGCCATCACACCGCGCACTACAGCCGGATGGGATCTCGAAAACGTCGTGGCGCAAACAAGCATCATCAAAGCTGATCGTGTTCCCCGGCGCAACGACGAGCTCGGCGCTGTCGATCTCGAGTCGCTAGCCATGGCCATGGCTTCACGTCTTCCTCAAGAAGTGTCGTATGCGCTTTCGGTGCTGGCAATGCTTTCGGTCCCTGAGCCGGGCGAGACGCAGCATGGGTTGGATCTACATCATTATCCGGATCTACTGCTGGAGTTGCTGGATCTGATTGCGGAGTCTACGTTTGGGGAAGGGGGCTACGAGGCTTGGCGAGAGGGATATGATGCGGTGTGTGCGAGTGGGGATCCAAATGCTTTGACGCATAGTGAGATTGTGGCGGAAGGGACGGACGTTGCGTGGTGGCACGAGGGTCAGGCGACGAGCACGCAAACGTCGCCGAGAGAAACGGCAGTGGCAATCGCTGGCATCAATCTGCTCCGCAACTACTCGATGGCTGAAGACAACCAATCCTTCTTCTCGAGAACACCGCAGCTGTTACAGCTACTAGGCAACGTCATTGACGCGCGGCTGTGTCGAATACCCAGCCTCGCAATTCAGCAGCCATTCACCCATGCAGAACTCTGCAGAGTCCGCAAAGACGTCTTGCAGATCCTTGCGAATCTAGGCTTTAATCTTGATCTACGGACGGTACCCCTCGAGACGACTATGAGCTACTTGCATCTCATCCAGTCGGTTGTAGCCGATGCGTTGGAGCAATCACTTGCTCTTCGACCAATGTACGGTCCTCAACCTCGGCCTGATGACGCAGTGCCTCTCAATCTCGATCACGCCCTCAATGCCTTTTCTCACTTTGCGCTCGCCGATACGAATCGCGAGGTCCTCGCGCGGGTCGCTCCCGAACTCCTCGTTTCGTTGTTTGAAGCATTCGTCAAGCTTTTGCCCTTGACGCGGTACGACTTTGCTTTGCTGCAGTCGAGTGATACGCGGCTTGGTCACGTTGAGTGCGTTGCTCTTTGCCTCTTCCACCTTGCTTTCTTGGCGCCTTTGGCGGTGCGCACCCAAATGCGCCAGAGGCCTGGCACGCTGGTGATCCTCACGCGCATCATCTTCGATTATGCCCCTCGAGGTCCCGATTTCATGCAGAACCCTTTTAACGTGCTGTGTCGGCGATTGACGGAGACGCTAGGGTGCTTGAATCAGGCGAGTGTGGGCGAGGCGCCATCGATGGCTTTCAGTGCTGGAGCTGGGAACGGGTGGAAGCCGGGCAAGGCGAGGCCTATTGAGCCAGGGTTGTTGGCTGCGTTCGAGACGGCTGTTGTGCGGACACTGGCGGTGGAGAAGATGGATCCTGTAGCATTCAACGAGCTCGAGGCGCTGTTGTGGGCACAGGTGGATGTAGATGGCTAGATTCACATGCACGTGAAATATTGATGACGTGCCTGGCGAGTGTAATGGACGTTTCCAGAATCGTTGCTCTCAGACCTTGACAACCATGGCTGCCCCTCCTTCGCTTACTCCTTTCCAAGCTTCTTACCACTGGAGAGTACGTGGCTTCTGTGGTATTGCTGACGACAGAACAAAAATTGCTACCCATGGAGTGCAGAGTGGTTCAAGACTGAAGTCCCTGGGACGAAGGTTGCCGAGGGCAAGCAGTCTGCTGTGATCAAGACGGTGACTTCTGTTGAAGGCGACTGTGACCTCGGTATGCGCAAGGGCAAGCTCTTGACCATCTATGACCTTCGCGTGGAGATGGAGTGGGAGGGCACTGGCGCAGACGGCTCGGAAGTCAAGGGTACTTTGGTTGTCCCCGAGGTCAGCCACGAGGCTATTGATGGTCTCTCGGACTACGAGGTGAGCTTTTCCAATGATATGAGCTGATTTCAGTTCGAGTTCTCGTCGTCCACGACCGTTGTTGCAGCCTCAGAGCTCGTGGCCTTCCTTCGCAAAGCCTTCCCACCGGTGCTCACAGAAAAGTTCAACTCCTTTGCGCCGGCCCTTGTTGCTGCGCACGGCGACTTGACCCCCAGTCAGTCGGGCTCTGGTGCTACAACTCCATCGTATGCGCCAGCTCCACCTGCGCCAGCTGCCAAGGAGGAAAAGAAGCCTGTCAAGGAGTCGGGAGTTGGGAACACGGCTGCCATTAATGTCGAGGCTCGACTGCAGGCTAGCGCAGAGGATATCTGGGGACTTTTGACCGAAGAGTCCAAGATTCCAATGTGGACTCGAGCTCCTGCAAAGGTAAGTGATAGTTTTTGAGGGCATACACTGATGCAGATCTCCCTCACTCCCGATTCCGAGTACGAGATGTTCGGTGGTGGTGTCCGAGGCAAGATCGTCTCTATCGACCGTCCTAACAAGCTCGTGCAAACTTGGCAGCTTCGCAACCCGTCATGGCCTGCTGCACACTACGGCACCATGACCATCTCGTTGAAGCAGGGCGAGGACTCCACTCTCGGTACGCGGTCTCAGTAATACAGCTGACTTCAGTTACATTCAACCTCGACGGCGTCCCCAAGGGTCAGGAGGAGCAAATAACGTCGGCACTTGATGCCTACTACATTAGAGGGTATGTTTTCATGCTTTCAATTGAACTGACGACAGGTTCAAGACAATGGGGTTAGTGCTCTCCGTCTCCACACCAGTGCCACGAGCTACCAAGCCAGTGCCCAAGCCAAAGACAAAGACAAAGTCGAAGGGTAAGACGACGCCCGGAGCAAAGTCGCGCCCGGCGCGGACTGAGCCCATGCTGTCGTCAACGACAGTCGCAGTCACGGCAATGGTGGGCTTGGTGGCTGCATTCGGGGCACTAGTGTGGCAGTCGTTTCCAAAGTCATGAACCTGGCTGATGCATCGCTCGCATTACAGACTCGGCACGATTCTTTAATCAGCACAAATACAAGACATGCATACATGTGGATCGCCAAGGACAACCGCTGGCTATTCTAGAATACCTTATCGCGTGGGACGCACGGACACAGGCGGATGGAGTTTCGTGGGTACTCCGTCGCGCTCGCGATCTTCATTGAAACGAACTATAACAACGACTCGTGATCATGATGTTGAAGCCGGACTGAACGTGCGACCGCAGTCACAGCATATAGCAGCGCCAGCAGCAGCCGCACAGCAAATTAGACCCAGAAAACCGATTTGAAGATTACGAGCGATTTATGTAGGATCCCCCGCGTTTGCCGGAAGGGTGATCCGATCAGCATCACGGGTGGTTTTCATGGTGAAAAACGCAGGGATCCTTCACAACTTTGCAGTAGGGTAATCCTGCCTATTTCATAACCAGGTTCAAGCCGGCAATGATGATTTCAACGGATGCGATTATGGAGATGGCGACGTTGACATGGATGAAGGCGGTTCAGAGAAGGTTGCAGAGAAGCAAGGGGAGGAAAACGCTAAGCCCCAGGAAGAGGAGTTGGAAGACGAAGAGTTGCATTTTGCGGGCATTCCTCGGAGAGCTGTGGAGGAAGGAGTCTTTCGTGAACAGGATTGTGCGCCTTCGGAGGAGCTCGTCCCCTATTTGCATGCTCGCATGGCTGAAGGGGTTATAAATGATGTCGCATGGCCGACGGGGTTATGAATGATGATCACTTCAATCTTGAACCACAAGCATACCTACGGGACAACATCGACAACTATCAGCGTGTCCATGGTTTACCACCTGCTCTCCCACCTCAACGCATCACTCCTCTGAAAGAACCCGAGTCATTCGTCACAACAGCCATATTCCTCATGGCTCTCAAGGCTCTCAACTTCAGTGTGATACTTGCCCGCTTCCCAATTCGTCGTTGATAAAGATGCGCAAACTAGTCATTTGGAACTGATGCCTCGAGCTCGTCTACCGCGTGTTGGACGACAGGATCATTTGCGACGGAAGCGGGCAAGCATCACGCTGAGGTTGAGAGTCATGAGGAATATTGCTGTTATGACGAATGACTGGGGTTCTTTCAGAATAGTGATGCGTTGAGGTGGGAGAGCAGGTGGTAAACCGTGGACACGCTGATAGTTGTCGATGTTGTCCCGTAGGTATGCTTGTGGTTCGAGATTGAAGAGCTTGCAAATAGAAGACGAGCTCCTCTGCAATCGACTGGAACCTCAACGGGCCAAGAGGCGCAAGGGCAGAGCTGAAGTGGGTGCCTTTGAGATTGTTCACGAAAGACTCCTTCCTCGACCCCTCCCAAAATATTGCCCGCAAAGTCCAGCTCTTCGTGCTCCAACTCCTCTTCCTGGAGCTTAGCGTCTTCCTCCCCTTGCTTCTCTGCAACCTTCTCTGAACCGCCTTCATCCATGTCGACGTCTCCATCTCCATAATCACATCCGTTGAAAGAAATCATTATCGCCGGCGTGAACCTACGTTTTCCACCATAAAAAGCAGCCGTGATCTTGATGGGATCACCCTTTTCGGCAAACGCGAGGCATAATAGGGATCTTACAAGCATCGCTTCTTTCGATTTTCTATGTCTGCACACAACTTACATGTGCTCAAGAGTATCAAGATCATATACAGATCAAGTCGCACGATCTCGAAGTCCGCTTTCGTCCATCGGCTAAGACATCAGATTCTGACTACCATCAAATTCTGGGGAGGCAGGTTCGACTCCTGCAAGTGGATGCTTTTTGTGTTTTTTTTCTGTTCTTTATCTTCCGAGTTGCCATGGGTCACTTGTGAGCTGGCATTCAAGTCCGGACTACAATCTTAATGCGAGCGTCAAACCGGAAAAGGGTATCACAAATGACTTGCATTAGACGAAAGGGACCCGTCAAGAGCCCAGAAACAAGAACTATACCACTACTCGAAAAATCCATCATTGCGCGGACTCGCGAGAGTTCCATGAGCGTGCACCGCGCTTCCGCAAGGCTCGTTTGCGCGCGCGAGTCTCATGACGACGCTTGACCTCGGGATCGGCAAAACGTTCAAGAGCTCGCCGGGGCCGGCAATGCTTCATCGTGGCAGAGGCCGAGGCGGCAGAAGCTGCTGCGAAGACAGGGGAGGGAGTTGACGCCATGGATGGTGAAGCTGGCGTAAAGGATGGGAGGACAATCGAGGAGAAGGATGAAGGCGGAGCCACTCGCTCAGCACTCTCTGCTCCGCCGTTTGCAGCTACCGAGGGGCCAGCCGCAGTCGATGAGGATGCGACGGTCACGGATGACTCGGCGAGAGCTGCCGGCTGCTGTTCAGGAGCGGCTGCAACGCCAGCGAACAAGTCGGTCTGAGCGCCGTTCATGTACCCATATTCACCGTTGTCTGTTGTCAGCACGGGACGACATGGAAACGTACAAAAAGGAGGGTCATATGTGCCCTGTGGATTATTGTTGTGATCAAGCTGGTACCAGAAATGAGGCTGCTTGGCGCCGACGGTGCAGTTGCTGGTGTCCACTGGGTAGTGGCACTTGTTTGCCGTTTGGGCTAAGGTGAGCCTTGATTTTGCGCAGTGACTCACGTGGAGGCAAAGCACGAGTCTCGGTGGCCCCTGTGACCTTGCAACGGTACATCAGAACGTAATTCTGCTCACTACCGGCGTCCGCAGAGTGAACTGAGGTCAGTCATGCACCTGGCAAAGGACTTACTCCAACCCCACATGCAAATGCAACCTCCTTCGGGACTAAGGTCAGCGTAGCCAGAGAGTTGCGTACCAAGCAGGGAGATCGGACGGGATCTTGTACTCGACATTTTTCAGCCACGGGGAAAGCCAGTCGGTTGAGATGACAGTGAAATCTTCAGGCTTTACGGTGTGAGGGTCGGATTTGTCTACCATCAGCCATTTGCAAAGCGTCAATACTCACAAGCAATGGACAGACCGGTACCCTTGACGTCAACAGGGTTGGACGACTGCCAGGCATCTGAAGTGTGCATGGCGCCAATGCCGCCTTCGGGCCCATCGCCCTCGCAGGCGTAGATGCCTTTTTGCTGATAGTCGTTCTGGCCATATTTGGTCAAAGCCTCTGCGTTGTCAGCCAAGCTCGGATAACCACGCACTGTTACAAGCAATCTGTCCATGATAGCTCCCTCCAGCCGGCAGCTCCATAAAGACACCATCCTTGGGAGGTTGGTTGATCTTGCCGTGGAACCACCACTGGTCGAACGGGAGGTGGTCAAGAGGGGTCACAATGTCGCTCTGGTTTGGATCATCGGTCCAGCCGAAGACACCCAAATGTCAGATAGGGATCATCACAACTAACTTACTTGGGTCCCAAAGCGCCAAGTGACCAAGCGCAGGAAGGGCGTGAAGAAGAGCCACGAGGGCTGTAGCTTTGAAAAGCATTCAAAAGAGTGTGGTGGGCCGTCTAGGCGGATATCTGGATGGTAGGATGAAGAAGTTTGAAGTCGGACAAGAGACAAAGGCGTATCGTGGCCCGCACGATAGGAGTTCGTTTCAGATTTGAACAGGGGTAAAGGAAGGGCGAAAGCGCAAAGGGTGGTCCAGCCACTTCTGTCGAATGTTGAAGCTCAAAGTACCTGACTTAGAAAGATCTCCGATGGCTGACTGTGGGCAGTGTCTGCGTGATTGTCGCTCGCTGTAACCGCGTCGACCGCATCGAAAAGGGGTCCGACGCGACGTTACGTCACATGCACGGAGTAACAAAGTCTCGGATGCTCGGGCCTGATCGACTACACAGCGACAATGGCTATGCCTTGGCGAGGCCGGATCTTTTCAACCGGACTCTGTATTGTACCGTGCTGGTCAGGTTGCGCTAAAGTGCTCTCCAAAGTGCAATAGCGAAGTGGCATACCAGTTATTGTAATATAAAAGCGCCACATCATGCGAACAGAATGCATCACGACAGTACAGCGATCAGATGCGAAGACAAGACATCGGCCTCCTCGGCAACCACTGCTGTCAGATCGAGACAGAGAGACACACGCACCCTTTAATACAATCTTGACAAACGCGCGAGCTATCTCAGGCTTGTCCTTTTCCAGCTTCTCCAGCCCCGCCTTGTCCATCTTCCACAATTGAGCGTCGCGCTCGGCGACGACTGTGGCGTTCCGCTCCGTGTCACTGAGCATACTCAGATCTCCAGCGACCGTGCCAGCTACCATAGTCTCCTGTACTAGCTCCGTGTGGTCATCGTAAGCATAAGTCGCCCGAAGGGAGCCGGATTCGATGATGAACAAGCCATCGGGGGCGTCGCCCTGCGACCACAGTGTTTCACCCGTCGAAATAGGTCTCGACGTAAAGTATGGCACGATCTGATAGAAAAAGTCGTGTGACAGGTCTGTGTAATCGGCAAAGGTCTGCAGGAGGGTGGGCAGCGGCTGAACAAAGGTCGGCTTGGGAGCAGAATCCCCACTCCCACTGTGAGCTGCAGTCAGTATTGACTCAGCTTACGTGCACTCACCCTTGGGGAGGGTATCGTCGCCCGCCTTGGCTAGGTGGCTTCTTCGTGGACTGGAAGAGAATGACTCGTTGAGGTTGAATGATGGCTCGGAGATCGAGGGGAAGTCGATGTCTTTCGCGACGTGACTAGAGCGCCGCTGACTCTCATAGAATGCGGTTCTGCCGTCAGTCAAGTATCTTACTTCTGACGTACAAGTAGGCATTCTCGGTCCACTCGAGAGCATCGTTCAGCACGGCAAAAACCTCCACTCGTGTGCCCTCGCGATCACACCACAGGTCGACACCCTGCAGAGCACTCCCAACGAGGCCATCCGGGTTGGCGCCGCAAAGGATCATCAGAACATCTCTGGCCGCGAGAAGACGCTGGATCCGGACAAATGCCTCGGCAGACGAAAAGTCGAGGCCATGAACAAGCGCAAAGTCGATGACTGTCGTCAGCTATGCTTGCCTGTAAACTTACTCAAGAAGCGAATCGGATTGTGGTCCCATTTGGCCTGTTCCAGCAACTTTCGAATCTCTTCCTCGACGAGCGTGATTGTCCCAAAGAACACTTTCATCAGCGCTTTCTTCAAGGAACACTTACAGAACCCTTGCAGCTTCATCACACATGTTTGAGAGCCAATATTCTGGATGAAGGCTCGCTGAGCTCGTGGACGGCGAACGGTCGATTTGGCCGTTGAGCCGTTGAAGACTGTGCGAATAGCGCGGCGACGCGAGCTTTGAACGACGAAGAAGACGCAAGCGAGGATGATACCGAGTAGGAGACCGATGACAAAGTCGAAGCTGCCGTTAGCGAGCGACAGACGTGGCAACCTACATTGTCATGCCGATAGTGATGACCCAGATAGTGATGTACTCCATCCGGTTGACTCGATTCCGCGTGTCCCATACAGCCTGATATCAGCCTGTTCTCGAACAATAGGTATTCACCTCCAAGGTCAGATCAATGCCGAGCACGAAGATCAGAGCTCCCACGACCATGACGGCTGACATCAGCAGTTAGACACATGAGTTGACACGTACGAAGATATCCGATCACGGTCGGTCCAACAAACATGATGGCTGCGGTCGCAGCAGCCAGCATGAGACCAGAAAGTCGAGACCCACCTCCAACTCGGTAGACTGGGGTCAGCCACGCCTGGCCGTATTACTTACAAAGCACAGTGTTGACATAACACAGGTAGTTCGGGACGGTTCCAGTCAAGCCAGCCGCTAGATTGGAAATACCATGGGCGATCAGTTCTCGATCCAGCTTGACGTTGTCCTCAGCCAAAGACACGCCGAGCGCAGGGACATTTAGCGGAACGTGAAGAATGCCAAAGAACACGAGCGCAAGCTGCGTTGGCATAGCAGCCCAAAATGCGGCCCAATTGGTGTTCTTAAAGTCCTGCCGGTCAGCGACAACTGAGCCCGTAGACTCACATAAAGTGTATAAAACTTCCACCATGGCTGCGTCGACTTTCCAACATCAAAGACCCATCCCTGATCTCTAAGAACGCCAAAGTCGCAGCGGCCGATGGCAATGACGATGTAGAAGACGACGGGAATGACAAAAAAGTAGGCGGGAAAGATGAGCTGATGGTGGAAACGATGAGTGATGAGACGTAAAAGAATTGCGAGTGCAAGGGGAATGAGCCAGAGAGCTAAAGCGTGGCCGGAGCCAAAGAATAATCGTAGCGTCGCCATGTTGTACTCGAAGCCTTCCTCCTTGAGACCACGCGAAACCTCCAAACCCGTCTCAACCAAGAAAACACCAACGCCACCAATGCAGCCGACCAGAATGTGTCGTGGAAAGTAGCCGATGAGAACGCCAAGACGATATGTGCCGAGCGTCATGAAGACGAGACCAGTCAAAATGGCACTGAACGCGAAGGACGCCATGGTGGTGGCAATGATAGCTTGGGCCTATCGTCAGCTGAGCTTACCTGAATGCGTACATCATCACCGATGGACTCTTCAATGACATTGATCAAGATGTGAAAGAACGGAACAGCTTCGATCTGCATAGAGCCGTTTCCACCCCTGCTGTCAGCTCTGTTCACATCTGGACCCACTTGAAGATGCTTCCGCCGAGTGAGAATGTCAATTGCGAGATGATGCACCTGTCGTTAGATGATTCCAGTTTCACAGACGTACGACATGAAGAACATGGATACACCGAGGGATCCAAAGTCTGTGAAAAACGCATTGGCAGGGAATCTGTTATCAGCAGATGAGAGAGATGGAGCGACTCACAGAATCATGCCATAACTGACACCATCAAGCACATTGAGCAGCAGACCCAAAATGACGGCCGGCAATGCCTTGATAGGTTCCTCGACGCACTCGCGGACCACGTCCCTCGCGGTCAACTTGCCGGCTCTCGTCTTGAGGTTCTCTGCGCCATCTGTGAATTTCCTGACCAGCCTATGAGGCATAGGTGGTGCTTTGGGCTTTGAAAGCAAAGGTGTGTCCTCGTCTGGCTCCCCGCCTGAAGCGAGATACGCCCTCAGGCCCGAGCTACCGTGCTCATCTGCTTCGTGCTCGGTTGAAGAATATGCGCGCGGTTTAGGCGTCTTATCCCCGTCTGCGCCTTCGTACTTTGAAGAGGCGGTGGAGGTTGAGCGGGATGTCGACGGACGGCCCAAGCCGAGCACTCCTGCCAAGCCGTTGGCGCCCGACGCTGGCAGCTGGCTATAATGCGGACGAGGGGTATCTTCGATATCATCAAGTGAGCTGGCTTTGCTCGTGTTTCGTCGTTCAAGCATGAGGCTCAAACCACTTGGACCAGGGGTACCAGGCGAAACCGTGACTGGAATCTTCGGTGGTGAGGGCTGAAGGCCTGAAGGCTCTGCTTCTTCATCTGCAGTAAAAGTTTCACTGAGATGACTGCGACTGTGTCGAGGTGGGGAAGGTTTGATGACCTCTTGTTGCGAAGCTGGGTGGCCATCCATAGAGGTTGACGGACTGATGTTGAACCCTGGTCTAGCGTGTGAAGTGAACGACATCGACGCCAGTCTATTGGACGAATCTCGAATCGCTTTCGAGTCGTTGGAGCCAACAGCCGTCTCGTCAATCCTACTCAGATGCTGCGACTGCGTAAACTGGCTATCACTGTCGCTCACACTGTCACCATCATCATCCCTTCTCGGAGGCGGTGGCCTCGCACTCGACAGACTAAACCGCCTCGCAAAACTATCAACGATGCCCCCGTGTCCACCAGGAGGCGAAGTTGAAGCTGAAGAAACACCGTGTTCGCCAAAAAGCGAGAACGAAGAGTTTGATGGTGTGCCGTGAGTGTGCGAAGGAAGGATTGGCCCGTGAGTGTGATTGTGCAGTGATTGCGAAGGCGTATGTGTTGGTAGATGAGGTGAAGCTGCTGGATCTCGAGCAGGCATCTTGACCTGCCCTTGCTAGGCCGTTGAAGCTTTGCTAGTGGTCTGTCCGCTGCTGGTCAAGCTGAGAGTTGCAGCAGCTCGTATCGTCGCTACGGCAAAGTTGGAGCTCCACAAATTGGGAATTCGCCAACCAAACGGCAAAGATAAGCACCTCTTTCGGACTGATAGACCTGCCCGACACGCAATTCGGGATCACACAAATTCAATGCTGCTCTCTCAGTGTGCGTCTTACAGAGATTTGTTTGCGATTTGAGAAGAGCTCGTCGGGAAGAACCGTGAAATCTGAACTTTATCGTGTTACAAGAAAGCCACGTGGCGAGAATCTCTCTGTCTAATCACGTGTGGATGGCGCCGCGTGTTACATGCATGGATGTTCTGAAGCTAACACACGACCTATCGTTCTTTCCTCCATCCCAGTATGCCAGCCCTCACAGAAGACCAAAAACACCTCACCATCACAAGCGCATTCAAAGGTACTCCCTCTCCCATCTTCCTACTGACCCAAAGCGCGCGAAAAAGCATACAGCCCATATTCAAAGTTCAGAGTTGGAGCTGCCCTGCTCACGCCCGAGGGTGAGGTCGTGCTGGGATGTAACGTTGAGAATGCCAGCTACGGTGTGTTGAGTTATGAACGTGGAATCATGCTGATGGGTAGGTGGGACTATCTGTGCTGAGCGTACGGCGATCGTCAAGGCTGTTGTAAGTCGTGTGCGGGAGGCGACCTGACATACAGAGTGAAGGCCATCAGAAATTCATTGCTCTAGCAGTCTGCACGTACGTCCCGTCCCTCTACCATCCATTCAACGCCACTAACACGCACAGCGACATTCCCTCAGCCTCAATCTCACCCTGCGGAATCTGTCGCCAAGTCCTCCGTGAATTCTGTCCCCTCAACATGCCCGTCTTTCTCTGTTCATCAACCTACACCTCCCCCTCCCAAATCACCGATGAAAAGTTCGTGATCGTAAAGACTATCGAGGAATTGTTGCCTATGAGTTTTGGGCCTGAACACCTTGAACTTGAGCGTTCGTAGAACATGCATTTCTATAAGAGATTGGATTTGGAGAGACGGGATTTAGCGATTAGCCAGACGTCTTGAGTGCCTCTTGCTACTTCTGCTTGCCATTCTGCGCTTCCTATGGATAATGTTTTGGGTGGTGCTGATGGGAGGAGGACGAGGTCGCGGTCGGTTTCTGTGAGAGGGACGGGTGTGTTAGGGAGACCGAGATGGGATTCGAGGAGGGTGACGATCTCTTGTCTTGTTCGACCATTGACAAAGATCAAGTAGCGCAAAGTCGGATACTGCTTCTCATACAGCTCATTCAAATGCGCAAGCCTTCCCAAACATCAACACACATCCACCAAGCCATCCGCAGTAGACGAACCGATCAAGGACCACAAGCGGCGTAGCTCCGCCTTTTCCACCTTGTTCAATCGAACTACTAGCACTTAATCCTTTCGTCTCGCCAATCACAGGATGCCCACTCAGAAACAACGCCTTGTCTTGATCTGTCCAGTTCTCAACGATGCTCGCACAGAGATCGACGAGAGATGTCCATGTGGATGGGATGCCGGACGCATGGACTGATGGAGCGAGTTTTTGTTGGAGGATGGGAGTGGGTTCGAATAGGTAGGCGAGGGCTTGTTGGAGGGATTCAAGAGTTGTTGGAGGTACTGAAGGGAGTGACATGGTGGGATCTGTTTGTGGTTGGTGAGAAATGTAGCTGGAGCTAGGGCTTGCAATTGGGGAAGATAAGCGACACGTGCAGTGATCGCCCGCCGGAGCTTTCGTGCAGAGCTTTCAGACATTGACAGAACGACATGATTCACAGATACTCAGATGCAGGATAGAATGATCGCTTGAGCCGCTAGTCAGCCAGTCAAAAAGTCCCTGAAAGCGGTTCTACAGCTTGAAAGACGCTCGCAGTGCTAGAGTAATTGTACCAGCGTGCCTGAGAGACGCGTCGAGTTGATTTCTCACTTTGGGTGGGTCAAAGCTTACGACGAATCTAAAGCCTCTTGTCTTGCGCCAGTCATCAGAGCCGTATCTAATCGGGGTTCGATCCGATCACCACCTGCATCACCACTACCCTCGCAGTGTGGAAAGAGTCATCAGTTCAAAGGAGGTAGCGGTTGACATAAAGATCAACGCGCGCACGGACGCGACGCGTACAGGGGGTTTCTTTCGAGGACTGCGTGGTCGGCCTTTTATTGTCTTTTTGAACCTTTCTTCTATCCACCCATCTCAACTGCTTGCTGTCTTCTTACTGCATCCTAGTATAGTGTAATCCCCACCAACTGTCGTCCTTCCTTATACTCCACACTCGTTAGATTTCACAATCAACATGTCGACCCCCTTTCCACCAGCTTTACATGCCTCGACATTCACAGAGACGGACAAGCAACGAGCAGACAAGCTAGCTGCTGCCAAGAAGAGGGTAAGTCTCTTGCAGGCAGAAACAGACTGACAAGACAGCTACGAACGTTTCGCGCTGCTCGTGGCTCGGACCTCGAACCCCTAGCGACACAAACAAACATTGACAATATTCCTGTCGAGACGCATGCGAGAGGGAGATCAAGTGATAAAATGGCTCGTAGAGGGATGCGTGGAATCACAGAGCCTTTGTCCATCTCGCCTGGGCATTCTAAAACCTCGAGCAATGCTGGGCAGCAGGTCGAGGCAGTGACGGAAGATGTCGTCTCAGCGGCTTCAAGTCGTCTCAACACCTTTTCATTCGGTACCAAACCACAAACCGTACCCCGTCAACCACTCCTCCCATCTCTAGCGCTAGCAGCGTCAGCCTCTGAAAAACCAAGACCTCTCTCAACTCCTACCCTCTCCCTCGACCCCTCCCTGCTCGGCCCGCTCAGACCTCCATCACTCCTCTTGACAATCGCAACTCCATCAACCGAAGAACCTCCTCTCCCCACAACGCCCCCACCCCGTCAACGCAAACGACATTCCCACACTCGATCCACATCCATCTCGATCCCCTCTTCAAGACCCCAATCCCTAGCTGCATTCCCTATCCCCATCTCGCCAGGCTTGAGCCCAGGCAGTGCGATGTCGAGTCCGAGGAAATTGACGTTTGGGCCGTCGGGAAGAGGAGCTGAGGCGGACAAGGAGCGCGCGAGGGCAAGTGCTTTTGCATCGCTTGAAGGTGGTGGTGGTGGTGGGAGGCAGCCTGTGAGAGAGGTTGACATGGTTGCTTTACCGCAGTTTGACGAGGATGAGCCGCCGCTTGTGTCGTTCAATGCGCCGAGACCGTTTGCGTGGACCGAACAGGCTCTAGAGTCGTTTGGAGAGGAAGAGCCGGTGTCGTCTTGGGGACAAGAGGCGGTGTCTTCGTGGGGTCAGGATTTACCCGCGGACGTTGGCATGCCTGATTTTGCATTGCCAGACTTTGCGCTGCCGGTGCCAACGCTGCCAGCTGTACTTGGGTCCGTGGCGGAAGAAGAGGAAGAGGAGGAAGAAACAATGGTGATGGACATCAAAACAACACCGGGTCTCAAAGAGCTACATCTTCGAACTTCATCCGTCACGAACTCTGCTACGCCTCCACGGCTTGACCAGGTCCAAGCTGGCCCAGAGTCCGTGCAGACACCGACAAAGGGGTATGGCACTATTGGTCGTGGGCGGCCACGACCACTTTCTGGTATCGGTATCTCGGCTTCACCCTTGACACCCAGTGCGGCGACACCGAACAGTACTCGCCGTCGTGGGGGTTCCAAGAGCTCCATCTCGTATGTTCGAGATGGCAGTACGTCCTCTGGCGAAGGCTCGCATGACCTTGGTCCAGGCGTTATTTCGCCAACAGCCGTCTTGACAAACGCAAGCGCAGCCAGCGGCTGGCCAACACGGTCCAGTAGACCCTGTCCTCGCCCACGCAGTCTCGCAAACCTTGCAGGTCGAGGAGCAGGCCGAGTCCTGGGTGAAGTCGACGAGGAAGCAGAAGACGGAAGTCCGTTGAAACGGACAAGTCTCGCGACGGACGCGAGTTATGACTCGGCCGAGCCTGGAATTGAGGCGCTGTTGAGAGATACGGAGATGGAGAGGGATACGTTGAGAGAGGATGTGGAGGGCTGGAGACATCGATGCAAGATGTTGGAGGATCGGTTGGATGCTGAGAAGCGCGAGGCAATGGTTTTGAGGGATCGTGTTAGGAAACGTGAGTCCCCTATTTTGGATCTGGTAGTGCTAAGCTGATGATAGTTGGCGATCGTCTTTCGTCTGTTTCTTCTTCTCTTGGCGCAGATGACAAGCCTTCATCCCGTTCAGAAGCAGATGCCTTTGCGAAAGCCCAAGGCAGGCTTCTGACGCAGATGCGTGATCAGCTCTTTGGGCTTGCAGCTGCTCTCGATGCCGAGCGCAGCGCCAAGAACGAAGCTGTTGCGGCTTTACAAGAAGCTCATCTTGAGCGCGACGCCGAGCGACACGTCTGGAAACAAGAGCGAGAAGCTTGGCTTGCTCGTGAACCTGATCATCGGCTCAGCCGCGTCACGACTGCCAGCTCGAGTTTCTCCCTCGGCTCCGTGTCGAGCGGCTATGCCCCGCCAGCGCGAGGCATGTCGAGCAGCTCAGACTATCCACTTGATTCAGGTGAATGGTCGAAGCGCGGTCTTGATTCTCTTCGCGAGGAAGAAGAGAATGGTAATGATTACCACCGGGCTTCGAGTGCCAGTACCGAATCATCGCAGCCTGTCATGACGCCTGGGACGGATCAATCGGCGAGTAGGATGAAGATCTGGGGCTTTCCGAGAGGTGCGGTGGCTCGTTCGCCACAGCGGAAAGAATCGATTTATGATTCTTTCTTTACACTGCCATCTGTCGTCGAGCCGACGGACGATTCGGCGCCAGGGGTCGAATTTCCTCCTATCCCTTTGGCCATGCTGCCTTTACAAGGCAAACCTCACACCCCTTCTCGAGCCACATCCTTGACCGAATCCCAGGCTAAGCCGTTTACCCCATCGCGAGGCGCCTCGCTCACACTGTCGTCCTCAGCCACGTCGGCACTATCATTCTTCGCAGGCTATCTACCCTCTGCACGCACCCCCTCACCTGAACCATCCAAAGCACCAGGACACGATAGCTACCTCAGCAGCTCGTTTGGCTCTCAATCATCCCTTCTTGTGCGCTCCCCCTCTCGACCTAAACGCTTCATCAGCGCCTCGAGTCAACCGACTCCTCTCCCTTCTCCAGTAGGCCAGCTCGACTTTACGGGCGGCTGCAAACACTGTTCTCAATACGTCTTCGATTTGTAATCACTGCTTGTAATCTACAGAGTATGCATCACCTTGTCTTTTCTGCTGCCCAGACGCAGAAGACGATGAATGCCGCTACGACGGCTAAATGCCACATGGGCCCTTCTTCGGAAAGTAAGGGGATAGTGTCGAGGCGAGGTGGGGAAGAGCGTTCACGTGGAGGATTCCTCGTGTGGGCGCGATGGGTCGGGGGTGGAGAGCTGCGTCGGCGTGATTCTAGCTCTGCCAGCGTCGCGACACAAGGGCTTTGTTCAGCACTGAAGCTCGTATCAGTCGACGCGCGCTCCTCATGCTGATGCTTCACACTCTCGACAGGCTCGCCAGTATCCGCCCTCCAAGCAGCTACCAATGTCCACCCCAAAGCCTCTGCAAAAGCAAGCTGAACTCTCGCCATCGCCTTCAACTTTCTCGTACCTTTCAAAGCCGCTCGTTCTTGCGGTGTCCCAAGAACGACTTGCAACGGTCGCAGCTTCGCTAGATCATCTAAGATCGACTCGAACAGCTGTTTGACTGCATGTCGTGTCGTCATGGTTGGTGATGAGGCAAACTGCATGACCGACTCGATGTCTTGCAGGGTGAGAGGAAAAGAGCTGGGTGTGGGAACGTCTGCGATTGCTCTGGGGAGACTTTGGACGAGGGAATAGATGGCAGCGGGTGTGGTGGTATCTCTGCCTTTACGTGGCTCTTTGCTGAGCGTTGGAGGGACGGACTGATGTCAGTATCGAACGAGGAAGCGGCTTACCGGATAGCAGAGATATCGTTCCCATGCAGCGATTGAGAGTTCTAGAGCATCATGAAAGGCGACGCGTCGACGGCCTAGGCCTGTCCAATCATCTTCAAGACGTGATCTTGATGCGAGAAGCTTTCGAGTGGGTTTGTCTAGTGGTGTGCGTACCTGTTGTTGTCAGCACCTACTCGCGGCAGCCGTGAGCTCTAGTACTAACAAATCGATCATTGGGCAAAATGTGGATGGATGGAAAAGCCGTATCTGTCAATGCTGCTAGGGAATAGGATGATAGTGGTACATGTTGAGATGGTGGAAGCCAGCTGAACATGATAAGCGATGAATGATCTGAACTCACTTGTGAGCGATACCTCCATCACCGTCATCCCAGCTAACAGCATTCTCCGTCTCTCGTGACAACAGACCCCACGAGATTTTAGTCGCGTGATCATTCGCGCCAAACGTACTACCAAGCCCCAACTTGTTCATCATCCGCCGAGCGACAGCAAAGTTGACCCAGAGATCCCGCCATGGAGCGACGCCACCGAGCGTCATGTCATAATCAACACCGGGACGTAGATGGAAACGGCAGAGGAGATGAAGGACTGGAATCTCGAGTGCCATGCTGAGTGCTGATAGTGAGATGTATGATTCCGATGGAGATGGGTCGAGTGTACGGTAGACTGCGATGCCGCGCTTGATGTCAGTCAATCCACGTTGTGCATAAAGCATACCCATACTGAGAAGAGAAGTGGGGTCAGTGTTCCGTTAGGTAGCATTGATGGAAGAAGAGTGAACTGGATTGATAGAGATCTACCATCTTTCTTGATTTTGGTCATGATTTACTGCAAACACTTTGACGCGCTCTCATCTTGGTGGTCATTTCTCCACGCTACCCCGCGTTGGAGGGTGGCAAACTCAGATGATCGTGGTATCACTGCTTGTCCGTCTTTTGACGAAAAGCGAGAGGGTTTATGCTGCATCGTACATGAATCTACCGTCTTCTATGTTCAGCTGAGGACCAAGTTGGATATCCATGGGACTCTGCTCTGCCTAACTAGGAGCTATCGAGTGGACGTTATGCACGTGACCTAAATCAAGCATGTTTCCAGCAGCTGTGCGACGTGGTCAAGCTGTGCATCCACCTCACTCTTGGCACTGACCATCATCACTTGCAATATGGGCTTCCTGCACTCTTCATCTTCTGATCATCATAGCGAGAAGCATGCGTCATACGAAAAAACACCCAACTTCAAACCACCTCTACAACCCTCGGGTCCACCTCCGGCCTATCCAGCCGTGTACGCGTGCCTCCTCCTCAGTCGTCAAGACAGGCTCAGACTCTGTGCATTTCCAGAGAACGTGATTTCTGCAGTCGATGATGCTGTCACGCGCGTGTGGCAAGCTGGTATCCAGAGACAAGGCATGTACGAAGGGACTTATGAGTGGAAGTTCAAAGGTGAGCTCTGAGAGATGCCGTGTACGCAGCTGATGAAAAAAGGCAACCCCTGGCTTGGCCAAGGAGTTGAAGCTGTTCAGTATGTTTGGATAATACGACTTGGTCTGATGATAGCTCTCGACGTCTCATTGTTCATGTACTGCACGCTCTGGCGGCGGTAGGCTGGCAACTTCAGACATCATGCGACATGACCAAAAAGGCGTACGACAAAGACACCTTGTTCTTTCGTGCGTGTCCTTCGGTTCAAGTGAGGTCATGTCAGAATGTCATTGACAGCAGCGTTATTTCTTCAGCATCTCGTTCAACGAGTCTGACAAGATCCGTATCATTGATTCTCCAAACGATGCAGTCATCAACGCCTTTACGTCGGCAGTGTCGGTGAGGTGTATTTGATAGCAGTGCTGATCCACCAGACCTGGTCACTTGGAATCCAGGAATCAAGAGAGAAAGAGACGGGCTGCTGGCAGATCAAGCTGAGAGGCAATCCCTGGTGGACTAGTAATGGCACGCAGAGCATTGCAGCCAAGGTCAGCTACATTGACGGCGCCAAGCTGACTTGAACAGGTCATGGCCTGTAATCTACTCAGCGCAATGGACAGCCAAGGCTTTGACCTCGTTGGCAGCGTTGATATGAGCGGGGGTACAGGAGACAATGCAGCTGATTGTGAGTCGTACGATGGGCAGAATTGACATGACAGTGGATACGTGGTTCTTTGCAAGCAAGATCTAAGGAATTAGAAGTGGTAATGAGCGTGATGAACGAGTAGTATCAGAGCCCGTCTTTGTGGACGTCTTCATCGGCGTTGCGGCCGTGATTGTGACGGAGTTGCCTTTGAAAAGCTTTGAGCCTTTCGGTGATTCGATCTTCGAGTGTGAGCTCGTCAGCTTGAGCACTGCGCGTCAGCCTCACCATCCTGAAGTACACAACTCACTGGACTTGATCCGACAGCTTGCGCATCTCCTCCACGACCCATTGCTCGCGCCGACTAACGGCCGCTTCACGCTCTTCGAGCGCATCTTGACGTTGTTGAACACGCTTTTGGTCTTCTTCGAGCTCACGACGCTTGCGGCGATCGTCCTGTTGAGCCGCATTATATCCTGCAAAGTCTTCTTCGGGTCGACCGACGGTTGTCAGATGCCCTGTTAAGGCTGCACGCGGATGCTTGTGACGAAGCGTTGGCATGAACAAATCTGTAGAGTCTAGCAATCAGCATAGGCTTGCTCCAACGGTCCACTCACCGATCCCGCCAACAGACTGGATGACCCAGGCCTCATTACCTTGCCCACTGATCTTGATGACTTTGCCGAGCTCTTGATCGATCGCTTCGACATGCCAGACATCTGGACTAGGCTTGAGGGCGTGAAGTAATGTGGAAGGCACATGGATAGCCGCTGGGCCTCTAACGAGCACTGCGAGTGGTTCGGGAAGGAAGGAAGCGAGATGGGAGAGGATGATTTGTTGATCGTGAAGGGCTTTCTCGCGAGCCTGTACACGTCAGTAGAATTCATAACTGATACGTACCCTCAATGCCTTGTGACGCCCCGTCAAAGTAGGAAGCGAACCTTTTGGAACGGTCAAAACAAGTGCGAGAACGCTGAGAGCGATACTGAACCACACTAGAGGATGAAGCTTGCTCTTGTGAGAACGACGAGGTTCAGCTTTGGAGAGTTCAATCATTGGTGCAGCTGCAATGTTGAGATCTGGTCCGCCTTCTTGCCCGGGACCGGCCGAGTTGTAATAGGAGGCGTTCAGACCCCTGGGCTCTGCGTCAGGCTGAGGAGGCGCCACGAAGCCAGGCTGAGGGTTAGGTTGGCGGCTTGGGGGCTCTTTGACGAGCTTTGCGCGGTAAAGCTCGTCCATGTGGTTGTCGTCGTTATTTGAGAAGCTGCAAGGAAAAACATGTGTAGATTGTCTGGCAACACGCCTTGTATAGGGGTCAGGGTGTGGATCCCTCCTTTGTGGCGGAGTGGCAGCTGCTTGGTGCGAGTGGCGAGTGCGACAGTGCGCGAATCAATGCTGGGAGGTCTGTAGGGAGATCCCAGTGGATGTTGGCTGCAACGTGATGACTACTTTGTGGAGGCGATTGCCTTTGTGTTCTCGAAAGTGAGGGCGGCGCCAGCGACCAAGGATTGTGGTCACAAAGGGGCTTCGGCAGTTATAACATTCACAGGTCGTTTCCTCACCTCTGCAATGATAGAAGACTTCAGGCAGTCCGGGTACACGCAAGCAGACATTCAATTTCCGCCCCATCGCTTCTCGCGCGGAAGTGAACGGTCTTCGTTTTTGACATGAAAGCATGGACTTGCTAATAGTCCGTCCGTGGAAAATCCACGGATGGTTGACGACATTCTGTTGCTGACACTCAGCTGCCGAGAGCACAGATTGAGGTTAAGGTTCACGCCGAACACCGACCGAGCAAAGTCGTACTCCTGGCTTTGCCGCAAACGCCCCTGATATTTTCGAATTTTATGCCCCCAACGTGCATCAGGAACGACCCCATCGTTACCTTGAGCGAATGAAAAGTCGATCTTGCGCCTTTGCCGCCGGCTCGCTAGGGCAAACGGACCGATTCGAGTCGCGTGACCCTCTTGGCGCATTGCCGAAGCTCCGTCTTGGGCCGCTGTCGTGAGGTTAACGACGCCTATCATGTCGATCCCAGAAGGGTAGGGGCACAGCTACCATTTTTTCCGGTCCGGCTGGTACATAGCTACGATGCGATAGTGAGACCTACCTCATACGCCGCACAGCACATGGTCAAAGATGAAAATCTGGATGGTGGAAGTGGTTGGGCGGTGCCCAGGACAGCAAGGTCCAGTGGGCCCGATGCTGCGAGCAGTCTTCCGGTGATCCCACTGCTGGGCCTGCAGGTCGCGGATGGGTCAGGTTGGGATTGTCTGAGCAACTCTTTGCCAGGTTAGTCTTTCTCCCTTTATCGCTGACATCAGGCGATTCTTTTGGTGGCGGCTTTTCTCCCGTGGCAGAAATTGCCTCTCCCTCGTGGGCATTTGGCGCTGTTGATGAAGATTACGAGCGTGTTCTTGAGAGGAGGTGGTCGGAGCATTCGCCAGGGAGCTTTGAAGACGTTCACCTGCTTGCCATCTCTGGCCAAAGAGCGCTGGGGTCGGACGGCGCGCCGGGTGCGCGTCGCTACAGCAGAGTGTCGGCCGACTGGGAAGTGAGTGACTATGAGCATGGATTGTACTGACTAAGAAGACTGGTCACGCCACGCCACGTCCACCATCGCGTAACATCGAGCTACCACCTGCACCATCTTTTCTGACAACCTGTCTTCCTCCGTCCCCAGCCATGTCAAGTCGCTCTGCTCCCTCTCTCTCCGTCGGTCCTTCGAGATGCTGCAGCATCGAGCCCGAGACACCGATCGAAGAGGACACGATAATGGCATCACCTGCGCGGCGGCGTCGAGCTCTTTCCGAAGAAGGATATCAGCTCGAGGTTGTCAAGCCTGGCATCAAGCGCAAGCGTGAGAATCGGAACAAGAAGCTGCAGATGGAGGCGCAAAAAAACATTCAGGAGAGAGCGCAAGCTAAAAGTCTCGAGGTGAGTGTAGCTGAGCGGTGTGGGTCTCGATAACTGATTTGCAGGGGTCTGGCGAGTCGACTCCAGTTGGCGTCCAGGATAACGAAACACGCCAGCGTCTCATGTTGGTGAACGAGCGCTTGGAGTTTCGTGACTGGCTTGGCGATAGGCGAGGCCCTCACTTGGATACGCAATCAGCAACGACATCACCCCGCATTTAACACTTCAATAGAATAGCACCGCACGCATCGCATAAAGGAAGCAATTGGGATTAGACATAGACGATAGACCTCACCATGGACACTGCATCACCCAAGTACACTGCTCAGCTTGCCCCATCGTCTAAGCTTGGATCCTCACACCTCAGAAGGACCATGGATACATTGCTGTCTTGCTACATTTGATCAAGCCCCGATATTGAAAACAATCTTCTTGCCAGAAACCTTGCCATTCAAAATCTCCTCGTACGCCTGCTCAATCGACTCGAGACCCTTGCGTTCATCAACAGGGATAGATCGAATGTTGTTTTCCTTGATAAGTTGAGAAGTGACCTTGGTCAACTCTTCAAAGAACTGGCGGTGCTCGGGAATGGCAGGAAGGTGGATGGAGGGAGTGAATTGGAAGGCGTTGCCAAAGGCAGTGTACGCAAGAATGTTGAGCATGTCAACGTCGGAGCGCAGAGTCTTGACAGACTCGGGAGGGGGAAGGGTCAGGCGGAGCTTGTTGTCGCTGCCCTCTTTGAAGCACTTGAGACAGTAAGCGATGGAGTCTTCCAAAGAGATCAGGTCGACGGCACGAGTGACACCGCCACCAGTGATCTTCTTAATCTCCTCGACAGCCTTGTCGCCGTCTTTGTAGCTGACGACCTCGTCGGCGCCGTACGACTTGACAAGGTCAAAGTTGTGCTCTGACTGCACAGAGATGACCTTGTAGCCTGCAGCCTTACCAAGCTGAATGGCATAGATGCCCATGCCCGAAGCGCCACCCCAGACAAGGACCTAGAAGTTAACACAATGCAAGAATGAAAGACATACCCAGGGCTCGCCAGAGACCTTCGCGGGAGGGAGCTTGTCGCCAGTGCTTTGGAACATCAAGAGACCGTTGGTGATGAGCGCAAGAGGCATCGTTGAAGCCTCTCTGAGGTCGAGACCCTCGGGGACCTTCCACACAAGCTGACTCTCAGCCCGTGCGTACTCGGCGAAAGACCCTTTGTCGTAGAACTTGCCGCCGTGGACGACGGTAGCGACCTTGGTGCCGACCTTCAAGTCGGGGTTCTTCACATCGCTGCCGAGAGCGACGATGGTGCCACTGAGGTCACATCCAAAGATGGAAGCCTCGGGTGAAATTTTGTAAGCGCAGTGCTTGGCATCGGTGGGGTTCAATGCGGCATATGCGACTTTGATGAGAACGTCGTTGGGCTGGAGGCCAGGGACAGCAATCTCCTTGATCGCAGCTTTTTGTGGCTAAAGTCAGCAGAGCTACTTTCATGCAACGAACCGTCTCGGTCTGTACAAACGCCTTCATGGTCTTGGGGATCTCTGTGGACATTTTATTGTAGTAGGATGTAGGTAGAAGTTGAGAGAAAAGTTCGAAGTGTCTCTTAAGCTACTCACACGTGGAGCCGGTGACGCCAGCTTTGACCGGCAATCGCCGGCTGACCTCCACTCGGTGCTTGCTAAGTATGTAGCCGAGCCCTGAACAGATGCATCGCGAGGTACTACAGCTGCAGCTAGCCATCTAAGCGTGACCCGACTGATCCAGTCAGGCCATGTATGCAACACGATGCAACTCACAATAGCACGAGGAAGGTATGGCTCGTCGAGGAATTTCTTATCTTCGTCGGACAACTTGAGATGCACTCCGGCTGTCGTCAGCCGCGTCATGGGAATGCGCTCACCAAGAAGGTCTTCGAGGTTCTTCAGACTGGTTGTTCCCACGATAGGAGCGGTGATAAAATCATTGGCAAGAGACCAAGCAAGGGAGATCTGCGCCATGCTGACGCCCTTCTCTTTGGCGAGTTTCTGCACGCGCTCGTTGATCTCGACCGTCTCAGACGAAGGCCTGTCGAGACCGCGTGCGACCCATTGCTTGTCGGAAGCAGATCGGATGGTCTTTTCGTCGACAGGGCGAGCGAGGAAGCCACGAGCAAGAGGTGACCACGGAATGCAGCCCATGCCGAAGAGCTATTGTCAGCAGAATCAAGGTTGAATATACCTGTAGAGTGGGAATCATCTCGCGCTCCTCTTCGCGGTAGATAGCATTGTGGAAGTTTTGCATGCTGATGAAAGGCGTGAGCTTGTTGGCGATGGCGTAGTCTGCTGTTAGTCAGGTTATAATAAGACCTACTTTGCATGGCGTGCAGCTGGTAAGCGTAGCAGCTGCTCATGCCAATGTAGCGCGCGTAGCCAGCCTGAACGACATCATGCAGAGCTTGCATCTGCTGTCAGTTACACCAATAGTATCACGCACGGTCTCCTCGATAGGAGTGTCATAGTCGAAGCGGTGGCACTGCAGGACATCCACATACTCGAGGTCAAGGCGCTTCAAAGAGTCTTTGATGGACTCGAAGATGTGCTTCCATCAGCTTGGTCGATCTGAGACTAACCTTGCGTGACAAGCCGTGGCGGTTGACATAACCTTGCTCATCAGGTTCGGTCATGTAGGGCGTGTCCACAGTGTCAGCAACAGTCATAAAGACCTTGGTCATGATGACAAGAGCGCTGCGAGGGACGTTGAGCTTCTTGATGGCATTGCCGAGGACGACCTCGCTTTCACCGTTCGCGTAGACATTGGCGGTGCTGATGTCAGTGACAACCGTGTATTCGACGTACTCGAAGGTGTTGATGCCGGCTTTAAAGGCAGTCTCAATGTGCTTAATACCTTCTTCTTCATCCAGTACCCATGGTTGCCATCTGCTCATGAGCCATTTCCCGGAACATTTGCTTACTTGGATGACCCATACGCTGACCGTGGTTAGAAACCGTCAGATCGCGTTATTTGACTCACACATGCAGCCGCTGCAAGTCAGCATGAACGCGCAATTAAGCTCACAGAATGATCTTGCTGACTTTAAGACCGCTCTTGCCGAGACGGACTGCGATCAGCTTGTCCCATCTCTGCGCTCACCATAGGGCATGGGCTGCTTCTCGAACGACATGCTAAAGGAAGATGAGTACTTCATCAGCCGACTCATCCCGTTATAGCTCTGAAGTGGAGGTCAAAGTAGTGACAACGGAAGCTTTTACGAGATTCATCCGAGGATCCAATCGCCACCATCTAAAATATGCAAAATACACCACAACCACCCTACTCGGCATCCGTGTCCGGCTCACGCTCACCACCCTCAATCAGCCATTTCAGCTTACGCGCAGCACGACGGGCCTCGCCAGCCTTGACCTCGTTACGCGTGAGCTTCTTCTTCTTCGGCTTCAGTCTTCGCATTGTCGGGTCACCACCTTCGTCTTCAGAGTTGGCGGCAGATGTAGCGGCCGAGGTCATGGTGCTACCGGCAGCAGTGCTGGTACCGGTACGTGGTGTCCCGGAGCGGGGAGTACCAGCTTGGGAGACGGAGCGGGATGGGTTGTCAAAGGCGTCCTCGATGAGGGCGACCTTGCCCTTGTGGACAAGCTCTCCATTGTCGACGTGCCAGATCTCTGGGCACAGAGCATTGACAAACTCCATGTTGTGACTGATGATCAAGATGGCACCGGCCCAGTTCTTGATAGCAACCGAAAGACCACCGAGGGCTTCACGATCCAAAAAGTTGGTAGGCTCGTCAAGCTAATGTCAGCGAAATGCAGTGTATGAACAACTCACAACAAGGACGTGAGGCTTGTTGAACAAGGCACTCGAGATAACGAGCTTGACCTTTTGACCACCCGATAGACCCTTGATCTCCGAGTACATTGCAATCTGCTCGTCGATACCCATCTGCACCAGCTCATCACGGATAACAGCAGCCGAAGTCTCACGCGCACCGGCACCCTCACGAGACGACTCGAGGTCATCACGACCCTGCACAAGCTTGCCGAAACCCTTCTCAAGCAAAGCATCACGGCTCATCCACGTGTTGTCCTTGTGCTGAAGACCGCGCCACTTGATCTCGTACTGGAACGTCTTCTTGAGCTTTTGACGACCCAACAACGCCTCGATCTTGCGCGCCTCGCCGTTCTTGCCGATAACCTCAATCTCCATCTGCGCAATGTCCTCGTCTGTAAGAGAGCGAGTAGCTTTCTCGGACATTTCACGATCGTGACCATCCTGGTAACGCCACTGAATGTAGCCAACAGGAGTCTTTTCCAGATGCTGGTCAAGATGGTGGAAAGCGTGCTGAGCGACATAACCCACACGAAGAGCAGGGTGCTTGTCGACCTTGCCTTCTTGAGGAATGGTCTCGCCCGTGAGCAGCTTGATGAGGGTCGACTTGCCGGCACCGTTAGGACCAAGGATACCGACTCTGCTCGAAAGCGAAAGAGCGCAAGATACATTCTTAAGCGAAGGCTTGGGTGCGCCGGGGTAGGTAAAGGTGCAGTTCGACAGCTTCATGATGGCACGCGTTTGAGAGCGCACACCCATCAATGAACCAGGGGAAGGGAAGGTGAAGACGGCGGAAGACTCGGCGAGGGTGTAGTACGACTTAGCAGCGGGAACCTTTTCGACAAACTTGGCGAGGTTGCCGGGGTAGTAGGCCAACTTCTTTTGCTCATAGTGGATAATGTCTGTGCAGACGTTGTCGAGGAAACCAGAGTCGTGCGAGACGATAAGCGAAGTGACTTGGTGTTGGTCGCACAACCAGTTTTCGAGCCATGCCACGGACTGAACGTCCAAGTGGTTGGTAGGCTCATCGCTGGGGTCAGCAAGAAACAAGAAGCTGGACTTACAGAAGGAGGATATCCGCACCGATCAAGATAGCACGAGCAAGCTCAAGCTTCATCTTCCAACCACCCGAAAGCGACGCAACAGGGTCCGCCTGCTTCTCGTGCGAGAAACCAACGGAGAACAAAGTCTCTGCAATCTTCTCACGCGAATGGTGCTTGAGGTTCTCGTCCGAGACGACGAAATCAAGAATCTTCATCGTCGTGTCTTCACCCTGCAAAGCGTGCTCGACCATGATGGTACGGAGCTGGTCCTGAGGAGGGAAACCCTCGACCTTGCCGTCGCGGATAGCCTTCAGGAGGGTCGACTTGCCTTGACCGTTACCGGCGCAGATACCGTAACGCTTGCCGCGGCGGAGCTTGAGGTTGGTGTGGTTGAGGAGAAGAAGACCACCGTAGGCAAGAGAGAATTGAATATCACAGAGAAGCTCTCCCTCTGATCCATCATCCTCGACATCAGGCGCGTACTTGGCCTTGTCGATCGCCATAAAGGCGTCGCGAATCTGGTTGGCCATCTCGATACCAGCAGCCTTGCCTCCAGGAAGCCAGTACTTGAGACCGGCAGCGAGGCAGCGACCTTGCCAGAGCGCGGCGTCCCAGCGACGAAGGTCGACGAGGTCGGCGATGATGCCTCCCTGATACTCGAGCTGGTGCGCGAGAACACCGGCGTTGGGGAGGGAAGCAGAAAGGGGGAGCGAAGGACGGGCAGGGAGCTGGTGACCAGGGATTTGCATGAAAGGCACCATAACAGTCAACGCCTCGGTGACTGCCAAAGGAATATCACGAGCGGCGGGCTGAACCTCGGTCGAGGAAGCACCGGCACCAAGAAGAATGTCAAGAGCGGTTTGGGCGAACGCACGGATCTCGGGGAACGCAGCGCCCTTGGCAAGCGTCTCGACACCGGGAACAAGAGGCGACAAGTAGCGAGCAGCTACATCAGGCTCGCGAACGAGCTTGACGAGGTTACCAATGACAATGTTGGTCATGCGCTGAGTGTCTGTGGAACGCTCCTTGAGGGCACGCTGGAGCAGAGGGACCATGACGGCCAATGTGGGAGCATTGACCTCGGCGACGAATGTGGTAGACGACAAGGTCTTGATGGTGCCGGAAACGGCAGCAGGTGAAGCCATGGCCGAGACGAGCAGCTTGACGTGGGGAAGCAAATCGGCGTTGGGAAGGGTGGAGCAGAGGGTAGTGGCAGCCTTGACAGCGGCGGCAGAGACCTGTTGTTAGTGTAATCAATCGGTAAGCTCACCTCTGTCTTGGTGTCGTGCATGGCATGCTCAACGACGGGAATAATGTGACCAAACTCGAGTGCAACCCACTCCCCATCCTCTCCTGCACGGACCATGCCCTCCATGGCTTTCATTGCAGCAACCTTGGATCGCCAACCCTTGAGGTCGTTGAGTGCGCTACCTAGAAGCTCGAGCACTTGACGGGTCGCCTCGGGAGGGCAGATTTTGATCAAAGCGGTGATTGCGCCTTGAATGGCCGAACGGACGGGTTGCCCTTTGTCCATCATCAAGTTGAGCAAAGCAGGAAGCAAAGGCAAGAAAACACCCTCGATACCCTCACCGAGCGTCTTGCACAGACGCTCAATCAACACACCTGCACTCTCGCGCTCATAGCCACTCTTGCTGCTCGCCCAAAGTAAAACAACATCAACAATGGAGGCGTCAAGGACTGCCTGCAAAGGCTGGCTTGTCTTTTTGATTTGCAAGCAGATAGCATCGGCGACCGACTTGGCCTCAAGAGCCGAGGTTGCTTTGGCGAGGGCGATGAGTTGAGGCTCGTAGATGGAGGGAGGAAGGGGGGTCGCATGTGCGTTGGCCATGTCGACGGCCGCTGGAGACATGTGCTTCTTTATTGATGGGTGGTTATACAAGGCCGTTTATACGAACCGATACACTAAAGAGTGGTGAGAGTGGTACAGTCCAAGCACGTTTAGGAGATGATAGGCCGAAATTGTGCTCACAATCTCTCGCCACACTACTGGCTGGCCGACACGGAATCAGAAACAAAGCAAATCTTTCTTATCAAAGCGGAGTGATGCGCAACAAAGGAGACACGTCATGGTGGCGAGAAAGGATACGCCGTTCACCGCTGGTCCTTGCAGCTTGCATGTGCCATCAGGTCTAGAGACTGACAGTCGCACGACATGGCGTCATGAAAGTTGGCATCCCGAAACGAAAGCGAAAGAAAGTTCTTTTCAGAATTTGGCGGCGCTGAAGAAAACTCGTGTCAATTGTTGCCGATCCGATGGAAAAGAGCGATGCGGGCTGAAAGAGCCGTGCGAGCTGAAGCGTGCGGCGAGCTCAAAGGCCGTGCGTATGAGTCTTCGTGTCCTTCCCATATATCGGGAAGCCATTGTCGAGTACCTCAAGCCTGAACTATCGAGACTGCTCTCCCAGACAGCTACGTCCGCGCAGTAGTTCTGTCACTCGCGGCTGTTGTGTGATGAACAGCATATTCGTCGCCAAGAGGCTACACCTGGCAAAGCCTTTCGAGACCACTGGCACTTTATGCTCATAAACGGCGGCAACCTTCAGATCCGCCTCCAGTTCGAGGTTCAAGAGCTTTTCGAGCCATGACCCAAACTGTCAGAGTCGGGCTGAGCCGCCTCACTTCGATGCAGATGACGGAGATCATGGGTGATGATACCGTCACTTTCACCGGCACATCAGCTGCGTCAATGCTGAAAGCAACTCATCAGCCTCGACCGCGGTCGACGTACAAACACCTTCATCTCTCTCCGCACTTGATGCGCTGTCCGCCAGTGGTACGGTCACTGCCGCGCCCTCCAACCTGAGCTGGTCGTCATCCATGGCTTGAGCTCGCCATGATCGTTGAAGAATATGTTGGATGGTGTTTGGCAGATGATGACACAACTGTACATATGTTGAAGTTGGCACTGTCGGGGCTTTCGACATGTTTGCAGCCGGAGCATCAGCACCCGTGTATCGGGCAGACGGAAACCGTGCATGACTCACAGCTGCGACGCATCACCAGGTGCAAGACAGCTCAGCTCATGTGCCAAAACATCATGAGCCTCGTTTAAGGTGTATAAATTCTGATTCTAATTCGATTCATACCATAGGTGATACCAGTCAAGGCTCATGATGCAAACACTCGTCGAACATCGTCACCCTCTTTTCTCTTTTCTCTGTGATCTTACCTCTTCGGTTCTCTCCAATCCTCCTGCCATTTTATGCCGGCGAATTGTGATTGTCGAGCTCCATTTGTGCTGTGAATTTAAAAAAATGGAGCCTTTTTACCCCGAAGCTGAAAGAGAGATTTTCGGGACAAAATGTGATTGTCGAGGTGTTATTGGGCTGTGCTCAACCATCAAGTGGGTCCGAGTGGCGCAATGGTAGCGCGTCTGACTACGATTGGTTGATCGACATCAGGAGGTCGCGGGTTCGAGCCCCGTCTTGGATTTGTTTTTGGCCTTGTTTTTGGTTATTTCAGTAGGCATAGAGCCTTTGCTCGGCTATGCTGGCAACATAACTCGGCTGTACAAAGATTGATTTTACTTCATCCTGATTTGTCATGCTTCATCACCTTGTCAGTGCTGTCTGCTGTGATCCGTTTGCTGCTCAGGCCGTAATGACCAATGGGCGAAGGTACAATCGATAAGTACCGACGATGCGTGCTTTGTCCGGATGACCTGCGGGCGCTACCATTGCACCACTCGGACCTACTTGATGGTTGAGCACAGCCCAATAACACCTCGACAATCACATTTTGTCCCGAAAATCTCTCTCTCAGCTCCGGGGTAAAAAGGCTCCATTTTTTTACACGGCACTTCAGGTGTCCAGCAGTAGCTATCCTGAGGAGGCCATCACCTCAAGTATTTCGTCGTCGACGTTGACTGATGTCCGAGACTGAGGTTTACTCTCTGATGGCTCCATTGCACCGCCGCCTGCCTGCCACAAGCTTCGCAAAAAGTCGCGGAACGTTTACGCGATGTGTAGAGGTTGAACTTGCCAGACAGACGCTCCTCGGATGCAACGGCAAAACGCGATGCACAAGCTATTTCAAGGTATGCTGTAGCAGCAGCCTATGCATCATCTCGTATTGTGAACATATCGGCTGGCCTTGCGAGCTGCTGCAACGCGATTTCACCCGTGCATCCGAGATGAGACACCAGAAGAGTTCTTGGCTGGAGTAGACAGTGAGTCATGTATCTGATATCGCTGACAAAGGCAGTATAAAGACATTGCACCACGCTGCGAGCCCAGTGCTTGTCCGAATCCGCACCATCGCAGCTAGACTTTCACTATTCAGTTCGATGGCTAGTCTACGTCTCTCATCGCCGTCGCTGCTGTTGCGCGCCCGCCCTCCATCTTTTTCATCAGGTCGCCAACCGCGCCCAAACGATCCCCACACGAAGTGAGCGTCATTCTCTACACCAAGCTCCGACGCTGCTGCGCAAATCGATATATGGTCTTTCCCGAGCCTTACGAAGGTAAAACTTGAAAAATAGACGAGTGAGTGCCACGGAATGCAAGGATGCAGTGTCATTGACGTCGGCACTGTGATGTTGGAAGGATCACGAAAGTGGAACACACCGGGATGAACATGGCAAGAGCTCGAGCGCAGGACGGAAGCTTGAGGAGCCTGAATGAGCGCGGGAGGACGGGCGATTGCTTCGACGAGTGACCAGGCGCTTGGCCGGGCGCAATGCCGAAATGTGGTCCAACTCTTTGGAGGCCCAACCGCAAAGGTCCCACGCTTGCCGATGATTGTACGCGCCGCAGCGACATGCCATCTGCGAACGCCATGCTGGCTGGATCATCTTGCGCGCCTGACCGCTATCGACACGCCAGCCGAGCGCCGTCGCTCAACTGGTCACTTTCCGTCCTTTTTCACTCTCGTGCGCCCCTATCACCAACTCTTGGGGACTTCGCTGTTACAAGCTTCATCTGTGCAGACAACCGATCTACAAGGCGAGACGTGCTGTCACCGATCCACGTGCTTACCTGATCGCGCCGTGACGACATTGGCCAAATCCAGCATGAGTGGGCCACAGATGTCGGCAACTTGAACGTGAGCTGGAATCGCCACTTTGCATATCAAGTGCCACTTACCCCTCAACGCGTCTTCGATGGCACGACGCCTTCTGCCCGAGATTAGCGGCGAGGAACCGTATGACAACCTGATCATCGGTCGAGGAGCAGTGACACCGCAGTCAACGAGCTCAAGGAAGACTTTGTATTACCGCTCAAGTTGGGAAAGATTCCAAGTTCTTGGTAAGTCCCTCTGCTGGTAGTACTGAGTATTGACATCCGAGCAACCATCTCAGCGCCCGAGCTTCACCGACTTCTCAGCCCGAGCGAGACGCAAAACCACAATGTGAGAGTGTGAACGACTATCTCTGTCTAACACGATACAGGTGCCCATCAACTACGAAGCTTTGACACCGCGGCAGGACGACTACGTTAGCCTCGGCACATTCTGCACGAGACCTGCAGTACCATCACTCGAAGTACCCCTCACTCTGGACCAAGATTGCGTTGCGAGCCTTTCGCTGATGTGTGGCTTCAGCGGCATTACCTGGTCGACTCTGGCCGCGCGACACGGTTCGTCCCTCAACGCCCACGGCAAACCTGAAAATGCGATTCTCAATGAAAAGGCAATTGTCGTCGAGAACCCAATAGGTATTGTGATTGAGGATTTGAGGGAAGCCGTTCACTCGTGGTGAGTTTTATGTGTGCCCAATGCTCTGACAACTTCAGGCTCGATAATGCTACGCCGTATCCTGCTGCTTCCTTCAACGCGTGCAGAGCGCTGATCAAGCTCACCAACAACCAACCCTTCTTCTTGGACCTTGATGAGCCCGCAGACGAAGAGCTTCATTTGTACATGAACTTGTCAGTCACTTATTTCATGTCAAATGAGAGACTGACGGGCCAGCTATCGCGATTATTCGCGGACCGGCAGGCCAACTCGCGATGATTGGCATTTCATGTTCGTCAACGGAGGAAAGCTATTCATTCGGCTCGAGTTTGAGAACGACGCTCTTCCATGCCTCGAGTCTTACAAGGCTTGTCACGAGGCTGAAGTGCAAGAACAGAGGCTGGGTTATCCATGAGCATAGCAATTTATGGGACTGGAACAATGTTGATTAGTGCTGATGTACATATGACGACGGTGTTCTTGTCAGCTTACGCAGCGGATGTCTCGGGCTCAAATGTAAATCATCAATGGCTCATCTCATCTACAACTCTGGCGTATCGGCGTAAACGCCATCAGCCATACCAGCAGGGTACCGCGCACCCATCCTAGGCTGAGCCTCAACAGCCTGACGGATCTTCTTGACTTCTTCGTCAGAAAGCTTGACCTTGAGAGCACCCATGTTCTCTTCAAGGTACTTGATACGCTTGGTGCCGGGGATAGGGATGACGTGGTCGCCCTGAGCGAGAAGCCAAGCGAGGGTAGCTTGACCTGGGGTTGCGTTGTGAGCTTTGCCGACTTCTGCAATGACGTTGACGAGCTCGAGTGCTTTGGGAAAGTTCTGATGTCAGTCAAGTCACGTTGGAAGACGTACCTCGTCATTGAAGCGGTCAAGCATCTTGCGGAAGTCTCCTTCTTCAAAGTCATCCTTAGACTTGTACTGGCCGGTAAGGAGACCACGACCAAGGGGAGAGTAGGCAACGATGGCCGTACCGAGCTCCCTGGCGGCGTTGACTAGGCCAAAGCGATCGTCATCAAGCTCAGCTTCGACTTCGAAAGGCGAGTACTCGAGCTGAACGGCTGCGACGTGGTGGACCTTGTCTGCACGTCGGAGGGTACGAGCAGACACCTCTGAAAGACCAATGTGGCGGAGCTTGCCGGCGCTACTGTCAGCTCGCTCTGTCGCTACGATGAACTCACTTTTTGAGCTCGACCAAAGCCTCCATCGTCTTCTCAATGGGAGTCTTGTCGTCGACACGGTGGCTGTCATCAGCACTCGGGACAACTTTTCAACGTACACATAGTAGAGATCGACATAGTCGACGCCGAGCCTCTTCAAGCTCTTGTCAAGTGCTTGCTTGGCGTACTCTGGCGACGAGTCGACAGTGAAGCTACCGTCTGCCCCGAACCTGCCGGCAAACTTGGTCGCAAGAGTGATCTTGGCGCGAGCCTCGGGGTTCTTCTTAAAGTACTTGCCAATGAGGTCCTGATCGTCAGAGTGCGAGCTACGGAACACTGCTGATAACCTACTTCATTGTCTTGGTAAATGTCGGCAGCTACACGTCAGCGTCGAGCTACAAGATAGAAACGTACTGTCCCAGAATGTTTGGCCGAGCTCGATGGCCCGATCAAGGACCTTGAAGCGCTCCTCATCAGACTCTGTGCTGCCGTAGAATGCACTGAGGCCCATCAAGCCAAAGCCGATAGCTGGGACGGTGGGACCATTAGAACCGATTGTGCGAGTAGGAATGCTGGAGGAAGACATTGTGAATGAAGGAAAGATGGTGAGAATTCATATCCGCACGCTGCTGTTTTAAACCGTGATGGCCGTTGTTGTATGGCCGTCGCCGAAGTGGAGGTGGAGGTGGATTGGCACACCGAGGCTTGACGTAACGTTTAGTCATAACACTGCTGTCATAGCATTTGGGTGGCGAAATGCATCTCGACTTAAGTGAGCAATAGCTGCGCCGCAACAAGACAGCAGTCTTCAGCAAAGCCACGCGGCTGCTATCGCAGCTGTGTGCAAGTCCTCAAAGACGTCAATCCCACGGGTCGTATTCGGTCTCGCAATTGTCCCAAATTTGCAAACTCACATGCATCACACAAATGCCCTGTCAGAAGGCTCATCAATCTCACTCCTCTCCTTGTTCCCAAGAGGAAAGCCCTCAACCCTCTTCTCGTCAATCGACGTATACTCTTTTTCCGCAATCGAGCCTTCGCTGGGCCGCATGCTCGAAAAGCTCTCGCCCGGCGAAGGCCTGTCAATGGTAGGCGGCTGGCGAGGGACTGTCGCGAGATATCTCTCAGCGACTTGCATGTTCTCTCCAGCCGTGATGGACTTCAAGACTGTCGTCAGTTCTGTCAGACGTAAGACTCACTTTGCCAGCTTGCGCGTTCGTGAGACTGCCGTCTCAAGGAGCGCGCCAAAAAGTTGGAAATGATGCCGAGCTCCCATTCATCCGGCACCATGTCGAGCACAGCACCGACATCAAGATGCCGAGCTTGGGCGTCCAAGAGCGCAGCAGCTTGAGGAGCTTTCGAAGCACTGACATCAGCTTTGCCCTCAATCGTTCACTGACCCATCGCGCATGTAAACCCGCAGTAGCTCCAGCACGAGCGCATCCTGCGTTTGTGGCTCAATAGTCGAGCGCCTCTTCCTGCCGACATCTCCCAACGTCGCCCAAGCACTAAGATCAGGGATGCGATGCGCAATAGAACGCGTGACTTTGCTCGGCAAGACCTCGCCTAAGGTGCAGTACGTCTGAGCCGAGATGGAGTCTCCAAGATCCTGCGCAAGGAGCGCCAACGCCTGGCTATGATGCCCGAGCTACTGTCAGCCGAGTCGTCCGTCAGACTTACCCTTCCCTGAACGATAGCTCGCTCAAAGATGACAAAGTCAATCTCGGCCAGCCGATCCGCAGCAGCCGACAGCGCAATGAACGGCGAGCCCTGCAAGAATAGCAATAGCTTCAGCCGCGCCGTCTTGGCCGGCGTGTTCGGTGCGGCTTCCGCAAAAAACTGCGCAAACGACTGAGGTCCAAGAAGTCGATACTCGGAGTCTATCGTCAGCTCAATCAAACCTCAGCACTCACCGAGCTCCTCAAAGTGATAACGCACGCCGTCATCCTGGACCTGTTTCGCAACAGCATCAATAAGTTGATCCAGCAGCGTTTCATGCAGTTCGCGTATCTAGCGTCAGCCAGACTACATCTCATGCACAACTCACAGGGCTCCGCCGACGAACAACGACATGCTCCAGATACCGCGCAGCCGCTCTCGAGTCGACTTTCTGCATGTCTTTGAATAGAGTAGCTTCATCCATCTTGACCGTCGTGTTCGTCAAGATCTGCCATCAGCCACATCTCGACGTCAACCCACTTTCAACGCCTCATCCGGTTTATGCCGCACAAGCCATAAGCCAATCTCGCGCACAAGCACCTCATCCGTACAAGTCTTCAGCAAGTCCGCAACTTCCCCAACAGGATCAACACAATGCGAATCTGCCTCGCCTTCCGCAATTCTACCATCAGCCCTTCCCACAGCACAAATTACTCACTCTTTCAGCAATGCAAGCGCGCGATCCAAACGACCCTGCTGAAGCATGACTTTCGACAAGATATACCTCCGCGAAGCAAGAAAAGGCTCTAGCTCGGATAGCACGACGTCGTTGGGCGCAGCGAGCAATGCAAGTAAATCAGCAGTCTTATCGCTCTCAGCGAGTAATTTCGCAAGCGCCGTATCCAAGACCTATCATCAGCCCAGCTGACTCACGAAAACAACTCACGATATCAATCTTGCGCGAGTCGACCCCACGCGCACCCCCGCCTTTCCGTCTCGCAACCCTCGTCTTTCTCAAGAAATCACCCAGCATCATCGACGCGCTCGCAAGCAATACACTCCTTAATTCAGCCGTCTCGGGCGCAGAATCAGCATCAGGCTCGATATGAGGATCATAGTTTCTTCTCAAACTCCTCGCGACTAAACATCATCAGCCTCTTTCTCCCACGCCGAACGTGTACTCGCCAATCTCTTCCACAGAATCCATCTCCCTCAACGGCCCCTCAAGCGCCGAAAACACTTCCACCTCCTCGGCAGACCCAATGACCTTGCCTCTAATCTTGGGAAACAGTCGAACAAGTAACCGAACGTCGAGCTTGCCTCGTATGAAATAGTCTCCTGCTTTGGCAAAGCGTGTATCGCTGAATAAAGCGCAAGCTAGTCGGAGATGCAGTAGACGCATCGTAGCCGTATGCGTATTCTTCCCATCAGCTTCACCTACCTTACAGCTGCAACACACCTTGTCAACATCGATCTCGCCCCTCTTCCCTTTTCTCCGCTCCTCATCAACAAGCACAACAGCTTCATCAATCCTCCCCCTCTCCAACAGATCCTCAAGCAGCACAACAGTCGGCACAGGCGCAAGCGCATACACAGCGTTCATGCCCACGATCAACGTCTCCGCCACCGTCGTCGTTTGCGGCATGGGCGCCATCTTCTTTGGCGATGAAGGTGGCGTCAAACCCGATCCCGACGGCGAGACTGCCACCGCCGCCGTCTGAGGGAGAAGAGGAATGGAGACAATCCGCATCTTGCGATCACGGACAGTGTTAGGTATACTGATCCCATAAGGTGATGAAACGATTCCAAGCGGCTCAAAACCCGCTGGTAGGTCGATCCTCTGCAAATCTTTATCCGTGCGATGGATAGAATGTACCACGACTCCTCGATCCCTCATGAGTGCAAGCACATATTCTCCTTCAAGCCCAATCCCCACAGGATGTTGATCCCATTCAATTGTCCCACGCGTGGGATCACCCGCAGCCGTCAAAAAGATGCCAATCGTTCCTTGGCCTGTATAGCTTGTTACCAAAAACTCACGCTCGCCGGGAACGACAGCAATGTTGGGTGTGATAGGGAACGGATGGGTGGTGGGATCGACCTCGACTTGGGAATAGGGAAGAAGTGGCCAGAGTTGAGCGTTTTCGAGATCAATCATGTTATACAGTTTATCGATGGATTCCGCTATGCACAATGCTGTTTTCGTACGACTGGCTGTTGTTGCACCGTTTGGCAATGGGATCTCTTGGATCAAATCCTGCCATCAGCGCCGCCTCTCAAATCGAAAGCATACCCTGTCAGTCATAAGTCTCGCCCCAAGCCGGAACAGCATGATACTCTTGCGTTTGATCACACACAGCCCCATCTCAGCCGGCTTGTCCGATTCAGCATCCATCTCAGCATCATCGATCACAGCCGTCACGACGCCTCGAATAGGGTTGATCAAAGCGGATGGGACGGGATCCATTGTGGGTAGGGTAAAGAAGTTTAGGGTGCCGTCGGAGAGGATAAGAGCTTTACCAACGACTGGCAAGAGGATGATTTTGCTTACTGGTCTTCTGGGAAAAAGAGTTTCTTTCTTTCGGAATTTGAAGGCGCCCTGCTGTCAGTCTGGTTGGTATAAGAGATTGCTCACTTCGGAGGATGGGCCGGAGCCATCGATAGTGTACCAATAGACGACACCATCTGAGGAGCCGAGATACAGATTGTTACCTCATCATCAGCCTATTCCATTGATACAACACACCGTAGCCTTCAACACAACGCAATACAACACTTGCACCGCCCTCTGCCTCTTCAGCAGATTTAGCATCTGCAATCGCCAGAGCTCGCTTATTCGAAGCAGACGCAGTACCTGATACAAGTGATGAGAATAAATTCGATGGCTGTTGAGAAGCACCATCGTCTGAACGTCAGTCTACGTGTTAGGGACAAAGCAAGACATACCTTGACTGAAATCAAGCAGGTCTTTCTGTTTGAATATGTTCTCGAGTACTGGTTGGAGGTAGAAAGGTGGTAGATGGCTGATTGAGCTTTGTTGCTCTCCGTCTGCGCTCATAGGGTTGCGGAAAGATAGCAAGTTGGATGGATGAGTAGGTGCGTAGAGTGCGGGGCAACTTGACGCGCCTAGATAAAGTTGCGCACGCCTGCAGTCTCACATGGCGGCACTAATCGCGTTACAGCGTGCCTAATTCTCACGTGCCATGATGATGATGCTCACTCTCTTTACCGCCTTGTACCCTAAACGCGACACCTTAGGCGCGTCGAAAGGTGAGCAGGGAAGGTAACAGGCTCAGTAAGCGTATGCTGATCAAAGCTGTAGCACAGAATGACGAATCACGAGCCACCACGCTCGCCACGCTCGCCAGAGCAGCCATTCCAACCACCATACCTGGCTTCACCACCTCATCCCGAATCAACTTCACTCCCGCCACCACTCCCAAAACGACCACAAGCAAACACAATACCTATCTCTCCTTTCCCAGAAGGTTTCAACTACGAAAGCAATCAACCACCCCTCGCACCTGATGAGACCAACAGCTCCTGTCCACCCTACCGTTCACCAGAAAAAGTAGAAGACGACGAGATCTTGCCTGATGTCAAAGACATCATCACAGAACACGTTGAATTCGCAGATGGTTATCTTCCTCCTCCGGGCTTACCTCCATCGTACAACGCAATGGCCATGGACATGGACGTAGATCAAGTAGCCGATAAAGCGCAAGTCGGGCCAGGTGTACTTCCGAGACGGTTGTTGGAGATGATCCATCCTCATCGGCTCGTCAAGCCTGATTTCGATGAATGGCCCATGCGCGAATCGACATTAAAGCCTGTGCAGTTGGCCGTCATCGGCGAGCCAAGCGACGAGCCACCAACATCTTCAACACCCCCAGCAACGCTAGCAGACGTCCTGGCAGCCGTACCAGGCTCAACCTCTGGCGAGTGGTACTTCTGTACAGAATGTTGGGTTTGGATCAGGGTTGTCTTTGGTCAAGGAGACATTAGCTTGCCAGACGCAGTTGGTGAATGGGGACACGAACGACAGAAAGAGTTGTCTCAATTCAATGATTTGATTGCGCAGCGCTCTGCTCTCCACACACGAGATCATCACTTTCACGCCTTTCATCATCTCCTCCCCTCCACCTCGCATCCATCCGAAAACATTATCACCCAGTCCCAGCCGATAGAATCCAAAGCTATCGACTCGGGCGCCTCTATCCCAGACGGCTGGATCCGCACACCATCCGACCCCGATCTTTTGCAGGCCGGTGCAAGCTTATATTTAAGCTGTAGCAGCGATACCTATCTCATCGTCTACCCCCACTCAATCCCTTCGCAGATCCCGAAACAACTCGCAGATGATTTCATGAGGCTCAAGGCGGAATCGCCTGCTGTTGGGTGGGATGCGGATCGGAGTGTTTTTGAAGGATGGAGTCTTTGGGCGCGGTGAGTTCCTTGTTGACCAGAGGGGAAATGACTGACAGGGGAGGCTGATTTCGAATGCTGCTATCGAGGGTGATTCGCGCTGGGTGAGCGTGACGGGCAAGGTCTTTCAGAAAAAAGTGGGCTGGAGTGCATTGCAGTACGTTCTTCTGCTTCTTTACTCTGCGAAGCGAAGTGATACTGATGTTGGTCAGAGCACACATCGCCAAAGCCATTCATTTCGCATACAGCGACAAAGAAGACAAGCAGCGAATAGGCCCGCCTTCGGATGAGAACTTCGATGTGGCTCAGTTGCAGCGCGCAATGCTGCGTGCGTGGATTGAGATTTCGCTTTTTGTCTGGGACTTCTTCACCAACCACGAGATCAAGGGTGTGTCTGCAGACCGAGGAGAGGGTCGAGCTGATGGTTACAGATGTGGCTATCCCGGTGGGGTTGAGGGGCCAGTCGTTGGCTGCTAGTTTGTCGACTATCTTGGAGCCTTATCCACTTGGTATGTCTGAGCTTGAGTGGGAGCTGACGATAGGCTCGGGAGTGGTCAAAAAGGAGCGTCAGGGAGATCTTGATCTTCTCGGTGCTTCTCCTCGGGATGTAGCCAGTACTATTGTGACGGCGTACGAGCTACAGATCTCGTGCGATAGTGTCAATGGACCAGACTATCTTGGAGCGCTGCAAGCTATGGGTTCGACAGCTATTTCAGACGTCGATGTCATTGCTCTCAAAGCGGTCACCGAGTCTTCCATCGGCAAGTTCTCCAAAGGTGCGTTCTCATGAGCTGGCCGTACTGATGAGCAAGCGGACGTCAAGAAAGCCTACGCAACAATCGGCTACACCGAAGCCTACGCCTCCGAAATCGGCGTCGAAGACAACGACGCACCCGACGACTTTTTATTCAAAATGTATCGCGCAGCAGGGGCCAAACCATCTGCCGACCGTAAAGAGATCCAAGAAGCGTTGACGACGATTTCGAGACACCGTGAAAGCGATTACCTCGCTCAGATCGCTGCGACGGGCACGAGTGGCTTAATGACGCTTTCAGAGGCTTATCGGAATTTGAGCGCGCCTGAGGAGTCGGTTGATGAGGGGATCATCATGTACGTTGTGATATTGGGGTGGGGAGCTGATTGGGAGGCAATATCAGGAAGCTGTCAAGGAGTTTCCGCATCGCAGGGAGTATTTCAGGATGTGTATGACGATTATTGCCGAGGAAGGTGGGGAGGCGCGCGCTGGCATCAAGTTTTATTTGGACAAGGGTGAACTTGGTGCGTTTGGGTGTTTGGCTGAAAGTGCTGATGATGGGAGATATGGTAGAGCAGCCGGTGCGGAAGGATATCCCTGTTGGATTGCATAACATTGGGTAAGCTTCCTGGTCGAACGATCCAGTTGCTGACCTTCAGAAACACTTGGTAAGAGGCCTTTGCTTGTCTCTCTGACATGCAGCTATCTCAATTCGATCCTGCAGTACTTGTATGCCATCAAACCGTTGCGCGAGGCTGTTGTGACTTTTGACAAGACGGACAATGTGGCAGAAAAGCCAGAAATTGAGCGTTCTCGAAGATGTGAGTGATCTGGGAGGAAGGCACCAATGACGACAGTCGTCCGCCAACTGCGTGGCTTGTTCTTGCAGCTCGGCAAATCCGACCTAGCTGCGATCCGACCCGAGCAAGAGCTCGCTTACCTCGCCATCACCCGTCCCGAGGACGACGAAATCAACGATGTGCCGGCTGAAGCTCAAGCTGCGCTTCCCAGTCCGGCATCAACGCTAATCGACATGCCTGCTCTTGAAGTATCACAGGCTACTCCAATGGAGTCCATGATGATGTCTAGACCCGAGCCTGAACGCCGATCATCTGTACTTGGAAAACGTGCGAGTCAAGATAGGGATGAAGAAGACGACGAGCCAGCTGCAAAAAATGAAAGAATGGAGGTCGATATCGGATCGATTCCTTCACCTCCGCCCACGCCACCTGATGTGCCGTTGGCACCTATTTCGGTTCCGCCACCACTGCCGCCCCGGCCACCCAAGCCATTCAATCCTAGCTCCCTCAAGTTTGGTGAGTTTTCTCAGAACGCCCAGTGCTGATTTTAGGTCTGCAGCAGGATTCCGCAGAGGTCTTGATCAATGTCTTGAACCAGCTTGAACTCGCCTTGGATCCCATCATCATCGAGGGTCGCGAGGTCAACCTCGTCCAATCGTATGTTACTTGACTGGCTTCGCTGATGGCAGGCTGTTCTCTTGCAAGTTCCGTCAGCAGACTTTGTATGCAGATCAGGAAGCTCAGGTGCCCGTCGAGTCTGTCTTTGTGCCACCAATTCTGGGTGTCGAGGAAGAAGGCAAAGACGTGTACGATTGCTTGGCCGAGCTGTATCTGCAGGGCGAAGAGATCGAGTACGAAGGTCGCAAAGGTGTCAAGATGGATTTGATGGACACCTTACCTCCTTTGCTCTACGTGCAAATGAGGGTGAGTCAATTGGCAAGCCATGCTGACAACAGCGATCTCAATACGACTTTGCGACTGGACGCGAGAGCAAGACCAACACTCATGTCGCTTTCGACAGAACTTTGACGATGGACCGCTTCCTTGCCAATGCAGATCCTACGAGGCGCCAGCAGTCGATTGAGATGACGCGAGCTATGGCAGTTAAACGAGGCAGGCTGCATGCTCTAACCAAAACAAAGGTGCGTTCTGTTACGGACCAGTGCTCATTGTAGCCTCTCGACATCCCTGCAACTTTCGAACACGTCAAGGAGTCCCTTGGAGCGCTTGATCTTCCAGACCTCGGCGGAGACGAAGGCTTGCTCCAAGCGCTGCAGGTTGAAGCCGATCGAGTCCGCGCAGAGATTGAGGAGATTCAGGGTCAGCTGCGAAGCACGCGAGAAGCGCTTGATCGGATCTGGGCGGACGAGCACTCGACAGAGTATGAGCTGATGGCTGTTTTCATGCACAGAGGTGGGTGAGTTGCAGCTCCGCGACTAATAAAAGGCAAGTCTAGCGGTGCTGGGCATTACTGGACGTACCAAGCCATCCTTCCCGATCAACGTGAGTCGCACAGCATAACATCGCTGATGACAGCCGAGAGGTTCTTCAAATATAATGACGCCGAGGTGACCGAAGTCCCTATGACTGAAGTGCTGCAAGATCGCACAGGCCAAGATGCCAATCCTGCACTGCTGTGCTACGTGCGAAAGAACACTGGCCTTGTACAAACATTGTGTAGAGAGTAGACTTGCATGCATCACATACAGTACGCCTCGCCGTGAAAGATGATCCCGCCACACCGTACCCGCTCACCGACGCCCAGTCTAGCCACTGCGTTCCCAGCTTCTACCACGATACCCTCAGGCCCGCAAGCGACGACAGCCAGCCCACCGTGCCGACAGCAGTTTCGTGGCTCGCCACCATCTTCAAGCTCCCGGATGGACGGTGGCGGTAAATGTTCGCGCACAAGCTGCGATACTGTGGGACGATAAGGTTGCAGTTTCGTTGTGGCAGGAAGACCTTCGAGCTCAGGCAGAGGCGATGGCGGCTCTGTCAAGAAGAGGTCGAAAGTCAGAGTCAAGCCGGCAGCGACCGCCTTGTCCGATAGATGCGACAAGGCCGACGCAAGAGCTTGTATAGAAGCTGTCATCAGCCACGACTCGTATATAAAACTCACCAATGTCGCGACAGATCCAAACCACATTGACTTTACTTGGCCCACGACATCTCAGCGCCTCCTCCACCGTCCCAAGCGCAAAGGTGATGCCACTACCGCCCGCCACAACCAAAACCTCCTCAACAGCCGCCAAATCAATATGCAAACCCCCATACGGCCCATCAATCATCACTTTGACTTGTTTAGCCGGCCCCGTCTTCTCCAGCAAGCCTTCAGATGCCTCATCTCCTGTTGACGCAAGCGCATGTAGCGCTCGAGTCCAATCGCCAGCTGCTTTGGCATAGAGTGTGATCCCTCGCGAGCTCGTGGCGTTGGTGATTGTGAATGGATGGGCTTCGAAGACGCCTTTGCCGCTTAGGACCCTAAGGTTGACATGTTGGGTCGGTAGCCAGCCCGAGTCGCAGTCTGGGATGTGAATCTAGAGTCAGCGAGGTAGGTGAGGATGGCTCACCAAAGTCATGCCATCGAGAGGCACCAAGATGGCGTCTTTGATACGATAGCGGCATAAACGGAGCGCAAGACTGACATCAGCATGCACGTTCTGGCTCGTAACCTACTCGGCAGCATAGAGCGCAATCGGTGGGAAAATCCATGGCCGCGCATAGGGAGTATGGTAGCTGACCGCCGCAAAGAGTCCAGCAAAGCACATTACACTTTCGTCAGCTCTGGCTAACTTCTCAAAACTCACTGCAAGATAAAGAAAACCTGATAGAAGCGTTTGCGGACTGGCCGTGCGCTCGTCAAGGCCAAAGCAAGGAGCAATACCCAGCTTGCCATGCCACGAAGACCTTTTGCAGACGTTCGTGCGTCCGGCATGACTTTCCACCAGATGGCTCCGTGCACTGTTGCGAGGATGAAGGTGATACGGCCGGCCCATCGATGGAGGTAGTTGAGCTTTGGGTAGGAGAGGCCTAGCAGAAGTCCAAGGGGGTTGTTCTTGAGTGCTAAGAGGATGAGGGGAGTAAGGTTGGCGAGAGCTAGAAAGCCTTTTTGTCAGGATTGAGATCGTCACAATTGCTTACCTGCACGGTTGGAGTTGGTTGCAAGCTTCGAGTCGGTCACCAAGCAGCCGATGACCGCAGCCACATAGCTCATAACAAGAATAAGCTTGCCCGCACTCAAAGGAAGATACACCCTCCTGCAGCAGTCTGCCTTGCTCCCGAGATGCTCAGGTATCGACAAAGTTGCCAAAGCCACCGTCTGTGACATTGCAAAGACTCGAGCGACTGCGCGCCGTGGCTGCGACATTTTCCGTGGCGCCTGTTGTGTGCCGATACGTTCAGAGCTGTAGGCGGTGCGCTTCTCCAGACTCTCCGAGATCATATAGCCTTTGAAGAATCGCCCACTCTGGCATGATCTGACTAGTGCGGGCCCGGCGACCACTACGCATAGACCAGCAAAGCCTAGCCAGATCCAGGTGAATGTTCGTTGCCACTCGGGGTCGACAGCGTATGAACTACAATGAGCAAGCTGCGAACGGTCCGACCAAAACTTACTCATAGATGTCAAAGGTGCTTGGGATGATCGGTGGAGAGTCACGTCGCTTCAGGATCATATTGGGATTGGCAAGACTCATCAGAGAAGACGGTGATGTGTGGATCTCGCGTTGAAGGTGCAATTGCGTCCGTTGCGATGCGTCAGGATCTGCAGACGATCCTCAGACTGATTTGAATACCTTTGAGTACTACTGAGAGGGTGTGGAGGGAGAAGAAGAGCTCTCATTTCTTCAAAGGACGGTAAGGAGGCCGAGAGACTGCGCCACGCGAGAGGCACGCGTGTACATCTTGCGCCAATTTTGAAACATGCGGCATATTTTTGATTTCTGTCAAAAGCGTCAAAGAAGTCAGAGGAAAGATATGACTTGAATGTAGTCGATGTAATTTGAAGAGTGGATGTATGCGCATTAGAGAATTTCATCTCCTCGCTGTCTTGCCGGGCTACCAGGGCAGGTCTGAGTATGACGTGGCATGCGCATGCTGATCGTTAACGACGCTACTGCTGACTTGCGCGAGATGGCTTGCTCTGGGAGTTTGGAGTCGCTATGCTCTCTGTCACAGTGATGACGCGTCCTCGGACGATCATGGGAAAGCGCCACGACGCAATTGCACCACTGAGATGCTCGATACAAGCTCGGCAGCCATGCGACTCCTACCTTCTCGCAGCTCAGTTCATCTCAATGCATCATACGAGCGTCCCTTGTCAGCATCACAATTGCATCATGTCTGTCCTCGCAGAGTAAACACAAACCGCTTCCCACAAAACTGCTCCCGCTGTCCTCATTCGTCGTCTTCGCACTTCCGTTCTACCCTCATCCCAGCATGATCAAGTACGATCTGGCGGTCGCCCTTCTCCTTCAATATTTGTAAGCTCTAGGGCTGTGGATTTGAACCCGTATGTCGCCGGTACCGTCGTACCTCGGAACGCCGTCGACGTGGCTGCCCACAGTTTCTGGTTTCCAGCCGGGATGACAAAAGTCGACGACGACCTCGTCCGGCTGGACAAACTCGTATTCCTCATTGACATCCTCACGCTCATTTTCATACCAACTCTGTAGCATGTCTTGCCATATCAATACATCTTGCAGATCATCGTCCCAACCTAAAGGATCTGCAAAGTGCATCATCCTCAGGGGACGGTTTTCGCAGAGGATCCTCTCCTGATCGATCGAAGCGATTCGGTCATCAATGTCTCTTTCATAATCCCGGATGATCAACCTTGCCACCTTGTCCACTTTCTTTGAGGAAGAGCCCGAGCAAGAAACATAAATTTGTGCTGATGCAATGAGATGCCACTTGGGTGGATCGAGGCGGGTGTTGGGATCAACCTCGAATTCGAAGGCGCCAACAGCAAAGCTGTAAAACTTGCGCCTGTTTTGTCCGAGATCGATCTTGCCAGTGTATAAGCGTTTGGTGACAGCTTTATAGCATGCCAAGGACACACGTTGCCAAGCATGCAAGGCGGAACGTTCAGTAGTGAAGGCCATGATGGCCTCGACCAGCTCGAAGGGAATGAAGGGCAGCTGAGCACCAGGGAATGGAGGCTGCCCGGCGCATTGAGCTTGATTGGTGCTGCTGCGTGTTAGTACGTATGCTTGACGCTCGCTTACCTTTGCAGCCGGTTCTGAGTGCTCGACGTGTCATGATCGACAGCTGTTGGCTTTCTAGCGGGAGAAGGCATGACCGTTGTGTTATCAGATAGGTCTGCATGTTGCTATAATCCATGGATCCTGTGCGTGCGCGTCCCGCGTCCGGGCCCTGGAGACACGGATGCAATTTCGACCTGTTGCAGCTGCAGCTGTTGCATTTCAAGATCTCACGGCGAAATAGAATAAACCTAGATCATAGGTAGATGGAAGTCTTTCTCATCGCCCTAGGGGTAATCTACTCGTCAGCATGGAACCTGTCATTCTACCCTCAAGTGCTGCTCAATTACCGACGGAAATCGTGCGTTACGCCTTCAGATACAGCGCTGACAAAACCAGTGTCATTGGTTTCTCGGGTGATTACACTGTTGTCAACCCAATAGGCTTCTTTGCCCTATCACTGTGGAACTTTGGACTGTACTACAACCATAGTCTCCAAGACCAGTATCGGCGTCGACACAAGGGGCATCCAGCTCAAGTCGCAGGCGCCGACGTCGTCTTTGCTGGACATGTGGGTCGCTGTAAGTCTGTTGGACCTTTGACTGACGACAGGCTTTCATTCTGGCGACCATTGTCTTCTTTCAGGCTGTCCGATATGGCTTCCAGCCAGTCGGCAAGCTGACATGGGCATTCGTCGGTACAATCTCCTCAGCGGCGGTACTCGGCGGAGTGCTGGTCCAGTCAGGAGCATGGGGTTTAGAGTGGCTAGATTGGTTCATCGTTGCAGGCTGGGTCAAAATCTACGTCAGGTGAGTCTCTCCAAGCGAACACACTGACATCAGCGTCGCAAAATACGTCCCTCAGATCTACCTGCAGCACAAGCTCAAATCAACAATTGGCTTCGCCACCACCGCCGTCATCCTCGACGTCATCGGCTCCGTCCTCTCCCTCATGCAGCTTACCATCAGCTCGCTACGAATCGGCGACCCAAGCTTGATCTGGGGCAACCCAGCCAAGTTTGGTCTCGGTTTGCTCACGCTGCTCTTTGACGTCGTCTTGATCGCACAGTGCATAGCCTATCGAGGCAGAGTACCAGAAGACAAGCTTGACGAGACGGCACCGCTGTTAGATCATGGGGCGTAGCATATGGTACAGATGTATTTGTTGTAGATGAGCTTGATCAATCGCGCCAGTCCTCTTCAGCCTCGTCCCACCCCAACACTTCGGGATCCACACCCATCTGCTTCATCATGGAGCCAAACGACCACACTGCTTTCTCAGTCTCCATCTCGTTGTCAGACGCGTCGTGCGATTCATCGTGATCGCCATCACCTGTCGCCATGACGACCTCGCATGGACGATCAAGCGGCAGCGGATTGTAGCCTTGCCAACCTACGCAGCCATTGTTGTCGTCAGGCTTGGGAATACAATCAAACAGCCGTTCAGTGATCTCACGACCAGCAGCACGCCACTTGACGACGAGCTCCTCGAGTCGAGCATCTTCGTCGGGTCGAGTGTGGTAGCGAACGGCTTGTCGCAGCAGTCGGACTCTATCTTCCAGAGACCGCAGATTAGCAGTGACGGAGACGACAGTGGCAGCTTGAGGCGGCTTGAAGGGTTTGGCGAGTCGTCGAGTGGTGATACGTAGAGTCGGTTCAGGTTTGGGTGGTTGTGCTACCTCGGGAGAGCTGGGTGGAGGTGACGAGGAGAAGATCGGTGGTGTCTCTTCGACTTCTGATTGGGGTCTGACGGGGGACACAAAGGGCTTTCGAAGGACGCGAACGATCTTGGAGGACCGAGCTTGGCTCTGCGATGGTCAGGCAGCTCTGAGCGTCATCAAACTCACCTCTTCACGACGTCTTTTGCCGTTGGTAGGCCTGGAGCTAGAGCTGCTGGACGCAATCGGAGGAGATGACGATGGGCAAGGGTCGATCTGAAAGTCAGAACGGATAGACGTTGAATGTAGGCTTACATCCTTGGCATCATCAGATCCCAAGTCTCCGCCAGGCGTCGTCAAAGCCGCGCTTGCCACAGTTGCGGGCGAGGCTGTAGACTGTGGCTCGATGCCATGCAGCTCTTGAGCAGCGCCGTAGGGATCGTGCGGAACCACCTCGACGTTCGTGTCATGTTGAGCTGTCAAGACGACGGTCTTCAGCGCCACCGCAGGTGCGGATGCAAATGCTGGCGACGAAGGCGTCGAGCTCGACTGACAGTCTGCCTTGAGGTCGTGCTCGCATTCTTTCATGCCGACTGCAGTCGTCTTCGTGTTTCGACGGATCGTCAAGACGACCGTCTCTGTCGTCTCCGCATCTTGCGGCGACGAAGATTGCAGCACGCTCGGTTGATTCTTGGGCTTGAGATCCTGCTCGCATTCTTCCATGCTGACAGCTGTCACTATTGTGTCCTGCTGGATCGTCGAGACAACCGCCTCTGCCACCTCATCATCTTGCAGTGACGAAGAGTGCAGCACGCTCGGTTGAATTTCGAGCTCGAGATTACGCTCGCACTCTTGAATGCACGCAGCAGTCAAGGTCGCGACTTGTCCACTACGAGTAGCGTCTGTCTCGCCAACCGCTCGAGCGAGTGATGCTGAGAAATGAAGCGGTAGCGAAGGTGAGCGTGTTTTAAGTGGCGTGAGATGAGCGGTAGATGACTGTTGAGAGGAGGACCGAGCTCGAGTGAGAGTAGTACGTCGAGAACAGCCTATGTTGAGGACTTTCGTAGGCTCTGGGCCTGACGCCGAGTCATGCATCGCTCCATCAATGACCATCTCGTGGTGATCAGAGGTATGGTCCTCTACCAAACGCCCAAGGGTAGAGTCCAACGCGGGACGTTCTTCGCCATTGAGGCTTGACACGTTCTCGACAGTGGCAACATCTGTGGTGATTGAAGCCGTGGTGGCTGACTTGGAGCCTGTAGGTGGCTCGAGAGGTGAGCCGGAATCTTCATGCGCTGGACGCGCCGAGGTGTGCGGGTGTTCGGCGCACAGGCTCTGCCAGGCCGGCCATAGCAGCATGTCGATGAGTTTCTGAGTGCTGAGAGGAGGGTATTGAGAGGCTTGATGCTTCACGAAGAGCGACGCGCTTGGTGGTGCTGATGAGCCTGAGCAGGACGCGTTTGCAGTCAGTTGAAGGTGGAGGCCAGTACAATATGCTACCCCCACTTTGTAGCTGACCTGTGGTAATCAGCAGCTTGAACCTGCCGCGACTGCTCTGCTCATCAAGCAAAATGGCCAGCACGATTCTGCCCCTCGGTATGTCAAAGACTCGCTATGAATTGACGTCTAACAACCACAGAACTCGTCGACAGATGTATCGGCTCCCCAATTTGGGTCATCATGAAGAACGATAAAGAGTTCTCGGGCATCCTGCAAGGGTTTGACGACTATGTCAGTGAGTAACTCTTGTTCTATGTTGACGGAGACTGACACGAATGTAGACATGGTCTTGAAGGATGTGACGGAATAGTGAGGCTACTCGGCCAGACGATGCTAATAAGTAGCGAGGTGACCGCAGAGGGTATCACCACCAACCAGCTTGGGCAAACGTTGTTGAATGGCAACAACATTGCTATGGTACGTCTTCTACTTTTTGATGAAGTCTTCCTGACGTCCACAGCTGGTACCGGGAGGCAAGGGCCCACAAGCTTAGATCATGAACCGACCATGTACACTATGACTTTCATTAAAAGCTCAACGCACCGCTTTCCAGACGCAGTTCCAGACCAGACCAAGCGGCACCGTCTGAGCTCCCATCTTGTCTTCTTAACAGACTTTGAGGTAAGAGCTCCCTGGTCCGTGCAGGGGACCAGTTGTACAGACCACGAGTCGCTCTTTCATCCGGAAGACAGAATCTCATGTCTCAGCTGAGCACGATGTGGACTCGAAGAGCCGCAAGTTCTGCTGAAGAGGGTCGCCGAAGGCTGATCAGTGTGTCGTGCACCTCGAGCTTCCACCTTCGTGCGGTTCAATTGGATTCAACACTTGATACTAAAGCAGCAGAACTTCACATTCGAAAGTTGAGACCGAAACAAGCATCAGACGAATTATACATCTTGTATCGGTACAACCCATTGTACAACTATTATCCGTAGTCCACAGTTCCACCTAGCTTAACGCGCTACACCGACCATGCCCTGAGCATACGCATCACGGTCCTCATCGGCATCCACAAACATCGTTTCGCCCGCATGCCGCACATCCATCTCATACGCCCCGTCCTGACTCCCCAGATCCAGATCCATATCCGCAAACCCACGCCTCATCATCTTCAGCTCCCTGATCCGATGGAGCTCGTCTTCACGATCGTCACGCCAGTCGCGCTGACCATCTCCAAAGTCGTATGACGATCGATGGATCGGTGGTGGGCTTGGACCAGACTCGTAGTAGGCGAGATCGACACCTGCCTCGGCTACTACTTGGCGGATTGGGGCGTGGGAACGGGTTGTTGTCATGCGGTGAGTGTAGAGGACGTTGAGGGCGCCGTCAAAGACGAATTCACCACCGAGTTGTGAAAAGTGGCTGTCTGTCAGCGAGAAGCTCGTACTCGGGCGCAGAAGACTTACCCAGGGTTGCGAATAGGCATCATCTGCACAGCGCGTTTGAATACCCGCTTGGTAGTCTGCATGTTGCTCAAGACAATGTAGTCGCCCTTCTCAGAGTCATCCCCAGCATCGTACGTCTGACGAGTGAGGCCAAGGGCACGGTACAGGCGAAGCGTTGGATCTGTGTACATCTTGAATGGACACTTGAAGGCTTTGTCTGGTTTGGTCAGCGGTGTTATGATCATCAAGAGTGTACGCACTGCGATAACCGCTGAGCATCTTGTCACTGCCGTTGCCGATAATGACCAAGTCGACCTCGGCGTGCTCGAGCACTTCAGGTGTAATCTCGGCCATGATGGAATCCATGTACTGGGCGCAGAGAGGACAGAACCCTGGCACGTCAGTTTGCACTTGAAAGCAAATTGACTCACAGTGACGGATGAAGATGACGACGGTCTTGCGCTGCCTCACGAGATCACCAAAGCGCACGCGCTCACCGTGCTCGCCAACGACCTCCATCAAACTAGCTTCGAACAGCTGACGAACAGATGGCGTCGTATCGGCGTCAAAGCTAGCATCTTCGAGCTTGCGCCTAGCCTTCTCCAACTTCTTGTCCGCTTTGCTGATCTTCTTCTTGCCTGCCGCTCTCTCTGCCATCTCGATTTCGTCCAAGACGGACCAGGTACCGCACGACGAGCCATTGGAGCAGGTGAGTGATGGTGGGATAGAAGAGATGGAGGGGCGAGAGCTAGTTGACACCGAGGGCTGAGCGACTGCGGAACGCATGAGTGCGCTACAAGTTGCGCTTGTGAGATTCTTGTTGAGAGTGGAGTGCGGCGCGGAAGCCTGAGCGGAGATGGAAGAGTCTGTAGACTGCTTGCTGGCGGTAGAAACTTTGCGAGTACGCTGGTAGGGAGCCACAATCTCACTTGGCGCGTCAACACTGAGAAAGTGTGATGGTTGTCGTGAAGGGGATTCAAGCGACGTTCCCGAAATGGAACCTGAAGAACTCAGGTTCTCAAGAGATTCGGTAACTACAGGTGGCAGTTTGCGAGACATTTTGCGTGGTGGACTAGCAAGTGAAACATCCCGCTTTACCGGTGACTGCCTCTGACTAGTCCAAAATTCGTGCTCGGGAAGGTCGGTAAACGTGATGGCTGCCATGGTGCTTGTTGACGGGAGGCTTGAAAACGGGACGGACGGGAAAGATCAGAGACCCTTTAAGCAAGGTATGCGATTTGGGCATATGGCACGAGAGATGAGCCGGTTACGATCGAAATTAACCTACCCGAGGACGTTTAATTCGCGGCTGGATCGAATTTGAGACGTCGTCGTGCGATTATTGCCCAAACAAGAGATGAGGTATCAGCCACTGACTCACTGTCCCGAGGCTGCATGCCAGGACTTCGGAGCTTAGGAAAGCCTCTCAATACAATGGTCTTGCTTGTTTTGAGGCGAGATCAAGTCGGCATGTAAAAGGTGAGACGTATTGTAGTATTTGCCATGATAAGGTCTGCTTCAGACACGCTCCTCGGCGGGTAAACAATCGGGGCCTGACTCTGCATGAGCGCTAAAGTGACTGATCACCATGAAGGAAGCAATCAACACATCAGCTGCTCACTACTTGCCATTGACGTGGCCGAGATCTTGCTTGGTAAAGTTGAACAGCTAACCTCTTATCGTATCAAAGAGATGACCATACGTCAGGCAGGGTATACCAAAATGGACGCTGATTCCCGAAATAGAATGGAGGAGTTCACTACAAGCATCAAGGCGGTTAAACGAACAACACCAGCAGAACCCCTGTTCATAAAACAATTGTCCTTGGGAAAGTCACTTCAGCGCAAAAAGCGTCATTGAGATAAGTGGCACTTTGCTCAGCGTGGCACATTTCTGAACATGAGCAACACTATCAGTAAGTTCAGGAGGCTTTGTTGATCCACACTGACATTCCCGAAGATACTCACACCGAAGAGCCAGAGAGTTTCATCAGTGCGCCTAGCCACGAAAAGACCGATGGCAACTTGCGAAGCAGAAACAACCGTCAAGTGACCCTGGACGCACAGGAGCGCGACACTGCGCGCAGAGCTACTGGCGGATCACGTAGGACAACCAGCGGGTCAGACGTTCAGCCTGGTATCCTTCGAAGGATGACGAGCCTTCTTCAGCCTGAGCGGCCTGTTGGCAAAGCGCCAGGCTACTGGCCGAGTTTGTTGGCGGCGGCGAAGAGCAGCTGGCTGTACGTCTAACGTTTGAGAACCAACCTGACCCCTTTAGCAACATCCTTCTCGTCTTTATCCCTATTGGTACGTACTCAAAGCACACAAGGGCACGGACAATTGACGTATAGGATGGGCACTTCACTTTGTCAAGGACGGTGGCAGCGAGTCCATCTCTGACACGGCCGTTTTCGTGAGACTTTTAATGATGCTAGCAATTGCTGACTTTGACCAGATTGTGTGTGAACGTCTACACGTACTAGTCGCTAATGTCTAGACCAATTTCATTGCCATCATTCCGCTTGGTGGGTCGCCACCTGCAACCGCTCGTTAAAAGCTAAGCTGACTTGGTAGCTGCTCTGCTGGGTTTCGCCACCGAAGAAGCTGCATTGCGTCTTGGTCAGACTCTCGGAGGTTTGCTGAACGCCACACTCGGTAACGCCGTCGAGCTCATCGTTGCTATCCTCGCTCTCATCAAGGTCCGCCGTCAACCTTTGTCTCGGCTGACATGCAGTGCGAGCTTGCCGTTGTACAATCTTCGCTCGTCGGCTCGATCCTTTCCAACTTGCTCCTTGTGCTCGGCTGCTGCTTCATTGTGGGCGGCTTCAAATACAAGGAGCAGACTGTCAAGTCGACTGCCGCTCAGCTCAATGCTTCGCTGTTGCTCATGGCGGTGATTGCCATGCTCATCCCTTCAGCATTCCATTTCGCCATCAACACTTCGTCCGACGGCGCCGGATTGGACTTGACAACTGCTGAAGAGGGTCAGGATCTCTTGAAGATGAGCCATGGTGTCTCGATCTTGTTGCTGCTGCTCTATATCGGCTTCATCTTCTTCCAGGTCCGTCGCCATTTACCTCTGACATTCAACTGACTTCCTAGATGTTTACACACGCCGAGCTTTATGCAGATGATGAGCAACCAACCGAGTCGACGCGCTACCCCAAGAGCGTGACGGACCGCGTTCGCGTCCCTCGTCGTGTTCGCCGCTTCGGTGGCAAATTCAGTCGCAAGAAGGCCGACGAAGAGGTCGCTAGCGAAACGTCCGCTACTGGAGAGACCACTGCCATGGATCGTGTTCCTTCGAGCGTTGAGATGTCGGGTGTCGAGACCGAGGAGGTCGAGGAGCCTCAAATGAACATGATCATGGTTATCATCGTGCTCATTGTCGACACGGTCATCGTTGGCGTCACGGCCGAGTTCTTGGTATCGTCGATCAACGTGAGTTTCCGTCATGTCAACAGCTAACGTTCAGGGTCTTACAGAGGCTCACCCGTCTCTCAGTCAAGAGTGGGTCGGCCTCGTCCTGCTCCCTATCGTAAGTGTTCAACGAATGACGCTGATTCTAGGTCGGCAACGCCGCAGAGCACGTCACAGCCGTGACTGTAGCATACAAGGACAAACTCGATCTGTCCATCTCAGTCGCAGTCGGGTCATCCATCCAGATTGCTCTCTTTGTCATCCCAGTCATTGTCCTGCTCGGCTGGTGCATCGGCAAACCTCTCACGTTAGTTTGCCACTCTATAATGGACCTGCGCTGACGACGCAGCCTGCTCTTTGATCGTGAGGCTTTGGAAATACTCATCTGACAATAGCTTTCGAGGCCGTTGTGGTCTTCTTATCTGTTCTTGTAGCTAATCAGACGCTTGCGGACGGTCGCAGCAAGTACGTCTGGCGCGGAGGTTCTGATGGGGCTGACAATGCGCAGTTGGATGGAGGGTGTTGTTCTCGTGTTCGTCTACATCATCATTGGTAAGCTTCCGATCCCGTCCACGCTTATCTCTTTGCTACTTCGCTTTGGTTCTACCCTGTAAGTGTCATGCTCGAAGCTGCAATGGCGGCTGTTGACATCCTCAGGGATCGGAAACCGCCACCCTTGTTGGCTGCAGATGATGCGCCATTACGGTGTGCAATGTGCTCCCCAATCTCTTTAAAATTCTCATTACGATGTACACGATGTCGTCAAAGCAAAAGCTTTAGTCTGAGTCTGAAAGTGATCGGCGCCGCGCCTTGATCAAGCCAAAGGTCTGGTCTGTCCTTTGAAAGAAGCTGGAACAGGAAAACCAAGAGAAGACGTAGTCTACGATAACAGCTTCTGTCATGAGTGTTTATCAGTGCAGGCATGTGTCTATTGTCGGGACCTGCGCCGAACACATCTTGGGCTACACAACAGAAACGTTAGACTCAGTGCTTCTGTGCCCATCGGTAAGTCAAGTGCCTTACAAAGCTGACACAGTCAGTGTTGCTTGCTGCATCGAGTTACGGCTTCGATCGCTTGGAGACCGGAGACTGGCAAGATTGACATGCCTGCCATGACGAGGTCTATCAGTTCATGCTCAAACGCTATGCCTGATATTATCAGGGACGCGTACACAAAGATCGCATCCGTAGGGTTGCGACGAATCGATGTTGCATCGTCACTAGACAGACAATGGTGATGGTATAAAAAGTCATATGGACAATGCGTGGCTGATTCGGTCAGAAGAAGCCCTCCCGCGTGGAACTCACCGACAAGAAAGCAATTCAATTCTCTTGTTTACAAACAAGACCCTCCCGGTCACGCCTCCTTCATCCCTCTCACCTCCTTCACCCCAGCTGAGAAGCCTTCTCAAGCTTCCTTGCACCGCCGCCAACAGGAGAAGCCATCGTCAATAGGTAGTCCTGCACCTGAGGCGGCGGTGCAGGCGTCGGAGACTTTATATCCATGTCCATGAGCTCATCCTCGTCTTCGTCCGTCTGCAGCTCTAGCTCATGTTTGACCCGAACTTAGATGGGGGTGGAGGGTGTTTGTTTCCCTGCACTGTCCATGGGCTCCTTTTTAGACGCCTGTCCCAGCACCTCCTCTGCAGTGGAGCGAAACTCATCTCGCGTCTGTCCCTGCGCACCACTTGACATTCCTTCCTCAGCCTGCCCCTCCGCCTATCCCTGCGTCTCTTCCAGTGCTGCCTCTTCTCTCGGCTCAATGTCCATATCCTCGTCCTCGCTCGGCTGCGCCTTCTGATCATTGATGTGAACCCGGAAGATCCCATTTCCAACAGGAATCACAAAGCCTTCAGATCGAGACCCCTCCCCCTCCCCCACAGGCTCCTTGAACACGACATTGTTATGCAATTGCAATGTCAATAAATCATCCCTCTGCTTCATCAAGCGCAGAATATCAGCCGAGGCAAACTGCAACTTGTCCTCCGCCACAAGCCTAGCTCGCCGTTCTTCTTCACACAATGCTCTCGCCTCTGCCTCCAACCCCGTCGCCAACTCTGAGATCCTGGCCTGAAACGCCTCCTTCTGCGCACGTTTCTCAGTAAGCTGCCGCTGAAGCACAGCGTTCGCCTTGTGTTCCTCCAAAACCTCCTTTACAGTGCGCATCGTAGCGGAACGTCGATTTGACTCTTCCACGAGCCGATGCAGCATTTGCTCGCAAGCTTCGACCTTTTTCACTGATTCCGCGAGCTGCAGCTCCAAACCCAATTTCGCCCGACTCTCCTCGCGAAGCTTCCGCTCCAAAGACGTTGCCCAGGGCGTGTTGACTTTCGCCTTCAGCTGCTCAATCTGAAGCTCGCACTGTTCGACGTGCTTGACAGATTCGGCGAGCTGCACCTCCAGAACCAGCTTTGCCCGACTCTCCTCGGCTAGCTTTTGCTCCAGAGACCTGAAAAAGGCTGTCGGTGCCGTGACGGTTTTTGGCTGCTTGGGCTCTCGCGCCTTCAGCTTCCTGAGAGATCGTGCAAGCTGCAGCTGGAGATCTATTTTGGCTCGACCCTCCTCATGAAGGACCTCTTCAAGAGCCTTTTCTCGAGCTGACGGATCTTTGACAAATGTCTCGGATCGCTTGACAAGCTCTTCAAGCTGAAGATTCAACTTGAGCTTGGCCTTCATCTCCTCTCTCAGCTCGTGTTCCAAGGCCTTCTCCCTGACCGTCGGATCTTTGACCTGTCCCTCCAGCCTTGACAACCTCAACGGTTTCAGCAAGCTGGAGCTGTAAGCCCATTTTGACTTGTCTCTCCTCGACGACTTTCTGCTCCAATGTAGTCGCCCAAGCATACAGTGCCGCTTGAGACCCCTGAAGCTCCGCCGCGAGCGCAGCAGATCGATTTGCCGCTAGCGTCGCCGCCTCCTGAATCGACCTGATCTCTGCGACTGTGTCGGCTTTGTACTGCTCTAGATCATGGACAAAGATCTTTTGGAGTTTGATAGCCGTCTCGACATGTAGTTGACTGCTTGTTAGCATTTTGCAAGTCGATGTACACACTGGACAGAATTGGACAGGGCAAGGAGTCTCTCATCTCCGAGACGAGTGATTGCTTCTGCTTGAGCTACAGAAGACGACATGGCGTCCCCACCTCTCACTTTGCTTGATAATGATGTTGATGGTTATGATGGGAAGTGAACGAATTCGAGGCTAAACGAGAGGGACGAAACGGGTGGCAAGCAAGTTGCAAGCCGACATAGGCACGTACTTGCCTCGTTGTGCTGACGGCATCGAAGCAGGGCCAGTTTCCGAGAGGACAGTGCTTCATATTGTATGACATGTATGGACAAGGTGGCAGGATGATCCTAGCAATGTTCACAGTCCATCACTTGGCGACAGCAAAGGCTACAAAGGAAGCCAATCCATCTCATCTCGTAACAGACCCGTCTCTAATCCTCATGTTCTCCATCCTCCCTGTCCCTCCTCGACCGCGTCGCAGTCGCAGTCGCAGTTGCACTAGCCGACGCCGACACCGACGTGGAGACAGCCCGTCTAGGTCCATCAGGCGTCGACCTCCTCTTTTTCCTCGAACCCGCAATCTCACCCGCTTCAACTTCTTCAGCCGTCCGTTTCGGCCTGAACGCCTGTGCCGCCGCACTCAGATCACTCGCCGGCCCCGCAGGCAGGGCAGGCGCAGCGTCCGGATCAAGGCTGAGAGTGATACTTTGGGCTTCTTGAATAGCGTTGACGATGGATGTCATTGCTTCGATTCGAGATTGAGCGGCTGCTAGGTATGCTGCGTGTGTTGAGCGGTGTGAAGCGACTGATACTTGTAAGTCGGCGATGAGGCTGCATTGTCAGCGTGAGCATAAGGAAGGAGTTGGAAGCTCACGCGTCAAGTTCTTGTCTTGTCTTGGGACGGTCACGGATGACTTTTGCAAGTGAATCGCAATGCACAGCATGTTCAAGCTCCGTCCTGCTCTTCATCAAACGCTCCTTCTCCTTCGCAACATCAGTCTCCAAAGCTGCCGCTCTCTCCACTAAGCTTATCAGCCCTGTCACACCTCCATAACGCACGGTTGTCAGCCTTGAGTCTCAAATAATGTTCCCTCTGCTTGCTTAATCGATTTGCCCCGCGCACAGTTCGGTCGACACCAGCAGCAAACTTGAGGACTTCAATCTCCAAAGCCCCTTTTTCAAATTCGACTGCTTTTTGTTCTTCGTCGGTCGTATCGGGGAGGTAGGGTAGCCGATGGAGACGTTTACTCAGAGCGCGGACATCTTTGTCGGGATGCACGAGCCTGAAGCGTGTGAGGTTGTCTGGTTTATGTTAATATGGCTAGGGGATAATATGGCTGACCTTCTTCTTGTTGGGTGTTGGGACGCTGTGCCATCTGTGAGTGCTTTATAGTTGGTTAAGTATCGATAAGGTGCAGGACAGGGCAGCTGGTGAAGTGGACAAATGCCACGTCATATTGCCGTCTACTGCACCGTTGTTTGGCTCCAGCCAGCGGTGGTCAAACAAGTCAAGCGCGAGTAAAGTACCCCATCCAAGCGCACAACAGGTGTCAGGACCATGGCATCCTCTTCATCAGGACAGCATTCCTCTTCATCAGGACAGCATGACCCAGTTCTAAGCTCACTAAGTCTCGCGCGGCCAGCCACAACTCAACAGCTCGGCAACACTGCATGGAATCAAGATGCACAATGTTTGGTCCTAGCAGGTCGTGGAGCTTTCGTACTTGTAAGTCGACCTCAATTATCCAAAGACATGATCATAATACTGACAACAGTCTCCGCATCCTCCATCAAGTCTCGCAGCACCCAACGAAGCACAGAACAGCACATCAGATCCAGATGCAGATGACGAGACGCCATCAACACCAATTCACTCCCACCTCTCCCAGCTAGTCCCACTCTTCCAAACAGTCATAGAACCTCCTGGTCCTCCACCGTACATGTCCGGCTCCCGGATCGGCACATCAGCAGAAAGTGATTTCTGGGATGAATTCGTGGCCAAGACTAGGAATGGCAACGAACCTTTGACTGACGAGACGGAGGGTTCCATGGTGGCGTATGAGAGAACTAGACATTGGAGTGCGGGTGTTTGGAGTCCTGTTGGGCTAGGTCGGCTTGGCGGGTATGTTTTGGGCGTGGCTAAGGTGTGCTGATGGTAGATGTCTGCTGGCGCTCATGTCGAACGATTTGGAGATTACTGTACTTGAGGCGACCCGAGATCACTTGCAAGGCAAATACCACATTGTAAGTCTCGTCTTGCTTCCTTCACTTTTCTGATGAGGGCAGATCAGCTCGCTCTCGCGCCAATGGGCAGCTCAAGTTTTGTCCGATGCCAATGCGCCGGTCGCCGCAGCTTCGAGCAAGGGCAAGAGGAAAGACAAAGAGACAACCAAGGGGAGAGGGAAACCCAAGGGTAAAGGCAAAGGCAAAGCTGTGGAGAAGGATAAAAGCACAGACAAAGGCAAAGGCAAAGCGAAAGCAAACGGCGTGCACGAAGCAGACGAACCAGCCCAAGTATACACGAACACACAAACACCAACAGGGCCTCTGAAACCTCCGGGCATGGCAAAAGTCCTCATGACGCGCTCGCACTGCATCGCATGGTCAGATCAAGTCGTCCTGCCACCCACCAGCCAAGTCGCATTCAATACAGATGGCAGCTTGTTGACGATTGGAAATCGTGCTGGCGGGATCAGTTTCTGGAGGTAGGTGCTGCGAGTCGTACCGTACTGATGGGCAGTCATGATCGTCAACGCAAGACGATGAAGATGGAGCTGCACACTGTCGTTTGTGAGAGTTGGGTCACTTCAATTGCTTGGAGTTCATGGAGAGCTGAGAATAATACGACTTGTATGTGGTCTCTTTCGTTGCGTTGCGTCGCTGATGTTTAGCTTCCGCCACGTTGACATTCGTCGACTCGAATCAGCAAATACACAACATCACTATCTCCCGTGAAGCTGATGAGGCCGGTGGATGGACACTGGATCTGTCGGAACCGACTCTGCTCGATGAAGAAAGCGATGCGAGGGTGATCACTGCTGTCAAATGGCTTGATGTGCGTTCCGTGGAACGTTGGCAGACTGACATTCAGGACAAGTTGGTATGGACAAAGCCTGGAACTGTGCATTTGTATAGCACGGCTTGGCTAGAAATTCAAGTCGTCCGCTTGGCTCGCGTTGGGGATTGGGCAGGTTGTAGCTCGCTTCAACCATGTGTCGGTACGTCTTCATCTCCATTCACAACATCTCTAACTCTCCAGGCATGCACTTGCTCAAACCCAACACACTCGTCATCGTCCTCTCATCCTTAAGCTACCATCTCATCCGCAATATCGACTCCACACCCGTGCTCGCACCACCCATGGAATCTCTTCTTGCCACGAAACGCGCCCGGCAAGCAATGCGAGCGCGCATGGCGCCCGAAGATCGACCCGTCGTCGAAAAGGATCTCACTAGCTCGACGGGTGGGTGGAGTGGTCTGGATGGATGGGGTGGTGTTGTGTGCTGGTTCGCAGAGTGAGTTTCCGCTGAACGAAGAGGGGTAACAGCTGATGCTGGGTGGACCGATGACGATGCACGATTTGAATTATCGACAAGACTCGGAACGGAGTGCCGTTTTCTGTCTTGTGGATCAGAAGACTGATTTGGAGAATGGGGATGAGATGGATATGGTGGAGCGCGTGGAGGAGACGCTTGCTGATCCGCCTAGCTGTGCGTCGCGCGCGCTTTGCTGAGTGTAGTGCTAACATGCAGGTCTGACGATTTCGCCTAACAAGGTCACGCTTCCGTGGATCCTCACTATCCTGCATTCTGTTGATCCTGAAGCTGCGACGCGAGCTATCCTAGCTGTGTTTAGAGCGGATGAGTCTTCGCTGAACGAGGAGGTTGATGATGATCTCTCGCGGGTGCTGTATGGTGATGGCGTTGTGGCTCGTTGGAGGCTGCAATATGTCATGGCTCGTTGGTTTGCCGTGAGTGCAAGTGGAAGGACAGGAACGGGTGCTGATGGCAGTCTCGAGGATCTCAATTTGGTATCGCTGAATTGTACTATGAGCGCATCTCGCGCTGGTATAGTCAACGCTGCCTCGCCTGGCTCGACCAGCAATGTGCCACACGATCTGCAGGTTAGTGCTGAGGAGGTGTTACAAGGCGCTAACGTTCAGGGATCGCAGATCGCGCGTTCCTAGCCGTTCAAGCCGCTCGCACCTCTCTATCCGCGCTTCCCGCAAGACTAAAAGAAGCCCTAGGCAGCCAAGGAGCGGTTGAACCGTGCCCAGCGTGCGATGCTCCAATCTCCTCTGCAGGCCAAGGCGGAATGGAGGGCCATTGCACCGCCGGTCACGCGTGGAGTGAGTTGATTGAAAGTCAAAGGGGGAGCGCCACTGATTCGGAACAGGTCGGTGTTCCGTCACTCGTCGTCTCCTCACGACGCATATCGTACGCGTTTGCTCGACTTGCTGTGCGCGTGCGCTGGTTGTTGGTTCAGAGACAGAGGACGGGTGGATGGAGCAGACGTTGTTGAGAGCTGCGCAGTGCTGTGTGATGTGCGGTGGTCGTTGGCTAGAATCTTCATGATGCATGTACACACTAAAAGTGCCACTCGCCACTCTAGTCTAGTCACGCTCAGGGCTTTACGCGTTTCAAGGGCGATCGTTCGTTTGATGGTTCGGTTAAGTGTAGACGAGCGATGACGATCTATACTGGGGCCTTTGGAACGCGAAGGCAACACTGTGCCCCAAACCCCAAACGCGTGATGATACCGTCGGATGGATTTTACCCTCTAAAAATCAATGATTAAAAGAAAAAGAAAAAGAAAAAGCAGACGCGTGCCCCTTTGCTTTCCCTCGCTCAGACCGCGTCCGTTCCGTTTTGTTCATACTTTGCTACCATCCGCTTTCTTGACCCGTTTGATTCCTCACGAAAACCCACGGCAGGTAAGTACGCACAAAGTGTTCCTCGCTGCGCTGGAAAAAGACTGAGACGATCTAGACTACATACATTCCTTTCACGACCACACGATCTGCCTCTGAAATGTTCGCTCGTTATGCCCTCACTGCGCTCGCCGTCGCGTCCGGCGCCATGGCACAGGCCTTGACTATCAACTCTCCTCCTTCATTGATCGAGGTACGTTTTTTTTTGGAAGAATTTTCGTTTTCGACATTGGCTGACGCTCCACAGTGCCAGCCCTCGCTCATCCAGTGGGCAGGCGGTCAAGGTCCCTACTTTATCTCCATCATTCCCGGTGGTCAGCCCTCAGCTGCTCCTCTGTAAGTTTTCCTCCCCCCTTATCTAAGCCTTGGCGGTACTAACGACTGCGCAGTATCGACTTTGGAGAGCAGGCCGGTAACCAGCTTACCTGGACCGTCAACATCACTTCCGGTACAAAGGTTACCTACAAGGTTAAAGACCAGACTGGATCTGAAAACTTCAACTCTGAAGTCACTGTCGGTGCGTACCTTTCTCATGGACCCTTTGCGTGACCCCTGACGCTTGACAGCCGCTGGCTCGTCGAAGGACTGCTTGAACTCTGCTGGTACCGTCGTCACTGGCTCTGGTGCCGCTGCCTCCGCCTCGTGAGTGTCTAGCAAAAAACCGCCTCGCTTCCTCTGACTTTGCAGCGCCACCATGGCCGGCGTCGCCTCGTCTGCATCTGGCGCAGCTTCATCAGCTGGCAACGCCGTTTCCTCAGCCGCCGTCTCGGCCTCATCAATGGTCGCTTCCGCTTCCAGCGCCGCCGGATCGTACGTCTTCCCGTTGTACCCCTGTTTCACCACTAACATCACAGCGCCGTCTCGTCCGCTCGCGCTTCAGGTTCAGCATCCGGTAACGCCGTCTCATCTGCTAGCTCTGCCGCTGCTGGCGCTTCGTCGGCCGCTGCGTCTGCTGCTCCTTCTGGTGCCGCTTCGATCAACCTTGCTTCCAAGGGTGGTGTCGTCGCCATGATTGTTGGCGTTGTTGGCGCCGCTCTTTTCTGAGCGTGATGAGTTGCTAGTTAGATGAGTCGTGCTTGCCATGAACTTTTTCCTTCCGCCGGTTGTTTGTGTTTTCTCCGGTTCAAAGTGACTGCCTGCACAGTGGCTTCATGTTGGGAAGCATATCGACAACGAGTTCATACAACATATACAACACACAGCGGTCACCTCTCAAGAATCTACATGGTCATTCCAGGCGCAGGTCTTGGCATCTCATCATCCCTATCGTCAGCTCTCCCCCTACTGTACATAACAACGTACTCCATTGAAGCCTTGCGCTTACTCTGCACGTATCCACCAACAGGCACAGCGTTCCCATACATCTGCATAGCCGCTTTGGCTCTGCACACGACTTCGTATTCCTTTAGCTGATTTTCATAGTTCTTGGTCTGTCAGTCGGGCTACCAAGTAGGAGGACGTACAGGGTTGAAGGAGATGCAGTAACGATGACTTTGAACGAAACGAACAGCCGTGTCCCATGTGCATTGACGAAGTTCGATAATGTAGCCTGCGACGATTGCTGGGGAGAGTGCAAAGCCGCCTTTGGCTGTTAGTTGTGCACCGAGATGAATCTTGCGCCAAGGCTTACCGTTGCAATGGACAAGGACGGTCCCACCTGCCGCTCGAGCACTTTCTATAAACGCCGTCGAGCTATCCTGTCAGTGGTTGTCAAGTAAGCATAACGCAGGTCAGCACTGACCTCGGAAAGACACGGATGAGATTCTGATCATCGCTATCTTCAAGTTCAAGTGTCATGTAAACGAAATGTTCCGGGAAACGAGGCTTGATCAGATCGATTTCTCTCGTATCGCGAACGCAAAGACTTTGCTTATCAGTATGCACCACCCTCGCAGCTTATCAACAGCGACATACATGTGCGTCACGCCCAGCCCTTGTAGTCTTTCGAGGTTGATGGACGCTTGGAAGGGGCCGACGAGAAGGCCAGGTAAGACTTGTTGAGCTTCTCTTCGCATCTCATACCTTTTTGTTAGGGATTTCTATGGGTTGAACACGACTCACTTCCACTCCCGAGGACGAGCACCGACTGCGTCTTGCGCGCTGAAATCTTGAGCGACGGCCATTGGTATATAGAGGTTGCGGGTGCTGTTTGACGAGTTGCTAAAAAGGATTCAGCTTCTCTAATGACTTTCTTTCTTGTAATAGGGTCACTTTTGAGTTGTCATATGGTTTGAAGACGCTGCTTTGATATCAAGAATCAAGGGAGAGGACCTCGAGGGTGGAGGCAAGTCACGTGTAGCAGCTTAACGTAAGCGTGCCCGGCCCAGCTGCGAGCTCGAAGCAGACCAGTAGTATTTGAATAACTACCCTCTGCAATCATGTCGTCCGCTACTATTCCCATCTTTGACAAGTCGGATCCCAAGACACAAAGGTACACCATCTCTTGAAAACATCCAGCTGATCATACAGTGTCACGGCTTTTCACCTGCCGCCAACGCCAGAATGGGCCTTGGTCTCGGACATGTCCTATTCCAGTACAGGCATGGCAATGGTGAGTTTCTTCATCGTGAACCTCAACTCGCCTAGCTAACTTTTCTTCAGGCTGGAGGAGGCATGTTCCTTAAGAACCCAATGATGGTCTGGGGCTCAATCCTCATGAACACAATGGCTATCATCAACGATCAGCCGCTGAGACAAAAGGAGGGCCAATCGAACTTGTTGAGTGCTCTTGGGTGCGTCTTGAATGCAGTTGGAAGACCAAAAGCTGATCGGGTAGGATGGCTGCTGCTGGTTTGATCAGCACAACGTTGCCGAGGATCATCATTCAGTCGACTCCGGGTGGAGGCGTCAACCACGGTGGTGCGCCTCTTCAAGGGTAATTGAATGCATGCATGGGATGTCATGGCTTTCCCTGTGCGCTTTGCGCTCTGCGTCGTGCAGCCTGTGCTCGAGGGGAACGAGAAGACAAGGAAGGCGCTCTCGGGGACGTTGAGCGTTGCAAACGCAAAGCTGTTGAACGCGCTACGTCTTAACAAAGCTACTGGAGTTCCGTTCGAGGCAGTGGAATCGACCTTGGCGAGCAAGTCGATGATCAAGTACGGTCATTATCACCTCTTTAACTGAGCTGCACCCTTCTGACACTGAGCTAAGTGAACAGCATCACAATCTCACAGGTCATGGCCCTCTTGCATCCTCTTGCATCCAAGCAAGTGATTAGCTGCGCCATTGTGCGCCCATGATTCTGACATCCGTCTCGAACTGATTGCGGACTTGGCATTGCTGGCTCGGTATTTGGACCCACGGCTGGTCCAGATAGATGTCGGTGAGTGTGTGCGCACTGTTGCTGAAGCAACATCTCATCCTCTCAGGCTTAGGCGTTTGCGCCTCTGTGCAGGTGTCTCTGGTATGAAGACCCAGGCGAGACTCCATACTGATCCGCGCAGTACAAGACACAATCAAGCACGAGCAACCCACCGACCAGGCCAACCCCGCCCACCCAACACCAACGACATGGCATACAATCTCATAAATTCACAAGGAACGCATACAAAAGAAAAAGGGCTAACCTATAGACAACGAAAGAGTTGACAACCAACGACAAAGGAAAATAATCTCAATAGCGCAAAGAATGACAACTACTCGAGCGTTCCGACCCTGAGCGATACGGTTCATCGAGCTCTGCCTGCTGGCGATTGATTTCGTACGCTTCGAATTGGGCTTGAAGCTGTTGATTCGAATGACGCTTGCGCTCGATGAGGGAGAGGAGGGGCGCTAGGGTGTTGTTTTCTCGATGATCTGTGAGTGTCAGTTGGATTCTTAAGGAGATGAGGTGGTAGGTCGGGAGGAGTTGCAAGACAGTAGCAAATTCGGAAAACAGCCGGGCTAGGCTGTTTGTCCGTGAGGTGCGTGCTACTCAGTACAGCGACATTCGCAGACAGCACTCGGCGCAAGTGAGACTGCTACAAGCCGTGGAAAGACGAGAAAGAAGACACTTACAGCCTGATGAACAGATCTGAGATGAAGTGGGTGCCGCCACAAGATTGCAACATCTCGAGCCGTCTTCGAGAGTCTGCAAACGTGTGAGTAGAGCATGGTGAATGCGTCTAGGTACATACGGCTTTACATGTGTGCTGGCAAAGTCAACAACTCGATCATTTCACACGGACTCGCCACTCACGAATTGACAGTACAAAGAGGATTCAAACTGGGGTCTCTTACAGTGTCCAGGTGCTAGATTGCACTGTATTGAATCAGCACATCTTCATTATTCGTATATCCTCCGCACAGACCCACCTGGAAAGCGTGAAAGAGCTGTAGACCCCGCTGAGGCTGACGATTCCCCTTTTGCTGTTGAATCTTCTTTCCATGTGGATTCACCGCAGCCCTCGGCGAAGGCGGACGGGACGCAGGATCACGAAATGGAATAGGAATAGGAACAGAGCTAGGACCAATGTTATCCATGGTTTGTCTAGACGCGTCAGGACGTGCTTTGCCACCTAAAGGACGAATCATGGTGGTGGTAATGTAACGAATGGACTTACAAAGTGGCCACTCGGAATTACCGGCTACTAATGAAGATTGAATCTTGTCTATGGGATGGGAAAATGGGAAAGACGCGTTTATGAAATGACACACGGATAGAGAGATAACTCTATAAGTGCAAGATTGCGGCTAATAAGTTCACGTCATGTGCCCTACCCCCTATGCGCGCGCGCTCTGACACCGTGGAGGCCGATCTGCACGGACAGGGACGGCGCCGATCATGTGTTGCTCACGGGTCTATCATGGCGTTTCACACAGTCCTTTGCACCGCATTTTGAACGAGGTGATCTCATCCTACCGCATATCGCCTACTAGATGAGCCTCGAGCAATGCGAGCTGATTTACCCACGCTCAAAACGGCCAGCGGGTACTCATCTGCGGATTCAAAAGGCATATCCCCTGAAACGTTTCCGGAGGATCGGCCAAGGATCGCCGTCACGACCCTAGAATTTGTCTCTGAATTACTCCTTTCCCTGGTGCCTGTCTTCTCTCCGCGATCAGCTGCGCATCCACCACGCGGTTCAAGTGGGGGTCGGTGACGATCTCACTCCTTTTACCCCTATATTGGGACATGAAGCCGGCGGCTAAAGCCACAGCACATGTACACGTGAGAGAAAAGGTACATCCGGTTCTGCTGAACGACGTCAGTCTCAGTCTCTCACGCCCCATCCTCCCCAATGACCTCCCATGCCTCCTGGGCCTAATGCGTGTCCCCATGTAGGATAGCCAGTCATGTAACTGAGAATACGTCAGCGACTTTCAGGGTCGCAAATTACCCTCCGATACCCTGATAGCGCCTCCAATGCGCGGCAGTTGCTCCGATACCGAGGCCCGCCCCCTGGCCATAGGCACTAAGCATCCCTGGCATGCCGAGCACCATGGGGCCAATACCTAGTCCAGGAGCAGGGTACCCTGAACGGACAGCGGGGTAGATACCTTGACGACCGCCTCCTGGCAGCTGATAAGACGGAAAGGGGAGTCTGTGCGTTAGCCTGTCGGGAAGATCGGCCGAAGACGTACTCGAGAGGGTCCACATTGGGGTGGTGGATCATGTACGGTGCAATGTTAGTCGGCATGGTGGTTAATGATGAAGAGCAATGTTGTCTGTCAAAGGAGATAGTCTGAGCCGGCTGTATCCGCTCCTTTGTCCACTCCCGCGGTGCCATGCGTTGTTCCCGACGGAGGCAGTCACCAGCTTTGAGCCGGCACTTTCAAAAGGTCGATAAAGGCACACACCATCAGAGAGCTGACAAGCTGCCAAAATTCGCGCAAGACACATACATTCAAGGTGGTACTGATACAACTCCGGCATCCAAAATTAACTTCTGCAGTGAGTCAAGGAAGCACCACAAGCCTGAGCAATGAGCAGGTACAGAATCAGCTGAAATCACATCAGCATCTGACAACCAAGCCAGAAGACTCACTGTGCAGACAACGCCCGTCAAAGCCATGATCCGAGTGTTTCTCCACCATTGCTGGCGTCTCACACTTCTAGCACCTCGACGGAAGGCATAAGCCTGACCAGCCATCGTATCTGTCTTGTCGACCAGTAGCTCGATACGCTCTCCTCTTGCTAGGACGGAATCGATGTTTTGCACCATGATGGACTTGCTGTCGACTGTCAGCGGGGATTTGGGGCAAAGCTGACTTACACGTTGTCGAGATCGTTTTGAGCTTGCTTCAGTGGGTCTGGAGGAGGTGAAGTAGTGTATTGGCGCATAAGCTACCCTATCAGCTTGTGTCCATGATTTGGATTCAGATGACTCACCGCCGCAAGCTCAGACTCGAATTCGCCAAGCGAATGAGCAGATGCTGATAGGATCTCATCAGGCGAATATTGGGCCGTAAACTATCAAGTATCAACACAGCTCATTGTGAGAAGAAGCGCAGACTCACAAGACGCTCAAGCTCAGCAAGGAAAGCGAAAGGCATCCGACGACCGACAGCATCATCGCAAAGAACGAGGTAGATGACGCCGTCCGAGGAGACGTAATGTATCAACCGGTCCTGCCACACGTCTACGTAGCATTAGAGACCTTTCCAAGAGCAGATTGAGACGTACAAGTGAGCTTGGAGTTGTTGGGTGGGATCTTGGACAGAATAGTGATCTGGGCAGCTGCACGTTCATGAGCTCGTCCGAAATATGCTGTCATGCGGTGAACGGACCTTGCTTGAACCCTGCGTGCCCTTCAATATGCTCACAGAGCACAGTCTGACCTCTTGCGACGAGAGCGTGGATGAGCGACATGGTGAGTTGGAGACAGAACAGCACGGGTGAGTGGCAAGGACCAGCAGCCCGAGCTGGGTTGCCAATTACGTCACAGGGATCAATGGTGGCACATGCTGCATGTTTTCACCGCTGCTGCTAGTCTACTTCTATGTTGCCGGTCCAGGATTGTGCACAGTCATGTTGGACGACTCGAGGTTGGCCATGTATTCCTACAATGTCAGTGCTGTGGCTGAAGCGGAAAGAACGAACCTTCAGCCAGCGCTCCCTGAGTTCAGGCTGATGGTCGAAAACGCGGTACCGGGCATCTCTCTTTATAAAGTCAGCATCCGTTGCAGTCTCATCTACGACTTACCCTCAAGACAGAGTGGATCTCCTTCAAATCGATATTCTTGGCCATGTCCACAAGACTAGCAGCACCACCCTCACCAGCACCCTCTCCCTCCTCCCTCTCATCCTCAGCAAGCGCAAGCGCACCTTCATCCAATTTGCTCTTCCGCATCCTTCCCCAAAAATCAACGAAAGCAGATTCGCCAAGCATGGCATCAAAGTCAGCACGAGCTTGAGATTCCTGTCCGCGCTTCCATTGCTTGAAGCGTTCCTCGAGCGCATCGCCTTCAAGACCGAGACGCTTGACGGCAAAGTCGTCGACGATTTTGAGGTAGACTTGGTCGTATGTTGTTTCGAGCTTGGGCGTGTTGGCGGCGAAGAGTTGATTGAGAGCTGTCAGGCGCTTGTCGCCGATGCGAGAGATATGTAGCTCGAAGAGTCGAATTTTGTCGTTGTGCGTGAGTGATGGGTGGTTGAAGCGAGGATCAACTTCCAGTGCTCCCACAACGGCTTCATAAGGCATCTGCAATCAGCTTGTCCTATCGCCAGTATCAGCACTCACCTCGTCGCGCACAACATCAACCAACAAGCTTCCAAACAGCCGCTCAGCCTCTTCCTTACCTGCACCAGCTCGTGACTTATTGACGTCCATCGTAACTTTAAACTGCTCATCGCGGACCTTGGCTTGACGATCCCGAAGACTCGCTTCCTCGCGTTCCTTCTTCTCGCGAGCACGCTTGGCAGCAGGGTCCTCGACAGGAGCGGAGCCGGATGCAATCTTGCCGATGAACGACTTGAAGAGCTCTTCGCGCAGCGTTGATGATCCGACGGGCTCATATCGCGAGTCTGAGACAATCGTCTTCTTCACCTTGATTGTCAGGGCGACCCGCCATGAAATCACTCACATCTGCCCATTGAGACTCGGGCGTGATACCATCAGTCTCCTGCAGCAGCTCAACAAAGTCTTGTTCAGCCCTCTTGGCATCCGCTCGCTTGCCTGAAATCATCAGCCACATCCCTCACAAAAGAGACTCACGTTCTCCCAATTCCCTCAGATGCGTCTTGAATGCCTTCTCCCTCTCCCGATCATCACGTCCCCAACTCCAAAATCTCCTATCCTTCTTGAACTTCTTTTTAAAATCCTCCCATCTCGTCCGGGTACTCGTTACTTCTTCACGCATCAAAGCCCGATACTCCTTTTCAGGATCAACCTTTTTCGCTTGCTCCGGTACGATCTTGCCTTGTCGACGGGCGCGAGCGACATCGCGACAGTATTCTTCGAAAACTTCGCGCCGGTGGTCCATGTTGGTGAGGAGGATGTAGCGAGGATCGTTGATGAAGAGCGGGAGCGAGGATTCCCATGGCATGAATGCTGAGATCTCCTTTTCGTGCAGCAAGCCCTGAAGTCAGAACTATTTTGATCCAGGCAACTCACCTTGAACAAGGCCTTTTGCTCATCAACAGTGACTTCGACCTTGCCATGAGAAGCAAAGACAGCCTCGAGGGCGTCCTTCTCAGCCTTCTTTTTATCCTCCTTGGCCTTTTTCTTCGCATCCTTGACTGCCTGATCCTCATCGGCAAATTCGGCAGCGATAGCCTTCCTCCAAGCCTCCTCGCCGTCAAGAGTCTCTGGACCGGCCTGCTCGACGATATCTCCTTCCTGCAGCTCCGTTTTGGGCAACTTGGACGCTGGCTCATCCTCAGAACCCTCCCGGTCCTTGCGCTTCGTCTCATTGCCACTCAAGCCCTGCCTTCTCTTTGCCCGTTCCTCCTCAACTTCGAGCCTAGCACGCTCCTGCCGCTTGAGCTTCTCCAACGCCGCATGCTCTCGCGCAGCTTTCTCCTTGGCCGCTGTCTCGGCAGCTTCAGCAGCCTTACGAATCTTCTCGGTCCTCTCAAACTCTTCCACGATAGTCTTGATCTCTGGAGGAATCGACCACTCGGAGCGCTTTGTTGCCTTTTCAAAGTAGAAGATGTTGCCTTCGCTCGTAGTAATCTTTTGCCATCCTGTTCCCGGGATCATGACTTTTTCTTTTGGCTTTTCCTTCTTCTTTGCTGCGACGGGTGCGGCCATGCCTGGTGGACGAAATTGAGGCACTGGACGGACATAGGTGGATTGCTTATTGCTCGAATTGAAGTAGTAGGGCGTCACGCCGTCGGGTGCTATATGTTAGTTGCGACTTGTACAACGATGGTCAACGTACCGACATGCTCACTCCAGCCTGTAGGCAGAGGAGGTTGAAAAGCAGCAGGAGGTGGAGGGGGTGCATGACTTGGGAAGCCGGGTGGAAAGCTCTGTCCAGGAAAGCCAGGAGGTGCTCTGCTTTCGTCAGAGACAAACAACGGTTGACTTGATAGACATACCCTGGTGGTGGACCAGGAGGGCCGCGCATCATCATTGATGGTGGTGGACCAGGAGGAGGTCCTGGTGGGTTCATAGTGCTCTGCTTAACGTGGATGAAGAGCTATAAGATGTTTTGGGTACAGAAGCTAGTCGAGTATAGCTCAAGCTGCTCGCCGGAGAAATCGACCAAGTCCGTGGCTTTCTAAAGATTACAGTGGCAACTGGACGCTTGTCTTTACCCTTCTTTCATCATTATACATTCCTTCTCATCATTATAAATCCCTATCATTGCAGTCATCATGCCATCATACTCTTTCCCTTCCCTTCCGGACTCATCTCAGCCCCTCCACCACCTCACATTCGCCAGCACAGCATTCCAGCACCAGCAAGAGCCACCATCGGCAAAAGCACAGACATATCCGAACAAACCGCGACTAGGCTCCCAAGCCAACCCTTCCTCCCTATCATCTTGAGGTGGTGTCGGACGACCTTGCCAACCTTGTTGAGCATGACAGGCATGAACAGATGGGGAATGTGTCTTGATTCGTCAAAGTCGTGCTCCGTAGGCAAAACGACCTCGCTCTCAAGCAGCATTGCAAAGGGGTGTTCGACGACAAAAAGCAGCACCATGTCGCGGCAGACCTGCAGCTTGCTGGTCTCGTTAGGACGAATAATGATCCCGAACAAAAGCAAGCCTAGATAGACCTTCGTCGGCACGTTGCAGATGTGCAAGACGTTGACAAGGTGAAATATAATGTGGTGTCTCTTGGTCTTGGATACCACATGCATGTCCTCATCGAGGACGGACGCGAGCCCACGAAGAATGCTATGGTTGATCGTGAGCATGGAAAAGTGGAAGAAGAGGGTGATGGGGTAAGGGAGGATGTGAAGGATGTCGGAGAGCCATGCCGGGCGTTGCAAGATGAGGAAGACGATGGCCGTGGTAGAGAGGAGGAAGATGATGACCTTGGTGAAGAGGGTACCAATCCGCCAGAGGCAGATCTCATTCCAAACGGCGGCAGCCGCCTGTTCGTGGGGTTTCAAGCAGGGCATGGTAGATGGTGTTGATTGAGGAGGTAGTAGGTTTTTGTAGTCTTGATACACTCTGATTCTTTCAGATGTATGGGATGATGGTAGTAGTTGAGAGAGAAGACGTCGCATCAAGCCACCACTTAAATAGGACTAATTTTTCTTTGCATGTATCAGAATAGGAAAAAGGCAAGATGGACCGGTGCAAGGGACATATCACCCGGCTATCACGGGTGCCGCCGGCTATTGTAATCATAAGCATATTGAACACTAAACCATCCCCAAACTCTTGGCGAGGCCGCGCCTACCACTCCATAGCATCATTAATGATCTGCGTGAGCTGTTCCTTGCCTTCATCAGTGTTGGCATCATGCAACACGGGCGCCAAATCCAACACGCGTTTCTGCGGGATCATACCCGTCACAAGCTACCCCATCAGCCCTCACCCACACGCATAAACTCACTCTATCAACATCAGACTTGGTGTATCCAACCTTGCTCAGCCCCCTAGGAACGTTTAATGAATCCAAGAAACGTTCAACTTCGCCACCGAGGTACAAGCCGACTTCATGGTCCGGCACGCGATCGAGTTCAGAAGCGCGATCTTTGCCCATGAAGATTGCTGCCGCTTCACGGTGGCGTGTGGGGGATGAAGGGGCGGTAAAGCGGAAGACGGCGGGGGCGGTGAGTGAGACCGCGATGCCGTGAGGGATGAGAGGGACGTCGGGCGAGTAGGAAGGGTGGTGGTATTGAGTGTCTTTGGTGCGGCCTTTGTTGAGGGATGAGATGGGGTAGGAGGCCGCGTGCTGAATGTTAGGTTATGGTTGACATCTAAAACGTACGCAAAGATGAACGCCAGCGTTACCAAAGCCAATTCCAGCCGTCGAAGAAGCAAGGCTTCTCATCAGCTCTGACACAACTTACAGGTTTGACTTACAGCATCTGAGCACGAGCTTCTTCATCACCATGAGGATCACGCAGGATCCTAGGAAGGTACTTGATCGTCTGCTCGAGTGCCCACTTGGAGAAAATGTCCGAAATGGGGTTAGATCCCTGATACGCAGCTGCTCATCAGCTTTATGCTCCACTGCAATCTACTCACGCCTGTTAATGGGGTTCGCAGGACGAGGACCACGCTCGTGATAAGGCACAGCCGTCCAGCCTGATGCTTAGCTCCGCTATTGACTCAGAAAAATATACTCACTCTCCAAGGAATGGAAGAGGACGTCCAAACCGGCACTGACGGCGACTTCACGAGGACAAGTCGCCGTGTTCATCGTGTCGACGATACCAAGCGTCGGCTTGAGTGCACGCGAAGCGATACCCGTTTTGAAGCTCAAGCTAGGGATATCGAGGATGGCGGTACCAGTCGTCTCGGAGCCGGTACCCTGAGACATCAGCTTCCTCTTCGCCTGAAAGCACTTCACGTACAGCCGTAGTGGGAACTGTTAATCAGCATCGCTTGAAGAGAATCTCGAGAGACTCACCTGCAATCAAAGGCCGAAGAGCCTTGGCGATCGGCTGACCTTTACCGATAGGTGCATTGATAAAGTCAAGAAGCTCTGCTTCGTGGTAGACTGTGAAAAGGTTGGCTGCTTTGGCAGTGTCGATAGTGGAGCCTCCTCCGACGGCGAGAAAGTGGGAAAAGTCCTTTGAGCGGGAGAAGGCAATCGCTTCCTTACTTGTCAGATTGACTTCAGCATGTACTCACCTTCCAAGACGAGTCGGTAGGCTCAACAGCTGACGAGTCAGCCCCGGATCAGAGCATAGAGAAGAGACTCACAGACACGATCAAAGATTTCGTATGGCACGCCGTTCTGCTCCAAGCTCCGAACAGCAACCTTCATAGGCTGCAATCCACCCACAGTCTTGTCTGTAAAGACGCCGACTTTGGCTGAAGACTGCATCGACTTTGGCATCTGTTTGACCATGTTGGCGAAGTCCATGCCGACTTCGGACGTGACGCCTGAACCGAAACGGAGGTTTGACGCTGCCATCTAGCATTGTGAGTCAATATCGGGTGCTTCAGGAGGACGCACCTCGAAAGCATAGTCTGTATCACCTGGTGCAGGCATTCCTACCAAGTCTGCGTCGAGAGGGGTAGCCATGCCGCGGTGGGAATGTGCATGAGGTGCATGGTGGCCATGGGATTTACCGCAGCCGAGACAGCCTGATGAACGAGTGAGATTGAGAAGACGGACGATGGAAGCGCGTGAAGCTGGTGGTGGCATTGTTGATGGTGTTTGAGACGATATTATTATTGTTACCGTGTTTATAGAGACAGCGCTCGAGTGCCCAAGCTGAGCAGCTGCAGCTGGGGCAAGCTCCGTGATTATGATCACGCGCAACCCGGGAACACGCGACTTTAGCCGGTCAAGCCGAGAGTTGAGTGTGGCACTTTTGCAACGTTCTCACTTTAGCAAAGAACACCGACTGCCAACAACATGCGAGACAACCTATGTTCACAGATGAAGCCGTTGTTGAGCTCAATAACATCAAAGCACGAGTCTGCACACGCATGGCTAACGCGGGATGCTTTGTAGACGTCAATATGTTAAAGTGGCAGCACAAAATTGGCACTGTGCTCAAGCCCGATCCGATTTCTGAAGGTACTGTGAGCTTGGAGCTTTCGGGCGGATGCAGCCGCTCGCTCGTTGGGGTGACCTTAGGCTGTGTGCTTCCGGGCGAAAGGGCCTGGCGTAGGAAGTGATGATACTGTACAGGTCAACTCTCTGCAATATCTTCATCCGTCGTCTGACTTTGAGAATCTGACGTGTACTTGATGTTGTAGGAGGAGGTCTTCGTGTGCTTGATCTTTGGCTTGTTGTCAGTCAACGTGCAATGTACATTGTCAGAGCATGTCAACGTGAGAGCACCCTCGCCAGAGGCAATGCCGACAGATAGAAACTTGCAGATGAGGTTCGGAAGAGATCGCCTCACCGATCCAGCACAGTAACAAATGTAGACCACGAGTCCAGCGAGCTACATGGTCATCGACCTTCCGTGCTTGATAAGGCCAGTCGAGCTTAATGGCACCGATACTGTTTGGCGAGCCTACTTGGGCAGCACCCGCGTGGCACGCCTATATGTGTGCGACAAAGGCTGACGTCAGGTCTTCCTGCTGTCAACTGACATATCATATCATCACGAATGTCGCACCCAGCAACACCCAGCTCAACAACAGCCTTCGTAGACCCTCAACGTTCAGCCTCTCCATCCTCCTTCCAGACTCCAAGCCCCGTCACACCCTATCCGACCGACGCAGGCGCAGGCCCCTCAAGACCTCCAACACGCTCATATAAATCCCACGCAGGCTGTTCCCTCTGCACACTCGTCAACTATCCCGCACGCCAAGAAGGTCTAGGCGTCGGACGAGAGGTCCATCGGGATGAACAGGTTGTAGTGCTTGAAACTGAGGAACGGGCAAAAGTCGCGAAAGGCGGACATTGGGTTGTTGTCCTCAATGACCATGCTTCGAGCGTATATGATTTGGTATGTCGAGCTTTTATTGCGCGGGGGAGAGTGTGGCTGATGGGCGTAGGGACCGGCGGATGTGCCTCTTCTTTCGCATATTTCTGAATTGGCGTCCGAGTTGGTATCTGATGCTGAGCAGAGCAAACTACGCGTGGGATTCGTCACTCAATTCCGTGCGTCTTTACCCGTGAAACATCATTTTGACACTTTGCAGGAGACTCTTATTTCCCAAGTGGTCATTTGATTGCGCACATCATCTGTGGACCCCTTGATAACGCCTCGTTCTATCGACGGACTATGCCTTATGGCGCGTTATCGTGGTATGAGCTTGAAGATCTCATAGCTGAGATTCGGTGCGTTGATCTCTTTGAAAGAAGGAGAGGACCTAATGATTTAGGGAATCTACATCGAATAATCGTATCAAGTCTGGCTATGGCGAGTCGCGACGCGCTGCGCCGATTTTGAAGGTGCATGACGCAGGCTCACGCTTCGTACGTTTAACCTTGTGGCCGAGTACTGACTGATAGGGTGCACCCAACGTACAAATGGATGACACAGGTGATGCGAACAGTCAAGAGCCTGCGCCTGGTGCTCGACTCCGGTTCGACTCTGTCTCCTTAACAGACGACACAAGAATAGACCGACCACACAGTGCCATGGGCTTGCTGGCGTCTCCTCGACAAGGCAGTCTGGACGAAGTCAAGGGCAAAGGCAAAGGCAAGGAGCGTGATTATGGAGTATAGCCTAATGTAGATCCCCCGTCCTAATGTGCTAATGACATGGCCATCCCACCTGGACTGCGGATAAAGTGCCACTTTCACCTCCACCGCCGGGCGGCTGAAAGACGGGAGTCCGAAGCGGGCAAGCCAGCCACCGCGGGGTCTCCACTTTATTTCCGGCTTAAAATCCTCTCAAGTTTCAAAGGGTTCACTTTGGTCCGGAAATCACCTTTTTCAGTAACAGAACCGCGTCAAACGACCAACATGTATCAACCGTCTTACCCAGCGCAATCATCCTCATCAGCATACTACGGTGCACCAGGACAAATGAAACAGATGCAGATGGAAGATTCATCATTGGCACCGTCGGTACTCAAGACCAAAAGAAAGAGGCAGTCGATGGACTTTGGGTCTTCATTCGGGACAAAGGTGAGTTGCGTGTGAATCAGAAACAATGCATGCTGATATGTCCAAAGCAAAGTCGTGTTCGCTCGCCTCCGCCACCATCTGCAAACGACCCTGTCCCAGGCTTGATGAGAGATGAGAGTCACAGCAACTCGTGTTCAGACGAGGACATGGAGCTTTCCAATGCTCATCCACCTGCTGATGATGCTGGAGTCGAGATGATGGAGTTGGATGATGAGAATGGGACGTGGAAGCCTCGTGATGAAGCGATCAGGGATCTCGGAGGTATGTTTCGTCGGCGCGTCGTTGATGGAATGCTGATGGAAAGCGCGTCGGGAATCACCGTGGTCTGCTCAGCCATTCACAACGACTCTTCAACCTCCACAGCAACGCATAGGATTGATGCAGCCGACCATGCACGCTCAAGAGGTATCGTCGAACGCGAGCGGCGCAATGGGGCAGATTGAAGCTGCTAGACGTGTTCATGGGTCCGTTCTCTTCCTCCTTCTCTTCTCTCTGCGCATGCTAATGATGATAGAACCCAGTGCAAGACAATTCCCCACTTGAGACTCTCAGATCACCCAGACCCAATCACGGGTCAGAGGAGCATGTGGTCTTACTGTGCTGATTGCGGTGGGTGTGAAAAAGTGACCATGTAGAGAAAGAGAAAGAGAGAGAGTGCTTGTATGATATATGGCTTGAGAAGTGTAAAAACGCCTATGACATTTGTACATATGAACGTGCGGACCGCAGGCGTTCGTGAGTGATTATGCTCCGTTAGCGGACAAGAAATCACTGTAATAGTCTGCCAATGAAGGTTCGCAATCCGAGTTTGAGACTGGTCGAGTTCCAGACTGGACGATTGACCAAAGGAGGGCTACAGGTAGATACAATCCCGCTCATCGGCAATTTGTGCATGCTGTGATCAAGCACGCAGGTTGAAGCCGTGCTGACGTGATCGGTTATCAGCATTCATCACGGATATGCAGCAATGAAAGAGCCAATCACTTTGTGAGGAGACCCAGAAGAATGGGACAATAAAAGACACAGAATGCAGGATGCATCGTGCGGCCAAGCGTGCAATAAAAAAGACGCGAATCTTCTCAGTGAAAAAAAGGGATACGCCGCAGGCTGATGCGAGATCCACACAAGATAGCTTTCGGTGCATGACAGAATGTAGAAAGATGTATAACCGCATGCATGAGGATCTACGAAATTGGGATATCCTACAGCAACTTGAAACCTGGATCCCTGTTCGAATCTTGATTGTGTGTACCTGCGATTGCAGGACCTATACTTGCAGGCGCCACTAGTGTATGTCGAGGCTGATGTGGAATCCGGAAAGTAGCCCACTTAGCGTATCTCAATGTCTGCTTCTCTCGATGACGCTTAGCGATGCGCCGCGTCTGAGATGTTTGCTCTAATCGAATGCTTGTTAGGCAATGGTGGGTAAAGCCTGATGTCAGCTGTACCCATCCTCAAAGGACGGAATGCAGTATCACACGATATGACGCGGTTGACGTTGATGCAATGTTAGTGCGACGAAAGTCCACCGGAAGCGGGCGACGACGACGACGTCTGGTGAGATCTGTCTCTCGAGTCCGTCCACCATCGTCCACGCCGTTGAAACGACTCCGCGATGATGGTTGAATGGACGGGCATCAGCGCCGCTGTTGAAGCAAAGCTGCTGGCCAGCCGCCGCGCTTGGCTGTTCGTCGACGTTTTGTTGCGGCACTATCGCTTCCTCTTTCCCGATATCACGTTGCTCGCTTCGTGGGTCGTCAAGATCAAAAGCGTTGAAGATTTGTATGCTTGGCCGGCTTTTTCGCCTGACCGCGCGCTGCGCGTCTAACGGCCCAGTTGCATCCTCTTCTCGAACATAGAAACTGACAGTGTGGCCTTGTGAGTGCCTGCCCTAGCTAGCTTCGGCCTGTATTGCGATGTTCGACCGAGCTCGATGCTAGCAACGGACAACCGGCTGCATGCGCCGAGCAGCCGAGTGCCACACTGAGTCAGGGGTTCAAGCAAGCAAGGTTTGCTCCTCAAAAGGCGGTGCAAGTGAATTCAGGGCGACGCGCCAACGACATGCTTAAGGGTGCGCCTCCCGAGCGACCCCTTTTCCACTAGTCGTCAAGAGTTGCATCTTTGTCCTGCCGAGCTGCCCTTGTGCAGGTGGCCATAGAAGCTTTAGAATCGCTTGCGCTTATCGCCGCTCCCTGAATTCAGACCTTGCAGCGCGATAGGTCCGAGCGCAAGCTGTATCGTACCTTGTGTGAAATATCGCTTTGAAGAAGCAGAATTGAATCCGAAACCTTCGAGAGCAGCGACACCGCAAGAGGCAAACCAGAGAACTCTGTTGCAACGTGTAGCATCAAACCTCAACTGAGACGTTCGATCCTCGAGGCATCTATAGCGATCAAAGTCTGTTGAGGTGCCCTGAATAATCTTCTGCATTGGGTCAATTTGACATGTATTTACGTAGCGCTTCGAACGAACCTAGGGCAGCCGAGCTCAAACCGGTTACTCAGTCAGGTACCAAAGTAGATCGACAGAGACGGGGCGAGGCCAGGACTCTCGTAACATGAGTCACTTTGCCTGAATGCTTTTCAGGTTCAGACTCGTTCTTCGCAAGCCACAACATTGCCCCTTTACTCCGGAGACAAGGTCAAGCCGCCGTAGATCAACAAGATCGCGTTTCAAACAAACCACCACCCGGTCGGTGTGGCGCCAAGTCGAAGGAATCAAGCGCACGAGGTCACCTGATCATTTTCATTCAATCGCGATCTAGGAGAGCCTGGGCCGCACGAGCCTATAGTGCACCACGCACAACCTTGTCGGTGTGACGAAAAGGAAAACGTTTAGCGTCAAACAGTTACCCCTTACCGCATTTTTCGCCTCCTCACCGGCTTTATTAACAAGCGCCTCTGACCGTGGTCGCCATCAGCAGCCACACCTAAATAATCGTCCGTGTCGTTAGCGCCATGAACGACGATCATCCGCAGACACAGATGGCGTTTGCAGGCGAAGATGGGCTCAAGCAGGAATGCGAGGTGGGGCAACTGCTACAGGGACAAGGGGCCGTAGATTGCAAACCAGAGGTACGTTGTTGGTGGCTGTATCGTTTCGAGAGGGTGCATGGTCGACGGTGTCCTTGATTGGGCGCGCGCGCCCAGATGCAAGAGGACTGTCATGGATGATGATGATGGATGCTGTAATTTTTTTCGGTGCTTGCAGGTCGCGTGGTGCTTGCCATTGCTGGCGTTGGGCCGAGTTACCTGTACTCTCTCTGAGGTCGACTCGGTCTGTGTACTTTGCATACGCACACATCCGCACGGACATCGTTCAGCATCAATCAATGCCATTGCGTATTGCGGCGATCAGGGGAGCTTCATCTTGCGGTTAAGCATTTTGCCGATACAAAGGGCATCACTCAAATGCGGCCGAGCTCCCGAAAATGTAACGCTTGGTTGCGTCTTCTTCTTGTTCATCTTGAATAATCCATCACAGGCAAAATCCTATTCCATCCTCTTGTGGCTTTACCTACCCTTTCGTAGACAATAAGCTGACATTGCCTAGTACCCCTCACAGACCTACCCCATGCCGATCCCGTCATCACCTCCCAACTCGGCCTCCCCATTCGCCTTTGCCCCTCCTCCTCTTTCCAGCCTACCAGGGCCAAGCTCATTAGGTAGACCCTCCCTCATGCACAGCCATCACTACTCGGACGGGGTCAGTGCTGCATGGCCCTCAGGGATCGCCGCTAACGTAATGCAGCCCTATCCCAAAGCTCATCCCCAACAACAGCAACCCATCCCAGGTGGTCACCCATTTGCTACCTTTCGTCGTCCAGGTGCAGGAGGCATGGGTTCTCCATCGCCCAGTCTGACTGGGCCCGGCGGCTCTCCTCGCGCCGCCACAAGACAGGCAAGCCTCCACCCCAACCTCGGCAACGGCTCACACACCGACCTCGTGCCGTCTCCATCTTCCTCGAGCCCCTACCCACCCCACTACTTTCATCCTCAACACCAGCGTCAAGTCTCTGGGCCGCACGAATCGCAATATCACAACAGTCCAACCATGTCGCATATGGGCCCACCACCCGGTGCTACGTACGGCCAAATGTATCGCCAGTCGGTGTACACCCCTCTCGACAGCCCATACACGTACGCGCCTAGTCCATCATACGTCGATCACCCAGGTATGCAGCGAACGTCGTATTCGTACCTTGGTCCTCCGTCGTCGTATGGCGGCCTTCAAACACCTCATCTGCTACCCTCAATCTCGGCTCCTTCCAACCTCGGCGGGCATGGTTATGGCGGCCACCTGCCACCATTGGCTCGGCATCAATCGAGCTCTTCGATGCTGCCCGACGCCATGTCTTCGGTCCAACTCACATCGCCTGGTCTGTCCGGCCGCCCTCCATTGCTACAGTCCTCTTCGCAGCCTGCTTTGTCTAGCTACTCATTTGCTGCGCGGTTACCGCTCTCCGAGAAGCCTTTCAAGTGTGACGAATGTGTTCAGAGCTTCGTGAGTACCATTGGCAGTTCAAGGCTGATCGTCAGAACCGCAATCACGACTTGAAGAGACACAAGCGGATTCATCTGAGTGTCAAGCCTTTTGGTTGTGACAAGTGTGGCAAGACGTTTTCGCGCAAGGACGCTCTTCGTCGGCATTGGTTGGTCAAGGGCTGCCGAGGAGATGATGGTGCGACAGCCAAGATCTGTACGTGGGCTATGCGTGGCGTCATCATGTACTAACCTTTAGCGCCGAACTACCCTCTGAATGGCCCTCCTCCTGCGCTAGATCCCCCGACGCCCGAAGCTTACTACACCGGCAGTCGAGCACCTGCATCCTTCTCGCACCCCTCTGCCCCTGCTCCACTACCTCTACCACCTCGGAACCCTTCTGATCAGCCAACGACGATCTTGACGCCTGAGGACACTGCTGGGCCTGATGGACAACCGAATCAGTCACTGCAGGAGCCTGTCCTGTTGACGTCGCATTCTGATTCTGACATGGCCAACTCGGCAATGGGTGAAGAGGGCGATGGGTATTTCGATAGCGCGATTGCGGGCAAGGAAAGTTTGAGACAGTAAGTCGTGCATTATAGCTAGATGAGGCTGACATCTAGTCCATACTATCCTAATTCGCCATCGCAAAAGGCTTCGCACCGGCAGCAACCGTATGCGCACAGTCCTCGGCCTGAAGCGCGATTCTCTCCATCGCAGTCGCCTGCTTCAGCTGGGCGGTACACCGGCCAGTCACTCCAGCAGCAACAACAGCATCCCGTCTTCTCCCTGCCGTTCAGTCAGCCAGCTCACTACGGCGCTGAATCTGTCGGTCTCATGGTGACCGATACCCGTAGTGAAGAAATGTCCCGACAGCAAAGTGGATCTTCATCGTCGCAAGGTGACGAGGGGGCATACCTTCCACGATGGTCAGTTACCCCACTGCCTCTGTCGAGTGTCGTCTGACGGCATGATAGGCATCGACCGTCGTTCCCGTTTCCTCCTGCTGCAAACTGTAATTACAACGAGCCACCGACAGATTTTGGGGAGGCAGCTACAGTTTGAGTGAAATTACGAAAAGTTATCAAGAGGGTATCAGGCTTTTAGTTTCTAGAGCATTGAGATGTTGGATTTTGTATGTAAATTGATTTGATGCCATTGAGAGTGAGATGAATGCTATCTCTGACATCATCATCTTTCAGGTTATACACCGCTGTCTCGGTTACACGTTGAGCTGCGTCGCCACTCTGGGCTTTTTTCGGCCTCCACCTCCACTTGTCCGAAAAGTCAGCAAAGTTGGCTCAAACGCCGCATCATTGCTCATCCGCTCCAACGCAGGGTATAAAACTAGTAGTAGCGATGTGACAACTAAGTCACTTGCAACTTTCTCTCCCACACTTATTCTTACCTATTCAACAAACATGCCTACCGTCGCTATCTCAGGTTTGACTGGCTTCCTTGCCACTCACGGTCAGTTCAAGGCGCCACTGTGGCATTGCTCGAATGCTCATTCTCACAGTTGCTCTCGAGTTCCTTGAGAACGGTTGGAACGTTCGCGGTACCGTTCGTTCAGCCGAAAAGGGCGAGTCTGTCAAGCAGCTCCCTGCGTTCAAAAAACACGCAGACAAAATCTCCTATGTCATTGTGGAGGATCTCGTCAAGGGAGACTTCACCGAGGCTGTCAAGGGTGTCGATGCTGTTGCGCATTTGGCTTCGCCGTGGCACTTTGACGGCAAGGACTGGCAAAAGGATTACCGTGACCCTGCCGTTAAGGGTACCAAGGCTATCCTTGAGGCTGCTGCCAAAGTTGACAGTGAGTTCTTGCGAGGCGAGAGGCACCGCTGACGTCAAGGCATCAAGCACGTCGTTGTTACTTCTTCCTTTGCTGCTGTTGGCGACTTTAGCAAACCCGCTACCGAGCAGGTTGACCGCGTTTACACCGAGAAGGACTGGAACCCCGCCACCGACTCGTACTGCGAGAGCCTCAAGGCTGACGAGTGAGTTCCTTGACTTTGAGAGTTTGGCTAACATGCAGCCCATCTGCCGCCGCCACTTGGTACTGCGCTTCCAAGACTAGAGCTGAAGAGGCTGCGGTTGAGGTCGCCAAGAATGCAAAGTTCACTTTGGCTACCATGTGCCCACCCAGTACGTTCCATCTGCCTCACATCCGACGCTAACCATCAGTGATTTTTGGTCCTCCCCTCCAGGCCGTCAAATCCATGGACAGCCTCGACACCGCCACGGCTTCTATCTACAGCCTCTTCGACGCTGACAAGATCCCCGAAGCTGGCTTCCCTGCCTACGCTGACGCTCGCAACGTCGCTCAGGCTCACTACCAAGCCATTGCCCGTGGTGCCAGCGGTCGCTTCTTGCTCTGCAACGGCAACTATGACAACCAAGAGTTTGCCGATATCCTCCACGCCGAGAGGTCCGAGGTCGCCAAGCGCGTTCCCCGGGGCGAGCCCGGAAAGTACGTTTACAAGAACCCGGGCGTGTTCAAGCTCGATGCCTCCAAGGCTGAGAAGGAGCTAGGTATCCAATGTGAGTAGTTTCTTCCGTTGTGATCCATCGCTGACTTTTCCAGGGCTTCCTGTGAAGAAGACCCTCCTTGATGTCGTCGACCGTCTTGTCGAGCTCGAGAAGGAGATCAAGGCCTGAAAAGCCTATTTGTAACCCTGCAATGGATGAACGAAATGTAGCATAGTGAATGCATGCTTGCCTTGCCTCATCGTTCCTTCTCTGGTGTACTCGGGAGTTCCTTCTTCACCCTAGCCGCAGCTAGAACCTCTGGCTTCACCTTGATTGGTTTCGCCCGCTTGGTCGCCATGGCCGCAGCCGCCACAACAGCAGCTTTACGTTTCAGCGGCGAACCATCATCAATCGACAGCAGCTCGGCTTTGACAGACCCAGCAGGGGTGATCAGTCCAGACGATTCCGAAAAAAAGTCAATCTCTGCCTTGGGTTTCCTCGGCGTGCCACCCTTGACTGGCAAGTCGACGGCGAACATGACTGCCTGCGTCCAGCCCCCTTGAGGGCCCCATAGCGCTGCTAAAAAGTCTTGTACGTCGGTATACAGTTGTTTCGACATTGGCTTGTTTCGGTACTTTGATGGAAACTTTGGATGCCGTGCTGCGATGGCGTTCAAATGTGTATCGATTGGTATCAGATCGTGCTACAGGGTCAACCTGGGTTGAATCATTGTGATGAAAGTGCTCACTTTGTCGCAGCTCATTAGCATCACGCAGTCTGCAACTTTTCGCCCAACACCCTTCAAATTCACAAACCTGTCCCTCGCCTCATCAGCCGACATGGCGCGCCAGCTTTCCAAACCAGCTTCGACATTGCCTGGCTCAGAACCAAACTCTCCTCGCAGAGTCTCGAGCGTCGAGGTGATGAAGCCCGCGCGATAGCCAAAGCCGAGTTCACGTAGAAGCGCCTCAAAGGCTGGATCTGAGCCACTGGGCAATCGATGAGGTGCTGGGAAGACATGATAAGTTGTGGGTCCCTTGGCTATTGTGTCGCCAGGTGATAGTCGTAGGAGTGGATCTGAGAATTGCGCTGATAGTCTGTGTAGCAAACCTGTGATGCGCGAGATATGGTTGTTGGTGGATGTGATGAATCTGTCATGAACTCTTGACAAGGAAGAAAAGGATAGACATACGAGATTAAGCACTCCCAAACATCCTGCCGCAAAACCCTGATGCCCAGTGCTCGCGGATCAGTCACCACGTCTAGCCGGCCGAAGAGCCCTGGGTCTCTAGCTCGCCAATCATCATACATGGCTGGCAAGCTCGAAAAGCGCGACAGCTGGAAGTAGTCGTTGATAAAGTTCAGCGTCTGCTCCTCAACAGCAGTGGCGTCTTGCGACGCGTCTGGGGTGAGAGTCGCGTAGTAAAGCTTGGTAGAGGATTGGCGTAGTAAAATGACTCGCGCAGGGTTGTCGATGGCCCGAGAAAATTCCTCGAGCGGCGCAATCTCATCTACACCAGGATAAAGCGCTGTCTTGACGACTGAAGCGCCTTGAAGAGGCTGACGATGCCACAGGAATGATTGCCCGACTGGCAGAGTGTTCGCAAGTGACAAGTTGGCAGGTGACAGAGGGATGAATGACCATTGGGAAGGGAAGGCGGGCCTGTCCAAGAGAGGGGCAGGAGCGTTTGCCATCGTAGAAAGCATTCTCACAGGCGATGAGCAGCGCACTGCGTTCCACAGCGATGATCTACAGAACATGTACTTGATTGAAGCAGACCGCGACTTCAATCTGAAATACTATTTCCTTCGCTACCATTTTCAACTGGCCTATTGCCAGCTGGTCTTTGCGTGCGCTATAACTTGTCTCTTGGCGGATGATAAGCTTGCATAACAAGCTTAAGATGCTCGGAAGTATCAGCGCGTAGATCAATTGTCAGGAATTGATCAGAAAGCCAGGTCACCTGGGAGAAACTGCGCATGCCTATTCTAACCCACGCGGCCTGCGCACGGCATAGGCGCGAGGGCGGCGAACGACAATTCTAAATAGCAGCTCACTTCGGAGCCTGTTGTGACTGTGAGATGCAGCTAACATGTCGCAAGTAGCCATAGACGGCCGGACAGACCTCATCGTCTTGATCTACGTGCATGGGTGAATATAGCGTCAGCATTCTGAGTGCAAAGCTGACGGTACCAGCTTCAAAGGCAATGAAGTGACATTCGAGGCATTCCCAGACCGTGAATTATCTGCGGTGTCTGGCACTTGAGCTTACACTTGACAGGTGTTGCTCATTTACTGCAAGAAAGTATACCTTCTGTCCGTGTCGAATCTCGAGTTTTTCCAGCCTACGAAACTCGCGGCGACTTGGTGAGCCGAATCCACATGCCAAGTCTGACATCAGACTTCTGCAGTTGAAAGATTCGTGGACTGGCTTACAGAGCTCGTCATCGGTCTCGAAGTGAACCATGGAGAGGGTGGTGGAATGGGCAAAGCGAGGGTCGTCCTTTGTGGTCACTCGTGCGTGAGAGCAGGAGTCATTTGGTTCAGCGGCTGACGAGCAGAATGGGCGGGCTTTTGATCGCTGATGCTGCGAACAACATTGCCAAGCATACACGAGAGGATCAGGTGATGTGGCCGCGCATAGTGGCAGTGTTAGGTGAGTCATCTTACCCTTGAGGCGTGGGAGTCGTTGACAAATCAGCTTTCGACACACCTGTGAGTCATGATGAGCGAAACCATTCAAACTTGTTCTGACTCGTACGCAGTACCTTGGTCTGCATCCTGTGAGTCATTGATGATTTGACGAAAAAACTAATACTGCAGAACAACTTCGTGAGGAGCCCTGGAAAATTGGCGCCACGCTGACAATCAGAAACATCACCTCGAGAAGGCCCACGGCGTTGCTTCACAGATCAGCTCTCTGGCCCAGCTAGCACCAGCCTTGGCGCCAGTATCACTAGCTGCCTTTGGCTGGGGAGCAAAGAGCACTGCCAAGGCTGGCGAATCCTCGCGTTCAGGCAGTACGACCCCGACTGCCACCTCTGGCTGGGGCAGGCTAGCTACAATGGGCGCAGTCGCCTTGGGTGCAGCTGCCGCAGGGACAGCCTACTACCGCCGTGAAGACTTTGTCAACGGCTGGAACTGGGGCAGTGAACACATGCAATATGTCGGTAATCTGTGGGATACAAAGGCAATGGAGCAGCGCATGATCGACATGGAGGCTTTAGTGAAAGCGCGGGGTATTGGTTTCCGCAAGTAAGTGCTTCTATACTTTCAAGCGCTGATCGCCAGCTTTTACACGTATATTCCACCAGCCAAAGGCTTCACTTCCGCGCGGACATTCACAAGACTCCCACCCAAACGACATCCTTTGTACGACTACTTTCTCCCCGCAGCGAATACCGTTGCCAAAGACGAAGTTGAGGCGCACATGGGCATGTTTGCGGCCAAGACGAATCCGGGCTTTTATGAGCTTGGGCTGGATACACTGCGAGCGATTGGCTTGGGGATTGAGGCGGGTGTGCAGGAGGATGAGCATATCAAGGAGGAGGTTGGGGAAGGCGTCAAGGTTGAGGAAGGGCATGGGTTTCGGGAAGAGAGGAGGGAAGATGGGAGCACGGTACTGATAAACATGGACTGATCGATGGCAGAGCTTGACTTGACCCTCCTTCGCGCGCGCAAGCACCGACTCACTATAGCTGATACATCGATGAACTATTCGGTGCATGCTGTCTGATTGACGAGAGAATGAGATTACTTCATTCTTGATTGTGATGAGTAGCCTCTTTCTCACCATGCCCCTGAGGAACTCGATTGTTTTCGGCAACGGGAGTCGAAGAGACTCGGATAGCATTCTTGAGGTAGGCTGTACTGACTGCCTGCCATGAAGGTCTTGACATGACCTGCGTCAACGCACTGTGCTCGTCAGCAGACGGCGGAAATGACCATACTATTGCTCACGCTCTCGCACAGAGGGACGTAATCTGGACCTTTATCGTGAGGCCGTGTAATCCTGAATTCTGTCATAGTGAGCTTGCCACATTGACTTGGAGGAAAGACGAAAGACCTCTGCAAATGCTCTCCGTGATCGCACAAACAAGCCGTGGACTTACAATCCCAGCTCTGATATTGCGCCATGGAGGTGTAGCGGTCAACTTTATCAGCGCATAGCAGTTGTCCAGCGGCTGTCGGAGCTTTATGAGTGGCAAAGTGAATGGAGGTTGAGCCCCAGTTGCCCAGCGGTTCTAAGGTTTGCACATCAAAAGAACGAAAGCGAAAGAAAGTCCATCTCGTGAGGTCTATCTGAAAGCTACTTTGGCGCGTTGATGATGCACTTGATTACAGCCTGCGATATCAGTACCCCGGAAACACCTTCAAGTGACAAGACTCACCTTGCCGTCCTCGCTCTTGCCTTTTTGCGTAGCGTGGAATGCCTCGAGAGCGTCGTCGAACTCGTAGCGATGAGTGACAAGAGGCTTGAGGTCAATCAACCCGCGTGAAACGAGCGAAATGGCCAGAGGGCTGCACAAATCAGCGCGCCGCAGTAGAAGCGGAGAGAGGTACGCACTAGTCGCCGGGACCATATCGGAAAGAACCAAAGACCTTGAGTTCCTTGACTGCTACGACGTGCATTGGAATTACAACATCTGGAGCACCCATGCCAACCTGGACGTAGGTGCCTCTGAGCCTTGTCAGCCAATGCAAGTAAAGAGGGGCGGACGTACCCGGGCTTGACGAGGAAGAGACCCGACTGGATGCAGACTTCGGCGCCGGAAGCGTCAATGACGAGGTCGATGCCGTCGCGGCCGACAAGAGGGAAGCCAATCTCATTGGCCATGGCTTGAGAAGTCCTCTTGGAGTAGTCGGGACGGGACTCGCCTTCCTGAGGCGCGGGCTGACTGTCAATATGTCTTGTATGGTTTGGGTGAACTCACGGGCTGGTAGATGTCGGTCGCAATGTAGTTCTTGGCAAACTGGAGACGCTCGGCGTTGATGTCTGATGCTCAGCAGGGAAGAGGCTCAGAGAAAGACGCACCGATAGCGACGATACGCTTAGCACCGAGTGCCTTGGCAACAGCCATGCACAGCAGACCAACAGGTCCACAACCATAAACGGCAACGTTCTGATCCGTCTTGATGTTTCCGAGCGACGAAACAGAGTGTACTGCAACACTCAAAGGCTCCATCATGGCACCGTCCTCCATGTCGACAGAGTCATCAAGCTTGTGGCACATGTCCGCCGCTAGCGCATAGTATCTGCCGAGGGTACCGCCCGTGAAAGGGGGTGTGGCAGCAAAGGTCATGGTTTGACACAAGTTGTAGCGACCTGTTTTGCAGTACTCGCAGACCCGGCAAACGGATTTGGGCTCGAGGGCGACGCGATCACCGACTTTGAGATGCTTGACGGCTGAGCCGACGGCGTTGACGGTACCTGAGGACTCGTGGCCGAGACACATGGGTGCCTCGACGACAAAGTCACCAATGCGACCGTGGCAGAGGTCTTTTGTCAGCTGGTCCTGGTGCTAGGATAATAGACCTACAGTGAACATCGGAACCTACGAAAGGAGGTCAGCTGAGTTCCAAGATGCTCCGTAGGAGGTTGAGCGTACCGCAGATACCCTTCAAGTCAGCAATTGTACCACAGAAGACAGCCACTTACAGTCTTTGCAATCTCAATTAGGACCTCGTCCTTTTCATACTTGGGGATAGGTCGCTTAACGTTGTCAGCTCCGCATTCCATCTCACACCGCAAGGATACCAACCTGCTCAAAGATGGTGTCGTGGATGCCGCGGAGGACGAAAGACTTGTTGTCAGGGTTAGAGGTAGTCATTGAGTATTCAGGAAGTTGGATGTAGGTGATGGATGACCTTGTTTGAAGGTCTTTGTTTTCAGCTGCAGGCTTCTACACCTCGGCCACGCCGAAACCAACACGTGCAGACAGGCACCGGTCCGCATTCCAGCCGACTACCATCCGTTCGTTCTAGATTCTTCATGGATGCATCTGAACAGGGATGTTGCTCTTTTCATCAGCCTTACATGGTCAGATCTATAGATGCCGCGCGTGCGACACTGCTAGGGGATGTCTATCTCATGTCGTGGAGCATATTTCGGTCTAACATGCCATTACAAAAGGTCCGTCGCTGACGGAGGGTTTCTGAGACGAGCTTGATCCATCTCGCATACCAGTGGTTGCTCAGGCTCATGGTCTGGACACGAGCAGCCACGATGAGTCAAGGTATCAGGCAGCCATTCGGACTGTCAACTGACCAACGAACGAGTAATAATCAGTCCATACGTTCTCATGGTAGAGCAGCTACCGTATTGCCATTTTCCGTCGGACCTCTCTTCGCCATCGACGCATGACGGACCTACAACGCTAGCGATCCAATGTAAATGTAGATCGTACCGTTGCGAGACACATCGTATTTGGCTCTTTGTGTCCCTCCAACGTCGTTACCACTCTGTCGTGACATCAAGAGATACATACATTCATTCTCTATGCAGCAAAAGGGGTTATTGTCTCGGGCAATTGTTTGAATTCTTTTGAATGGTGCTCTGCTAGCGCAGGAGATACCGACGGGAGCGGCTGTTGGCAGCTTTGCGCAGTACGAGAATTCCAATCAACTGCCAGGGTGATGCAAAGACAACGACACTGAGGGTACGCACGTTGCTCATAGCATTGACTTTGCTGAGCCAAAGCGTAAACGAGGGCGCATGGGATCATGCACCGATTGTAAAGCTCCTCAGCTGGTGCATAAACGACAGCGTCACATCTCCAGAGTAGAGATAGGGAGTCGCTGCAGGGTAGCCGGCATGGCTAACGATGTACCATGCGAATAGCATTGTACAATCATCTGTTGGATGGACGATAATTTTCCTTGAGAAATTACTGAGGCGGTGTTGCAGTGGACAGAACGGGAAGCCCTTTCTTGATAAGAAATCCAGGGCTCATCCAATCGTCCGTAGCAAAAATTGCCCTGCATGTCCGCGATCCGCACACAGCTTGAGAGTGCCTAACGATGTAAGAACGTCATAACGACGGATCAGTAGTATAGATATAGTCTTTACGAGGCTGAAATATGGTACTCGATGACGGCAAAGTGTACACGTCCAGTTTCGAACTTAAATATGATCACTTATAAATGGTAGGCATGTGTTAGGACAGCAAACATCTCGTCGCGCTCGCACTTGAAGCTGCTGCTGCTGCTGCATTGGATTGTCATAACTGCAGCTTGCGCTGAGCGGTATGGTGTCCGCATCACCTCTACACGATGGCTCAGGCTATTCAGAGGGTATCGCGATATCCTCACTTGCAAAACGCAAGCTTGACGAGTTCGAGGATGCGAACTCGAGCTCGAATAGCGTGAATGGGGAGGATGCAGAGTCATCTGTGACCGCGATGCGAAGGGCTTCGGACAATATCCTTGCCAAGGCTGGAGCGATTGTTCCTGGCTCTGGTGACGGGACGGAGTGTGGAGATGAATGCTTCAATTTCACTGACTTGCCTATGAACAAGCAAGGTGAGTTCCCCTCTTGCTCGGATTGATTTGGACGCTGACTTGGAATAGGCTTCAGATATCTGCCCTGTGGTCCATCGCCGAAACCATCTCCTTCACCACTACACCCCTTCTACCGCACCATCCCCTACGGTCCCCCAACTCCAGTAGCGCACCTCTCATGGCTTGACCGCTCTCCCTTCCTTCGCATGAACCCCTCCGCAACAACATGTACGACAGACAAAGGCTTTCGCTCTGCTCGCGGCAATCTCAGTGCTCGCAGCGGTGCTTACTACTTTGAATGCAAGATCCTACGCTCCGAAGTCGCAAGCAGCGCTCATGTTCGTGTGGGCTGGGCGAGGCGAGAAGCGTCACTCAACGGGCCCGTCGGCTTTGATGCTTATTCGTATGGGCTACGTGATGTTACTGGCGAAAAAGTCAGTATCTCGAGACCAAAACCATACGGGCGGCCATTCGCATCAGGTGACATCGTCGGTTGCTTGATATCACTGCCAATTCGAAATCTCGAAGCGCCAGAACCACGGTTACGAAAGCCATTTCGATACAAAGGGCAGCTATATCATGAAATGACAGAGTATAGTGCTACCCGCGAGATGGAGGCTTTGATTGACAGAGAGGGGAAAGGTCTGGGTCCAGCGGCGGACCCGTTGACGGCTTCGCCTGTCAAGAGCAAACCAGCGGGGAGTACAACAAAGAATGTACCCAAAGGTAGAGGGAAAAAGGAGCCCGAGCCAGAAGGGCCGGTCAACCGACATCTATCAACACTCGAAGGTTCATCCATCAGTTTCTTCCTCAATGGTCAACCTCTCGGTCAAGCATTTACCGACTTGTACGACTTTCTACCTCTTCCACCTGTCCCACTTCGCAAAGGTGCCAAACGTACAAATGCCAGTGACACCAAAGAAAACACAACAGACGACGGTACCCTAGGCTACTACCCAATGGTTTCGTGCTTTGGAAGAGGCAAAGTTGAATGCAACTTTGGGCCTGAATGGCTTGCGCCGCCTGCTGATGAGAGCTGGGGATTAGGCGAGGGCGTCAAACCGCAGTCTATGGCTGTTAGGTGGAACGAGTTTCAAGAGGAAGAGATTGTTCGCGATGAAAAGGATGAAGAGATCCTTGCGGTGCAGATCAAGGCTGAGATGGAGAGGGTGATCAAGGAGGGCGAGGTGGCGAATGGCAAAGCTGCGAAAGGAAAGAAGGTTACGGGCAGGTCGAAGAAGCAGACCAAGAGGTCTTTGCTCGTCGTTGAGGAGCGTGGGACGCCGCAGGGAACACCTGGGCCGGATTACGCTTCATCAGCTACTGGCACGCCGATCCCTTACAGCCATCTGACGCACGAGCATCGTGCATCGTCGGAAAGCACAATGTTCGAGATGCGTCCGTCCTCACCAGTTGGTCCTGAACTGAGCGCTGCGGGAGATCAAATGGACGACGAGGATATGGATGGAGAGGGAGAAGAGGTCGATGAGGACGGTATGATCATAGACTAGAGTCGTAACATGCATGAAACTAAACGACAAGGACCCCAGTACAGACAAAAAGACTATAGATTCGTACATTAAAGAGGACCATCAGTGGCTGGCCTGCTTTGCCGCCTGCTTCTCATTGGCAGCCTGAGGGTCAGCGTCTTCGATCGTGCATGAGGAGAACCCACCTGGGAGATGGTGAGGTAAGCTCTCGTCGGACTGGATGGGCGGTCGTCCATAGCAGCCGCCTTCTCCGAGATCTGCAAGCTATCGGCCTGCGCAGCAAGAGATGACGCAACGGCATCATGTTCCTGGATTTTCTCATTGTAGTCGTGCACTGAGCGCATAAGAGCAAGGAACTGTCATCAGCATCGTTCGCAGGATGTATAACTCACCCTCTCCGTCTTGACAAACTTGGGCACCGAATCCGTCGCCATGAGGCGGAAGATGTAGCCCTGAATTCGCTCGTACAGTCTGACCATGTTCTGAAGCTGACTCGCTTGTAGTGTGCTGAGAGCAGCACTGGGATCAAGAGAGCCGTTGGCGAGGCCGTCCTTCTGACTTGCGTCGGTCAGGATGTTGGTCATGTACGAGACTAGCTCGGCGCGCATGTTGTGATCAATGTTGAGCTCACACGGCGAAGCAGGCGCAAGGTAGGCTGCTGATCAGCTATCATTCTCGACAAAGAGCAGAACTCACTGTTGTAGATGACGAAAGCCATAGCAATAAGATCCTGCTGATGTTTCTCCATCGCCATATGGCCATGCGTTCTCGCATTCTTCGCGTTCGCGGGCCCAGAACCAATCGCCGAACTCGTCGTATTGAACCGACGTTTAAAGTCTTGAACATCAAGCCAGAAACTGAGATTCTCTTCACAAAAGTTGGACCGCAGGAATTCGCGGAAGAGCGAGCGCAATGCGGGCTCTTCGAGAATCTGCTTGAGTTTGGCGGTGGAGCTGTCTTTGTGCTGGCCGGTGTTGCCGTTGTCGAGAAAGTCGGCTTTGAGGCGATCTGTGAGGCTTTGGCGACGGCTGAGCTTGGCGTCTGTTGTACTGGATAGGCTTGCAATGGGGTTCTCAATGGATTCGGAACCTCGAGGGGCAGAGTGTACGGTGGCGTTGGCGAGGTTGCGGCTGGACGCGTTGCCTCCAGGGACGACCTTTTGCTCATGCCAACGAGCCACACGAGCACCCTCGACAGTGACTTTGTAGATGGCTTTATCCGTGCAACGGTACTCGGATTCAGTCTGATCTAGTCAGCGAAGTGACGCAAAAAACAATGCTACTTACAAACTTGGCACCCGCGCCACCACCTGGTCCACCCGCTCTCACAGAGACGATCAACGCGCTGTCTTTGGCCTTGCGATCGCTGACAAGCGTAACAAGCCCATAACGCACAAAGTGCGCCGCGACCTCGGCTGCCTCGTCTCTGCCCGTGATCGTCGTAAAGTCGCAAAGCCAGTCGAGAGCAGAAAGAGCCGAAAAGATGTATTCTTCATTGGTCTTGTCGGACGATTTTTTGTCGATAATGGTCGCTTTGCGGACGACGATACCCAACGTACGGTCGAGTTCTTCTCCCGGTGGAGGTGGAGGGGTTTTGGTATGGGGCCGTGCGTGATATTGCTGCAAGAGCTCCTCATCACCGAGCTTGGTTACATTCGGTTCTCTGCCCGCAAAACGCTTGAACAGCACCTCGATCACACTCTTGGTAATCAAGATCTCATCATCCTGACTTCTCCTCTCAAGATGCAGCAGCTTCATGCAAATCGGCTGCGTCGCAAACACCTTGAGCAAATGCTCGGCCGAGATGCCGTTCTTGGTGATGAAGCGTTCGAGGATGTGGAGACCTTTGGGCGTGAGCATGTAGACGCCTCGCTCCTTGAATGCAATCGTTTCGAGATCGGCTGCGTTCTCGATCAGGTGGGCATCCATAAAGTGTTGGCAAATGCCTTTGGCCATCTCGCGTGACATGCTAAAGGTTGTGGTGGTCGTGGTCGTGATGATTCGTGTAGGGTCTTTAGGGTCTGCTGCGCGGTTCGATTGGGAGAACTTGAGGGAGGACAGGTTGGCCGAGGCTTCATCGCTGAGGGTGTCAGTATGATAGGGGCATGGCTCTCGAACCAAAAGCCCGACCTTCATAGACTCACGTATTGAACGAGTTTGGGTAGGCTTTGAAGAATTGCCTATGCGACTCGAGCTGCAGACTGACGATAAGAGTCGCGAATAGGTCATGAGTGTCCTGAAAAATCATCAGCCCCTAAGCTTGAGCGCGCTCCCGTTCAGCTCACCTTTACGAAAGGACGCCCCCTCCTCGTCGTTTTCATCAAGTGTGACGAGCTTGACGTCGACATGTTGTCGTTCTTTGGTTGTTTGTTGACAGTAGGAAAGAAGGTGAAGAGGAGGAGAGGAGGGGTCTACGGGAACACCCGACTCGGCCGCAGATGCCGGATAGGGGCTCGACCAGCTTGGACCTGGTCCCTGACGCTCAGGGGGTAGGAGTCTGAAACACAAACAAGCTCGGGGTGGCGCAGCTGAGGGAAGTGATCAAGAGCAGCTTTAGACTGATGCGATGATGGAGCTATCGAGTTGGTCTAGGGAAGGCGGGAGGGGTGTCCGAAGGAGCACTGTAAGCTTGAGTGCGTTAGTCTCTTAACGGTACATGAAAGCGCACAGACTAACCTCCTTACGAGCCCGGAGTCGGCCGATATTGTTATACGATGTTCACTGCAGCTGTACCGAACAAAGATCAAAGGGTCCCGTACTTCTAAAAGCGTGATCAAAGTAGGCTGAAACCGTCCTTTTGTTCTCTCACGACCTTCCTTTTCCAGTGCAGATCTTGCCAAAGAACGTTGCTTAATTGACGCTCGAGCCTTTTGATACAAGTTCCGACAATCACGGAAGTGATAGTGTGCGGTTGAAGAGGAGAACATGACGTGACAAAGGGGAAACGACCGATAACCTCGAGTGTTTCAGCTTGTGCTCAGACCTTTCAGGCACACGAGTTTCGTAACGATGCATTGATGAAACTACTCTGCTCCGTTGATCGTCTCCTTGCTGAACATGCGCTGCACCTGTTTGTAGTGGTCCATCTCTCCCTGCGAGACACTTGGAACAAGCTCATCGAGGGCTCGCTCAAAGTCTGCCTGGCTGACCCGCACATTAATCTCTTCAGGCGTAGCTAGGACCGAAAGGTAGTACTGCGGCGTCATGGGATGAGGATGCTTTGATCCCGCATCTGCTGGCCCCTCATTCATCGCCGCTGTTTCGTCAGCAATCACCCAATCGACTCATCGCCAACACATACCAATCTTGAGATCGACCTGCTCAGCCTTGCGCGCCATCGCCTTGAGCAGTGCATCGCTGCACAGTGCGTAAAAGTCGGCACCCGTATAGTTGAAAGGACAAGCGTTGGCGACAGTCTCCAAATCGACATCCTCATCAAGCTCGAACTTGCGGGTGAGAGCCTGCATAATCTTGAGTTGCGCTTCGTGCGTATCCGAGACACCAAGGTAAAGCATCCGATCAAAGCTACCCTTGTCAGCAATCTCCCATTTCATCAACTCACCGTCCAGGCCGTAACAGCGCAGGATCAAGTAGATCCGGCCGATTCGTAGCAGCCATCACATACACCCCATCCCCATTCCCACCATCACTCATCCCATCCAACTCCGCAAGCAACTGACTGACAATCCGATCCATCACACCACCTGAATCACCTTGATTCCCTCTTTTCGGCGCAACGGAATCAAGCTCATCCATGAAAATGACACATGGCTTGGCGTCTCGAGCGCGTTGAAAGACTCGACGGACGTTGGCTTCGCTTTCACCAATGTACATGTTGAGGAGCTCGGGACCTTTGACGCTGAAAAAGTTGAGGGAGCACGAAGTGGCGACTGCTTTGGCAAGTAGCGTTTTGCCTGTACCAGGTGGGCCGTAGAGTAGAATGCCTTTCGACGTCAGCTGTACTCCCGAAAATCGTCTCACCAGAGCGCTTCTTTAGACCATCTGCAAACAGCTCAGGATGCTCCAATGGCAGCTGGATAGTGTCCAGAATGTCCGACTTGACATTTGCCAAACCTCCAACATCATCCCAAGTAACGTTGGGTATTTTTGGGGCGCCGATGCTGTCAGAGTAAGCTGCACGAGCCATCTGCAGAGCCTCTGCAATGTCTTCTGCATTGACAGCAACGCCGGCACGATAGACGTCGTCCCAAGATACCGATCCGTCCCTGGCGGTCAGCCTGACTTTGATTGCGATAGACTCACAAGGACTTGGCAACACGCTGAAGAGAGCACTCTTGCGCTGTGACACCCAAGCTGACGCAATCTCTTGCTTGCAAAGCGGCCGTCTGCACAGCGAGGGACTTCAAAGACACGTCAGGTCCCAGGACAACTGACGCAAAGACGTTTTGAAGAATCAGCTGTCTCTCGTTCTCAGATGGCGCCTGTAGCGTCAGCGCTTTTCCGGCAGATAGACGTACTTGAATCGTAATCTGCTGCTTGAAGACTGCGAGAACCTCAGCTGGCACCTTGTCGCCATCCGACGTGGTGGCAGCGACGATCACAGGCCAGCCACACTGTTGCATGCCAGCCTGGATGGAGATCATGAGGTCCCGTATCCCTGAAGCGATGGCTGGTTCTGCGGATCAGCGGCAATTTCGACGCCATGACTCACCTTGCCCGCTTGCCATGGACTCTGACTTGCGAGCGAGTGCCTCGATGTGCTTGAGGTGCAAGATGCAAGGTGCGCAAGTGACCGCTTTCTCCGCTGCCGCCTTCAATGTACCCTCCGTGATGACATCAGTGTCTCCTGCAGCGTCAAAGCAGTCGATCTGCTCGTTAGGCGAGCTTGTTGTAGATCGACACGTACCTGCACAAGATGAAAGCCTAAGTCACGAGCGGCTGATTGTACCAGAGATGACTTGCCGGAGCCACCGGCGCCCTTCACCAAAAGCGCCGTGTTTAGGCCATACTTCAAAGCTGTTGCTGAAAGCGAAGCCTCCAGAAGCGAATGAATCTTAGCCTGAGCTGATTGGGAGAACGCAGCTGGAGAGTTTTCTGGCACTATCAGCGCTACGAGAAATGAATGAAGACTGACCGATACCCCACCAACCGAGACTTCCTCGACTTGCTCGCGCTCTCTCAATTCCCAACTGCACCATTCTTGTCTCCGCTCCGTCCACCCAGCACCCAAATTCGCCAGCGCGCGCACGAGAGGAAAGCGACGAGCTGAAATCGCTCTCTAGAGGTAGCAGAGGGTCATAGGAGATCGCGGTGACAACGAAGAGAACGACAGCGCTGGGAGTCTCTTCTTCAGAGCCCTCGTCTTCATCGCTTTCTTCGGAGACTTGCGTGCGGCTCACTGGAACTCCTAGCATGTCGCCGCGCTTGATCAACCTGCGGATAGACTTGCCATTGGAGTCCATGAAGTATTTGCGTAAGCCAGCAACCCATGACGCCTCGTATCTGCGGTCCACGCTCTCGGCCGAGGCGATTCTGGCCAAGGTGATGGACCGAGCGACTGGCAAATCAGGAAGTCGACTTCCGAAGGGAGTAGGTCTGAGAATGATATCGTCTGCTCCTGAAACTGTGACGGCAGAGTGCATCAGGGGAGGCAGGACAATAAGCTCTGCGGATCTGAAGGTCATTTTTGCCCGGCATGTTGGACTCACAATTCGTCTTTCCCGGATGTCGGCCTTTGCGAAACATTCACCAGAGCCAAGCGACCGCGCGGGTGATCCCCGGTGTCTTCGAGCAGGACCTGGGGTCAGCGGACGCGAAGAATACAAGACATACCCAATCCCCAGAAAAAACCCCTGCCCGACCAAGCCCCGCCACAGTGAGCCAGCAACTCCCATCGGCATCCCCATGAGGTTCACTCATCTGAATTTGCGAGCGAGCGGCAACGCTAGTGAAGTCGATGCCTGAACCTCGTTGGGGGTCCACGACTTCGCCGTTGGTCGACTTGGGCTGAATGACAGCTGGGGGAGATGCGGCTCCAGGTCTGGGTGTGATAGATCCTGAATGGCTGTCAAAGTCGGAAGATGACGCAGAGTAGAAGGATGCAGACGGCACATCGTCTTCGTCGTGCTCCCTGGGACCGGACAGCGTCAACGCTGATGACAAGAAAGCATCTGGGTCGAACTCTACCAAGGAATGGCGAGAAGCCGTACTGGTGATCTCAATATCTTCGTTGCCTTGCCTGTCGACAAGGTCGGCAGCACCCGCTTGTTTAGCCAGAACTACACTGGTGTTTGTCGTGATGCAGCCTTGCAACACCGGCTCGGTCAGGAGGACCTTGTAAGTCCCAGTCTGAGTCGAGATGTTGGCGCCTTGGCGGAAAATGAGAGGTGGGAAGACTGCAAGTAGATCGTCTAGGTCTGGGAGATCCTGCCCGTCTGTGCGAGGCTGCAGGAAGAGAGATGTCAAGCAAACAGGCTGCTGCCGCTCAACGACCACACTGCCAGGACCGATGACGTCCATGACGTCCTCTGGTAGCCATACGTCCACGCCATCGGAAGACTGGTTTTCAGCAAGGCAGAACGAATGCACACTCACTGTCTTTTCTTCTGCCCACGCCACGACACTTGACGAACGCGCTCCCAAGCTCGAAGTGCAAGCGACGCAGATTGGCCCATCTTCTCCCGTCGTCAACAAAGTCTCCCACAGAGCAGAGCTGATTGAAGTTGTGGAGGTATGTGAGCGATGCGCAGTAGCTTGAAGTTTGTGTCGTGTCTTCATTACATTCATTAGTCTAGTTGATTGTGATCTCGGTCTGTTCGACGTGACACACCACTGTGTAGTCCTCCATGATATCTTCATCAATGTCCATTGACACGTCTTCTTCGAGCATTACTTGCGGCGGAGCGGTCTTCAGCCCTCTAGCTGGATGGTTGGGCGAGCACTTGGCGAGGACCGAATCGGGCGTAAGCAGTGCGCTATTACCTATCGTTGGGATATCGTGGGCTTCCGCCTGAGTTCGTCAGTCTCTAGCACGAGACGCGGAGTACACTGACCTGTACTTTCAGGTTGCGGTCATCCGTCCAGAGCCAAACTGCAGCTTGAAAGTGGTCATGCTTCAAGAAGTGAATGCAGCAGTCCACTATTCTGTCGTCAGGTTTGCCGAGCTGCGAAATCAGCTTTCTTCTGCTGAAGACTCCTATCTAACGCACATCCTGCTGCGTCCTCTCGGTGAACTGTTGACATCTCACAAGACCCCAACCCCTTTCTCGCCTCTGTTGTCCGACTCTAAGCAACCAGGCCGTTGCATCTCTTGCAAGATGTCCCAATGTAGTGCCCCGGGTCCTGCAAGTTGTAAACTGCTTGGCAGCTGGTGAGTGTATCGACACGCCTCGAGGCAGGGGAGGGGGTGTTGCTTTGGCCGGAACTTTGGAGGATGAGTGCTTGTCAAGCTCTGAGATTGATCAGAATAATCCTCAAGGAGGTGGATAGCATACCGTTAATCACTGTATTAGGTATCAGGAAGAGGAGAGACGGAGGCCAGTGTTGGATCAGACGGTCATGAAGAGCTTTGACGGCTGCCAGCTGATGGATTAGAATATTGGTGTCCAGAGCGAGGTATGCCAGACCACTACTCGTCTAGCGTACATTAGCTCGTACTCCAGATTTGGAAGGGCAACTCACATGTGAGATAGTCTGTTCCCATTCCATGTTTTCCGAGTCATCATTTCCAGCTCTCCTATAGTCTTCTTTGTTCTCTGCACTAGACGCTAGCTCCTCAAGCTCCATGTCAATCTCTCTATCATGTCTGAGAATAGTCACGACATTCCTGCGTGAAGAGCCAGAAGGAGGCCACCCATGGTCTCCGTTCAAGCTGATACCATTCGAACCAGTGACCGGCGCATGAATCTTGTGCTTGTGCGGCGTGCTCCCCACCCGAGGCAGGCTCGTCTTGGGTGAGTAGAGGCTGCCATTCTTAGGAGCGTGAATAGACTTGCTCATGATCAGCAGAGGTCGAAGCTCATCCAGTATAGAGGAAAACAAGAGATTTAGCCCGGCTCTCGAGGCATTTGGTTCCCGAGCTTTACGTTGAGCTTGGACCTCGAAAGTTTTAGGATATTTTAAGGGATGTCTACATGAGGGAGACTCTACTGCCCGTTTCTCGTCCTGCGTCGCCATTTGCTAGCTTGCCAGAACGCTCAGCGACAAATGAGCTATAGCTGCGAGGATTCAGCAACAGTGCGGCGAAGATTGACCCACATTTTCTGCAAACGAGCTCTTTCCTCTGCAGGTACCGAAGGCCTGGTATTCTCAAGAGACTTTAAGAGGAGCTCGTGGTGGATAGACTTAGCAGTAAGCAGGACTCTGAGGAATGATGTCGACGACGTACCTGGGCTCTCTTGATGACCACTTTATCGCTCGCAACCACGTCGTTTGTCGTTGCAAGCATGACGCTCAGCTAAAGATTAGCCAAGTGCCACATTCGCCATCGAGTGGACTGACCCGTTGTTGCATGGCAGCCTTCTCAGCCGCTGAAAAAGCCTGCATTGTCTCCCCAGACAGCGATACGAATGCGCCCGGCTCGTCCTGGGTCACTTGCACGCCAGCCTTCTGCTTGCCCTTGCCCTTGCTATCTGCCACAACAGGCTCGGGCTTCATCATGGACGCATGCACCATGTCAAGATGAGCATTGTAGACGAGCGCTTGCAGATCGGCACCAGAGTAGCCTTCAGTCTGCTCGGCAAGCTGATGAAAGTCGACGTCGGGATCGATGTCGAGCTTGACCGAGACGGCGCGCAGGATCTAAGATCGTCAGCTTTCACGGGTGCAGGCTTGATCTTCAAGCTCACCTCATTACGTTCTTCAAGAGATGGTATATCGCAGATCAGTGACTTGTCAAGTCGACCAGGACGCAGTAGAGCCGGATCGATCAAGTCAGGCCGACTAATCACCATCAGCGGGCCGTTATGTGTATACAGTGGCACTTACCTCGTCGCTGCCAGGACGTAGACGCCATCAAGACCTTCGGCTCCGTCCATCTGCGTGAGCATCTGGTTGACGACTCTGTCCGTGACACCAGTACTATCATGTCCGCTGTGGATGTCAGCTCGGAGGTCAACACCCTTGCACTCACCGTTTCGGCGCAATGGAATCAAATTCATCAAAGAACAGCACACACGGCTTCGCAGCCGAAGCCCTCTCAAAAAGGTCTCGTACCTACAAGATCAGACCAGATCACACTCTGTCTAGAGTACTCACCGACTTCTCACTGGCGCCGATGTACTTGTTGAGGATTTCAGGACCCTTGACGCTGATAAAGTTGAGACCGCACTCCTTGGCAACTGCCGACGCGAGTAGAGTTTTGCCACAACCTGGGAAGCCGTACAGTAGAAGACTGAGCGTGAGCTTGAGGAACATTTCAGATCCAACCCACCCTGAGCGCAGACGTAGCGGACAGCTTGCAAAGATCGGACCGTATTTGGTTGGCCACTCCAGTGTCTCTCGCAGCACGCGCCGAGTCTCATGAAGACCTAACCGTCAGCAGAGAGTTTCTGCGTCAGAACGTCACGTACCGCCAATGTCACTCCATCGAACATCAGAGTGCTGAAGCTTGATGTCCCGCAGACTAAGAGGTGTGAAACCCTCTTGAGCTTTGGTAAAGTCTGTCATCTCCAGAGCGAGCTATTGTCAGCTGAACCTGTTGCACTCGCACTTACAGGCTCTGTACTTGACCCATGTCTGATGATCGCTTGCTGCAATGCATTACCCAGCAAATCCTGCAAGTCCGTCACAGAATAGCCTTCAGTCATGCCAGCTAACGTGACAAAGTCCAGCCCGTCGACCTCGCCATCCAACTTCACATCGACCAAGCCTTGCAGAACCTCTCCACGAGTCGCTTTGGTCAAAGCTTTGACTTTGAGGGCCTGACCAAAGGTATGCTTGGCGGCCAACACTGGATGCAGTGTATCTTCGCCCAGAGCCGTCACGATCACGAAGACTGCAGCAGCTGCAGGTATGGAGCTGATAAGGTTGATGAAGACGTTGGCGATAATCTCTGGTTGTGACGATTGAGCAAGCTAGGGCTTTAGTATGGGGAGCTGAATGGATGGACTCACCTCGCTCTCGGGACCCAGCATCACATCCAGATCGTCAAGCACAAGAACACAAGGCTTTCGAGCTCGAGCTTCCGCAATCCAGCCCTCCATGCGCTCCTTCAAAGCTCCAAGTCGCGCATCGCGTGGCAAGCGATTGACCTGCACATGCATGACGTCTTTATGTCAGCTGATATCAACTGTTTCAGGCTCACCAGCCATGAGCCCGCGATCTCGTTCAGCTCGTCGAGCAATCTCCAAAGCGATAGACGTCCGACCTGTGCCTTTAGCGCCAGTGATAAGTAGAGGCCGAATAGGGAGAGGACGGCCACCAGTACGAGCTTGTGCTAACGATTGTGCTCGCTGGAAGTAAGTCAGACCGTCTTGAACCAGACATTCGACAGCGAAGAGTCTAATCGTCAGGGAGATTTGTCATTGTGAACTGCTCACTGCGTTGGAGGTTTCTCTTGAACCTTCTCCTTTCCCTTTCGGTTGGTAGGCGGTCCTGACGTGCCAGCAACCGGAATTGTCAATCTCCAGGATCAGCATCCACCAAACATCACACGGCAGACCCACTTCAACTTGCGCCACATCTGAAGACAATCTAGCTCATCCGCCGCAGCCTCGCAAAGCAGGATGTGTCCGTCTGGCACCCGGCCGCAAGGCCGCAGCGTTGTGAGAAGCGAAATCGCTTCTTCATTGACGGTTGAAGCAGCCGCTGCAGATGCCTCGGCCTCCTCAGTTGTCTTGCTAAGAGCCTTTGTATGCCGTGCGACATTCACGATAATATCTGAACCTTGGTCCTCAGATCCCAATTTGCGCCACGTAGCTGCGAAGCTTGCTGGCGAGCACCACGCCGTCCCCTGCTCAGGCTGGGCCATACGCCACTGCACCGCGATCCGCACCGGTAAATTCCTCAAGACTTTACTTGGTTCCTGGGGCTTCGACTGCTCGGGTGGTTGCACGAGCCCGTCGAGAACCTGGGCGACAGACGACAGCGGTTGACTCGAGGTTGGAGCTGCTTTGCTTGACGAAGCCTCTGAGCTACGTGTCCTTGGTGCGACGTAGATCTCCGTGTATGTGCTGACGAGGACAGCTGTTGTGTCCTTGGTTGGAGGATTCGTCTCGTCTTGGATTGTCAACCATTGCTGACAGGAGAGTCAAACTTACCTATCTTGACTCTGATCTTGCTTTTGCCTTTGACCCAAACATCGACGACCTGACCCTTGCTGGCAGCTCGTAGTTGGGCAAGCAGGTTGTCCTCCAGATACTCTGCTTGGCGTTCCTATGGTAAGCTGATTAACTGCTTGCAGCGCTCGACAGACTCACGAGGATCTCCCAGTCATCAACCGAAAGAGGTGTTACGCTGACCGAGACTGCTTTGGGCGGGTTATGAATGAGGCTGATCTCAAGCTTGATAGTCAGCTCGAACTCTTCTCGCACCGTGCGGAGCTCCTCACCATATCGCCTTCAGCCCAGCCATAGCTCATGGCGACTTCAGGGTCCACTTCAAAGCTCTCGCCAGTTCCGCTCCCAAACCCCGCCATGGACGATGCAGCAGCCAATCCAGACCATCCCAGATGCGCTGCATGTCCTCCGTTGACGGGTGACAGGTGTACAATTAGTGACTGCGGTCTCTTGACATGTTAGCTTTGCTGCATGCTCGACGTACCACTTGCTGCTGCGCCAGAGACGCATAAAGTGAGATTGGTAGGTGTATGAGATTTGAGCGTAGCGAGCGGTACTTTACTGCTACTGTTCTTGTCATTGTGAGCTGCTTTGAATCTCATTGAGAATCTCGAGCTCGAAAGACGACATGTGTAGGTGCCGGCGGACATGTTTCGGTGTCCGTTTACCAGCCCGGGTATGCCGGCTATAGCCAGCTAGTAAGTCTGGCGCAGAGCAGCCTAAGCTTGAGCTGTAAAGCAACAGAGATATGCTATCGAGAGCTAATCCCAGTAGGTCTTGCCAAAAGAGCCGTGGAGAAGCAGAGACGTGCATGGCTATGGCATGTTCATCAATCAGCGGTCAGCGACCCCTGGGCCTCTGTAGGGTTTGAAGGCGCGCATTGCGTCAACTCGCTTGGCTCGTTCACAGTCAGTTGGAGTGCTTCCGTGTCCCAACCGACGGCTATTTTATATACCACTACTCTGCCGAGATCGTAAGCAGGGGCATGACGCGGCATGCCGGGACGAATGGAGCTGATGGAAGTCGCACTGCAGCGCGAGGTCGGCGCGGTCTGAGGTGGTTCAGATGACATGGTGGTGAATGGTTTTTGTTGGAATGGTCTTGTGAAGAAGGTGACCGAGACCGGTATTGCCTGAGCTTTATAGTCACCCGATCGTCAAGAGAGCTCTGAGCTCCGTTGACTGTTCATGCCCCGCTTGACGTTCCAAATGTCTGCCAAAGGGAGTTGAAGAATAATGGAGGTGGACACAATGCACGGAGCGCTCTCCTTTCTCAAAAGTCGCTATTTGCTTCTGCAAAGGTTTCGAGGTAAGTCTGGCTTAAGGCTGGGCATTCTAGCTCATGGGTACAGCTATGGAGACACAAGCCACTGCCATGGTAACAATCACCGACTTTGTCTGAACGAGCGTGCAAGAGTCAGTTGCGTCGAATTCGGACGCGTCACTCGCGAGGCGAAGATTCATTGTCTACGCTATGCTGTAAAGCGTGACCTTATACCGCTTGTGCTTCTTCTGAGGCTGTAGAAACCTGGCTAGGATTATCGGTTGAACTGCTGGTGACAGCGGTCGAGGAAACGACTGGCTTTGTATATCTTAACATGTCATCGTACCACCCCTTCCTTTCCTGGGGCTGTAGAAGATGCATTTACAATTGCAAACAAG
>BCIT01000011.1:329433-392192 GCA_001600035.1 Holtermanniella nyarrowii
CCAAAGGACTGTGTCCTGCTCAAGGCAAAGCTATCAACAAGGGACTCGACTGGGTATGCTCGCGGTCTGATGAAGACTGACAAGCAGAACCCTTCTAAGGCCGAGAACTATTCCGAGCTCGCTGCAAGCCGCTTGTCTCGAGCCGTACAGATTGAGGGTTACTTAGGGGTTGTAGAGATGCATGTACAATCGCAAACACGTCCACGATCGCTAAYTAATCGGTGGGATCACTCATCCCACGCTTCCAACTTTTCCTCCGACCACAAAACTCTTGGCCCTCATCTTGATCAACACCACAGAGATCCTCCTCACAGTATACGCCCACATCACCAACCCCACAGCCTTCTTCCACTCCTCGAGCTGCCTCATCGTCGCCGCCTCGACAAGTCCACCYGTCCCAAACACCAAAGGAGCAAACTGACCCGTATTGCCAGGAGCATTCCTTTTGGTCTCCTCGTACACCTCTGTCAGATAGCGCTGCATCTGATGATGAGCACGATCCCAGTCGCTCATACCAGCCGCTGGAGCCTTTGACAGCTTGCCATCTTTCATCCTGCCATCGGTCTTGTGAGCCTTGTCACTGAGAAGCGAGTAGACCTTGACATCAAACTCGCGAGTGACGTTGCCGATGCCGCTGCAGCCCCAGACGAGTAGATCGTTGCGTCGTCGAGATTCAAAGTCGGTAGTGGAAGGCTCGACGGTGACGCTGACGTCCTTGACAGATTTCGAAGTATCAAGGCTCGCCAGAAGGCACATGACAAAGATCCTGGAGCACGCAGGCACTGTAATCTAGTGACGATGAGAGGCAGTCTCAAATTCGTCATTGTCGTACAGTTACTGGGTGGCAAATATTGCTCCTCCCTGCGAGCAGATGGCTAATGCAGCTCTTTGATGCTGCCATGTCCACAAATTGTGGGCGACGCGGTAGCATACCATCTGCAAACTCATCATAGCTTTCTCGTCGACCTCGACCGTACGTCACCCACAAAGTTCGACTTCTGCATCGACGTCGTCGAGCAATGTCGCTGAGACAAAAGTCAAGGAATCACAGATGCATTTAGTAAACCACGGCCAGCGCCATCTGGTTCGACTTATGAGATGGCAAGGTACGAACCAATGGCGTGATTTGTGCTCAAGCACAGCAGGGCCGAATCTAATAGCTTCGCCTGCAATGTAACAAGTCATTGGGCAGCACATAGAGTTCACGAGACAGCAATGCATCAATTGAGCAATCCTAGCCCTGATACTTTACCGCTCAGATTTCAAGACTTGGATGACAAACTGTCAGTCTGAGAACCCGCAGAGGCACCAGAAGACTTGGCGCTAGGGTCTTTAGGAATAGACCAACCGACGCAACCTTCGCACACGGAATAGGAACGGACAGGCGGTTGTCTCACGTTGCCACTGGAGGGAGCGTCCGTGGTACTGTCGACGGTTGAAGGGTTGCCTTCCTGTCCTTTGGTATGAGTCTCTGTAGTGTTGGTCGACATGTTGAGACAGACGAGTTGATGGTCGATGGGAGTCAGAGCCCCTGAGAGCAACGCTTTATACCTCCCGAGACCCGAAGCCACCCACAAAAAAACATTCCTCGTGCCTCGATTGGTAATTTCTGACGACCATTGACAATGTTCGAACACAGATAGAATATTTGTATGCTCCTTGGAGAGGAGCGACATGACAAAGGATCAAACAAGCACTACTCGTATGACTTATTGGCAATTAAAGAAAGTCTCAAATGTGTTCCTGCATTCGTCATTGTCTTGATGGGTGGCAAACATGTCTCTTCATAGTGTCCTCGTGCTGCACTAAGACGCTCGCGTGTCTGGTCGTGCACGAAGCAGATGCATGACACCTACAAGTTCATCAAAGACTCCTCATCAACCACGACCTCGCCTTCCACCTTCAGCTTCTTCGCTTCACCCGCTTCACCTGCAGCCGCCACCTCAGACCCCTCACCATCCTCCCCATTCCTCCTCTTCATAGAGGTCTTGGCACGCGCCGCAGGGCCCCAATTAGGCAATGGATTCACCTGATACCTGACCAACTTCTCCTCGCCTTTACCTTTGGCTTTCCCAATGACTGCTGCTGCGTCTGGATGAAGTGTGAAATCGACCGTCCACCTACACACACATCAGCTTGGCTTCGTGAAAACAAAGCAGAACTCACGTCTTCGATTTGTTAACCATGACCCTAGCCGGACTCTTCTCAGCAATCTTATCCATCCTCACAGGCCTCGTCTCGATCCAATTCCTGATGATATCATTCACAAACGCCCGTGGAGCATCCGATTTCACGGATCCACTGATCGTGTGTGATCTCGAGACCTTGTATCCTCCATTCAACAAGGCCGAAACGAGGTTCTCAAGGCTCATGTTTTCGGCGTGAAAGCATGAAGTCACTTTGTTGGCTGTGAAATAGAACATGGTGTCGACTTCCTATCATTGCGTGTCAGCGTGAAGCACGGAAGGAGGAAGGGAAGACTTACATCACGAGCGGTAGAAAGCATCCCTTCAATCCTTTTCCAAGCATCATAAGCCTCTCTCTCCTTCTTAACATCATCCAACACCCCCTGCACGAAATCGGAATCATGAAGCGGTCCAAGCCACATTGGTCCAGCAAGATGCAACGTCTGTCCACATTCCGCACAGTCACTTCCACCACCCACAGGCGGTCCCGGCGCAGTGCGATAAACAGTCACATCGGGCTTTCCGTCCGTCTTGTTCGGTTTCTCCATCACGCGTCCAAACGGCTGGGGATGGAACGAATTGCAGTAGGAACAGATGAAGACGATGCCGTTATGGCTTGCTACTTTTTTTACTTCGATAGGGGCTGTGTGGATTGTGATGAAAATTCGAACGTAGAAATCGATAGAGAGGGAGATGAGGGGTTTGATGTAGCGGCCGTAGCGCGCTGCTGAGGCTGAGAGCGTTTGGAGGACTAGGCGGAGGGCCTGAGAGTTAGCGAGATAGACGGTACTGGCGCTTGACGCACAACTTCGTGCGAGTATTCGGCATTGGCGCTGACACCACCATAGTTGGAATAGCTACCCTATCAGCTCCAGCTTCTTCCCCTCGCTAGACTCACCATTTCTCAGGCCAATTGTGGCCCGCAAGCACAGCCAAATCCGTACACGTCACACACATAAGCCCGCCATCAGCCACAGCGCCAATAGCAGTATCAATGAACGGTGCAGCAGTCCCATACGGATCAAGGTCAACGACTTCGACGCGCTTGGAAGGATGTCGTCTGCTGAACATAAGCTCGCTAGTAGCTAAATCAGCATTTCATCACCTCAAACTCAAAGATAACTCACATGGCGTCACCTTCGTTGACTTTGACTTTACCATTACATCCTTCCCTTCGATCTTGACGCTCCGAGCTGCCTTCAGTGACTTCAGCGGTGCTTCCAGCTTCAAGGAAGGGCACGTTGTTGTATTCTACGTTGCGGCGCATTGCATCGCATGCTGTAGGTGAGAGGTCGTTGGCGAGGACGAGCTTGACGTCTTGGATCTCTTTGGCGTAGCGGATGGAGCGGAGGCCCGTGGCTGAGAGAGCCTCGAGGATGGTGATGCCTTGGTAGTTGAACGACTAATGTTAAAGAAGTTGTGCGTCAGGACGTACGGAAGGGATAAAATCGGTCGAGGAGCTGACAGCAGGAGCATCAGAGCCTTCTGCAGTGACGGCAGCATCAGGCTTGGGAGCTTTCGACGCTGATTATCAGCACTCGCTCACATTAATGGACAACTCACCAGCCACCTTGGCAGCCTTGCGCTTCTCCTTTGCCTCGCGATAAGTTCTATTCTCCTCCCACCTGGCAAGCATGCTATCCTTTCTCTTCTGATTCCATCCCCTGATGACAGCCACACTCAAATCCCTATTGAATTCCTGCACAGGGTTCAAGAAAGCCGTGTTGTCATCTTGCAGTAGGATCGTCGTCGTGCGCTCCGTATGAGGCTTGTAGCCTCTTGGAACTGGGAATGGTGGGGTGAATGGAGCGTGTGTTGACATTTTGCAGTGAGCTGTGAAGAGAAAACGAGCTTGAGAAGGTCGCATGCACTTGCAAGACAAGACGACAAGCTGGCGGAAATTGTTTGGTTTTAGGAATGTCTTACGTAACACAACCACTGGGACCGTCGCGTCCTGGAAGCGCGTCGACGAAGGGGCAAGGTAGCAACCACAACCAAAGACAAGTAAAACAGTACAGCAGCTCAAGAGACCATCGAGACCATCAATCTACTACACGCTATACCCTGAGTAGCTTGAATCACCCGAATATATCAAACAGAATCTGCAGAAATGGTGAGTCAAGAGACAAAGAAGAGCTAATTGTACTGACCCGTCTTTCTCTCTGATTTTCTAATCATCCTTTCTCAACTGCTTCTTCCGTCAAACAGTCCATTGTGAGTCCTCTGACTGGCAGAGGGACTAAACTCACCTCCAGGTCAACATCCGCAATGTCGAGCTCCTCAATAACCCTGCAAAGTTCACAGATCAATACCAATTCCGGATCAAATTCGAAGCCATTGCACCATTAGCAGAAGGTCCGTGTCGCTCTTTCCTCCACTCAGGCTCATAATCGCAGACCTCGAATGGAAACTCATCTATGTCGGTTCAGCTCAAAGTGAAGAATACGACCAAGAGCTCGACTCTTGCATGGGTCCGTTTTCCCATATGTCTTCCACGCAACTGACGTCTAGTCGGACCGATCCCAGCCGGCGTAAACGTCTTTGACTTTACAGCTTCAGCACCTCAACCCTCCCTCCTGCCATCCATCGAATCAGCAGAAATCTTAGGCGTAACAGTTATCATCCTCACCGCTTCCTACCGCGACGTTGAATTCGTTCGAGTCGGATACTATGTGAATACGTATTACGAGGATGAAGCTCGTCAGGCGGAACCACCGGCTGTGGTTGATTTCGATGGGCTTTGTAGGAATGTACTGGTGGAGAAGCCAAAAGTTACGAGGTGAGTGACCTGTTAACGCGGTGGATGGAAGAGGGGAAGACTGATGCGTGTAGATTCAACAACCCTTGGGACAACCCACCTTCAGCACCTGATTTTAACCAACAATCCTCACTTGGCTCCAGCTCGCTCGATACACCCATGGCAGTCCCGGCATCAGGCAACGCAGCAGACAACATCTTCAATTCGCCCCTCCCACCTCCTATCCAGCGCGCTCCTCCAAAAGCGGCGGCTGAATCGATGGAAGTAGACGCCCAATAAAGTAACGATGGATGTAATGCATGTACAGTCTAAACACTAAACACTCTTCCCGACATCCTCTTTCAGCGTCACGATCCTGTTCAAGATCAGACGATCGTCTTTGGGATCACCCCCGTCCAAACACGCAAGCTTGCTCTCGCGATCAACGGTAAAGTAAGCGATCCGCATGCCCTGGAAACGAATACACTCCTTTCCAACGAGCTGTTCAGCTGTCGCAACAGGCACATCATCATCGTGACCTCCTCCCTGCACAACAGCCGCTGCCGGCGTCCCCTTCACAACTCCCGCCTTGGCCGTCCGCTCCTCTGCCTCTTTACGCGCCTGCTCTACATTCTGCTTGGCAAGATCATAAAACGCCCTTTCAATAACCGTACCCTTGAACACCTCGAGTGAATCCTTGTTGACGTCGGCTTCGAAATCAGCTGGAGGGTTATCGCTCTTGAAAAGTCGGTGAAAGTATCGAACTTCGTCGACTTTAACGGCGTCGACGGCGCTGACCCAGTGAATGTAGGCTTTGGCTTTCTTGGCGGTACCGTCGTTTTCGAGCTTGCATCGGATCTCGGTCACGTTGCCTGCGTCGTCGGTGGAGAAAGAGGTACAAGTGACGGGGTAGGGAGCTTGGAAGAGACCAACCGACTTGCCGGGCGCAAGGCGGAAATAGTCTGGCGAATCTTGGACACGGAAATCATCGGCGTCGATGTAGATTTCCTTGCTGAAGGTGACTTGGACTGTGCCCATCGCAGGCACCTTGGGATGCAAAGGCTTGTCAATAGTCACGACGTAATCGTCTGCGACATTGTCGATGACAAGCTTGATAGGCTTCAAGCAAAGCATCAACCTCGGCGCCGAATTTTCCAGGTACTGCCTGATACTCTGCTCGAACTTGGTGATCAAGATGGTCGAGGGCGCTGTCGAAACACCAAGAGAGGCGACAAAGTCGAGCAGTGCTCCGGGAGGGACACCACGTCGGCGAAGTGCAATGAGGGTGAAGAGACGCGGGTCATCCCAGTCGGTGACGTGACCGTTGTTGACGAGCTTTGCAATCTTGCGCTTGGAGAGGAAGGTGCCTTGAAGGTTGAGACGAGCAAACTCGTACTGCCGAGCTTTGTACACTTCGAGTGCGTCGCACAGCCACTCGTACGATTCGCGAGCTTGAATGAACTCGACGGTGCAGAGCGAGTGACTGGAATCAGAATCTTGTCTGTAAAATGTAGGTGGCGACTCACCTGATATTCTCGAGAGAATCACAAAGGGCATGCGCAAAGTCATACGTAGGGTAAATCTCTGATTATCAGCCACATTCCCCTCCCAGCCAATACTCACTCCACTTGTCCCCCGTCCGATGGTGAGGCGCAAGTTTGACACGATAGCAGATGAGATCCCACATGTACGTGTTGCCGTTGGAAAGATCTTGCTTCATACGAAGACAGGCATCCTTCTCGCCGTATGCACCCGAGCGCATCTTTTCAAACTCTGCCAAAGACCCTTCGACTGCGCGTTCACGGTGCTCGCATGCGCGAGGGTTACCGCGACCTCCACCACGATCCTCTCTGATCTTCTCGGCTGTCAAGTCAGCTCCTGCGCCAGACAAAAATAGCGACTCACGATCACAGTGACAGACATACGCCTTGCCACGCTCAATCATCTGCACAGCAAACTCGTAAAGCTTTTGAAAGTTATCACTCGAGTAGGTAATCTTCCACGGCTCAAACCCAAGCCATCTCACGCTCTCCAGAATTGAAGAAAAGTAGCGACTTTCTTCAGCTTCAGGGTTCGTATCGTCATATCTCAGATAGCATCTTCCTCCGTGGTATTTGGCATAGCCAAAGTCAATCATGATGGCTTTGACGTGTCCGATGTGGAGGAAACCGTTGGGCTCAGGAGGGAAACGTGTCTGGACGAGACCGCCTGTTGCTGCTAGATGTTGAGCTTTGAGCTCGGGCTTGATTTGAGGGTTCTCGCCTGGGGCGTGGAACTCGGAGAGGAAGCCGTCACGGAAGATGTTGGTTGGGATTGAGGGGGTTGTGGAAGGGACGGAAGTTGGGACGGCTGTCTTTGTGGGTGCGGTTACCTTGGCGGGCTTGGTCTCGGTTGCCTGCAAGTTAGCGAGTGTCTACATCAGCGGGAGGTGGAAGGAGATACCGGAGCTGAGCAACTATGTACTCCATTGCCTCCGCTGAACTCACTTTCTTGTTCTTGGCAGCAGCGCTCGCTTCAGCTCTCGCCTTTTGCTCAGCCTCCTTGCTGCCAAAGCGTTCAAAGAAGATGACCTCCAAAGCATCCTTCAATTCAGCCGCATTGGCCCACTTCAAGTCGCTCGCTGCGTTCTTGATTCCGCCGAGAAGAGGTCCGAGGCTGAGCCAGCCGGTCGGTGCAGTTGTCAGACCATCAAGGTACGACTTGAGGAGCTCTGGAAGGGATGAAGCTGGAATCTCAATACCTGTTTATCAGCAAGGGGCGACGAGCAATCAGAAAGACAAACCGACTCCGCATTGCTTCTTGAACTCTTCCTCGTTGATGGGCGTTGAAGCGGGGTTGGCCTCGACAAATTTGATAGCAGCTACATCTTATCAGTGACTATTCCATTCCAAAGGACATCAGCAAGAGCACTCACCCGCCAACTGCTCCGAAGTCTTGAGCTCGCCAGACACGACTTTTTCCACCAATAACTTTCTCTCTTCAGGCCCTACTTTCCCAGCACCCGTTGCAATCTTGACAAACAGTGTCGCATGCTTCTCCTCGTATGTCTGTTCGAGACCGCATTCGGTGATTAGGGATGAAAGGGCGGCGGATGATTTTGCATTGCGAGCTGTCTCTGTTGCGATTGCGCTGGATAGACCTAGCTTGGAGAAGGAGTCTATGACTGCAGCTGTTTGAGGATTCGTGGCATTGAATTTGGGAGGCATGGCTGATGGTTCCAAAGTAAAGCAGATTCACTGCAGGGCGTCAAGCATCAGGTTGAGACTGACTTTCTGAACGGGAGCAAATTCTTAAGATTGAACCCTAGGCCTGCACCTGCAGGGCCTCTCGAGTTGACTCAGATGACCATGAACCAGTACAAGTGCGCGACCGACTCTTCGGTGTGGCGTCCATGAAAACTAGCGATAAAGTCACACAGTTTCTGCGCACTCTTGAGAGAGATGACATCTTCTCGAATACGGGAGGCGATACACGGATGTGAGGTCGACGTTCATGCAGAAGACTAGGTACACTACACTATCCATAGGAATCAGCTCGAGTTGACTAAGCTGCATTTGGCTATGGCCTCCACGATGGAATAGGAGCCTTGTCGATGTCGTACAACCTCCACAATTCTGCTTCAGCCTCTTCTTCGTCATGCGTTCGTACGCTACGACCACAGCGTTGTAGAATGTGATAACGACATTGCAAGCTTTACACCTGATTTTGCCGTCGCTGGCAGTCTGTCTGATGGAAGTATCAGTTGGCTGATCTCCTGTCCAATGGTACCAATGGCCAGCTTTATCCATGCCAGTTTTGCTACAAAAGTGCAAAGTCCTAACAATGGAGGTGCCTGTCGGAGGATCTGCAATTGCAGTCTTGTATAAGCAGGATGAGCTAGAGGAAGCCATGATGAGAGGATGAACAGCGGGATCGGTACCTCTGGCTGACTTTCATCAAGTTGAGGGCATGTCTTCGAATGCATGGCAAAAAGGAATACTGACGCAAAGGAGAGACCTTGAGCTGGAAGGGGTGGCGAATCTCATTAGTGTAGTGTGGAGCGAAAGAATGTGATGACAGGTTTGCTTGTCTGACTGCATGATTGGACTCTACTACACTGAGTCTTATCATGCTGCAGCTGCATTGTCATGCTGCAATTGAGACGGCGCTACCTCGGCTGTGGAAAAGCATTGCACTTCAACCAGAAAAGCAAGTTAACGGTCACGCACTGTCCCAATTTCGCTTCCATTCTACCAAAATGTCAATCGAGGGTGCGATAAACAAGCGTATTCTCGACAATCGGAAATGGATCACATGCTTTTGGCTGATGTCGAGCGTGTGAGGACGACGATGAATGTCGAAGAGACTTTTGAGAGTACGGAGATCGACAAGTTGTCCGCCGTCAACTGAGAGACTTGGTTGCCGCTGCAGATGAAACCACAAGACGACCATGTCCCTCTTCTCAGGTATCAAATTTAGCGCAGCAGGAGAGGCAACAGCGAGCACGGCCTCTAGCTCTAGCTCAAATGTACCATCAACGTCTCGAGCTGCAGCGTCTGCAACAGCGGTGCCGGCTGCGAAACGAGCTTCTTCTCCGCCTGCAGTGCCCGAGGCTCGTGAGTGATTTAACACTGCTAGCACAAGAGCTGACAACTGTGTAGCTGCACTAGTTTCTACTCCAGCATGGGCGGCAGCCGCTCTCTCACTTGCTCCACGCAAGCCAAAGCCAAAAGCAAATGTCTCAGCTGGACGAACGACCTACATCCCGCCTGCCGTTCCCTTGCAACCTGCAGGAGCAGGTCTACGAGTAGCGTCGCCCAAGCTCATTGATCTTGAACAGCAGCAGCTTGGTCCAGACGGCCAGAAGCTCGCTAAAGCGCCGTCTATGACGCTCGCGCCCGCAGCCAAGAAACCGAAGGGCGTGAAGCGAAATCGCAAAGGACGAAAGATCAGAGATAAAGAGGCTGCGCAGGCTAGGGCGCAAGAGCGAGGACAAGGGCAGAGTGCGAAAGCCTTGAAACGCAAGGTGAGTGTATTCGTCGTTGAAGGCAGTACGCTTATCACTCTGATAGATGAAGGCGAAACGCAGAGCCGAGACAGTCATCCACGCATTCGATCCCGAGGAACCATATGACCCGAACCGACCGAACGACTTGACAGAGTATCAAGCTTATCGTCGGCGTGAACGGGATGAGAGAAGACAGAGGTTGATCGAATCGAAGAAGCGCAAGCTCGCTGGCGGAAGAAGTAGTGACGAGAGTGAGAGCAGTGAGAGCAGCGAGGAGGAAGTCAGGCGCGACGGTACGTCTCTTCAACTTCTTGCTGAAGCTGAGCTGATCATCCAGCACCGAAGATGTTTGCTCCGCCGCGATATCATTCGCCTCCTGCTCGGACAGCGCCGCCTCAGCCGCCGGTCGTACAGGCTGCATCAGGTGATGATGCGTATGCGAGAAGATTGGCAATGTCGACGGCTGCGACGGGTGATGATGCTTATGCGAGACGAATGGCTTTATCAAGAGATCCAGCTCCGCCTCCTGCTGTATCTGCGCCTCCGCCACCTCCACTGGCTTCATACCCACCACCACCGCCGCAGGCCTCGTTTACACCACCGCCGCAAGCTTCATATGGTTCCCCACCTCCAACTTCATTCGTACCACCTCCACCAGGCTCTTATCCACCACCACCGCCAGCCATGGCAGTGGGTCCATCCATGCCTCCGTTTGCGCCCACATCCATGCCGTCAATGCCACCATTCGCGCCTACGAGCGCTCCTCAGGATCAGCCACCGTCGATGCCAGCCTTCGTGCCTCGACAAACCTTTGCACCCTCGCAGCCGACCACCGCTCTTCCTCCGCCTGCTTTCGTCTCTGCTGCTGGGCCGCAACCATCTGCGCCGACAGTCACGAGGGAAGAAGATCCGGAGGCTTATCAGAAGCTTGTGGACCAGAAGATGAAGGCTGCTGCTGCCGTTGCTGCGCGGCTGGCTAGTATGGCGGCTGCTAGGCCTCCGGCGCCTGCTCCGATTCCAGATGAGTGAGTCGATCAACACTGCGGCAAATTCACTGACACTGCAGTCCCAATGCCACATTTGCCGAGAAGAGTACGTCAAGTGCAGATGTCATTGAAGCTGATATCAGTGATGCGCCGCTGGGGCCACGAAGAAGGCAAAGGTCTTGGAACAGACGGAAGCGGCATCGTACACGCTCTCTCCGCAGAACACGCCGACAAATCCAAACCCTCCAAGCGCAACAAGTTTAAGCCTGGAAAGCCTGGAAAATGGACTCAGGCGCCCAACGCCATGGGCAAGATTGTCAACCTGAATGCCGATGAGCGTGCAAAGGCTGAGCGGGAGGCAAAAGGCGAGAGTAGTCGTGTTGTATGTCTTGTCGGTGTTGTGGAGGGCCCTGAGGCCGTGGATTCAGAGTTGGCGGATGAGATTGGAGAGGAATGTAATCTTCTTGGGTACGTGCAACGGTTTGTGAAGGTGGACAAAGCTCATGGACAGGGTTGTGGAGAAGGTTGTACTGCATATGGTCTCGCCGCCGCCGGCGGAACCTTGGAAATGCTTGCGGACTTTTGTCGTTTTCTCGGGGCCTGCTGGTGCTTGGCGAGCTATCAAAGAGCTGGATGGTAGATACTTTGGAGGTCGTCAAATAGTGCGTCATATCCTCCCCTCACACGACCTAGCTGACTCTTGACAGGAAGTGACATACTTTGACGAAGGTCGTTTCGAGCATGGCGATCGCGATGGTCCGCTACTGACGACCTCATGACGACACTCTAGGCTATGCATGCGGGTGCTTGAGTCGAGCGACGGCTACGGGACTCATACTGAAAAGAGCGGCATCTTGGAATGACCCGATCCGCACGACATCTCGGATACAGGGATTGAAGCTCGGTGGTGTTGCGAGCATCGTTGCGAGTGAGGAAGCGGCGCTTGTTGCGGATGTCGACATCGTTGGCGCTGGCGCTGATGCTGGCGAAAGTCGATCGGCGATTGCTCTCAGAGCCATGGCCTGCAGCTCATCTGCCTTCTCCGCTCGCGAGAGCAGCTGGCATACACAGTCTTCAAGACTGTCTTGCAGTTCGGGTGAGTTAGGGACGACAGCGTGGAGCGCTGCTGCACGATGTACGAACGGTGCGAACTTGAACAGTGTTGCTTCTGGCTCTCGGATGCGGGCGCTACTCGAAGCGCTTGGTTCGGGGGAAGCTTGGCGCCTCATGGGAAGAACGTTGCGCAGATGAGACTTGCGAGGTGTGGGCAGAAGTCTCGACGTCGATTGCTCGAGAGAAGCGAGCAACGCCAAAAGGTCGCTGCGGAGTGCTTGGATTTGCTCAAGAAAATCTTCGTCGGCTGCACTGTTTTGAGAGCTGATATTGGACAGGCGAGCCTGCGCCTGCCCTTGGTGCTTGGCTGTGAAAGACCAGACGCGCGGCATCTTTGTGAGAAACAGCTGAGCGCTTTCAATTTTTTAGTCAGGGTCGTTTCAGTGGACAAAGGGACATGCAGAAAGGACTGTAGCCACGCAAAAGTTGTTGGTCATCATGACAATAAGCAAGTGAAGGACTGTACACGTCCCAACGCCATTGGTGACCGTCAACAAGAAGAATAGGCATCATGAACTGCCACATCCATTGCCACTCGAAAATGCTTCCGTCTACGCGACGCGAGGGGCCAAACAAATCCAAGGCGCGCAGGTTAGGAGGGGTATGCTATACAAGATCAGAGCTATAAGACTATAAAATAGCAGGGGACAATGCCATCATCAAGGGCATCATTGCCAGTCACGACGGTACCGTTCACACCGAGACCTAGCAAGAGATCAACTAGTAGTAGACTGACATTGTCTGAGAGGGAGATCAACAAGGTATGCTCTGCCTTGAGGTTTTGACGCGGCTGACCTGTTGAGATTGCTGGAACATTAGCATCTGTGCGGAAAGTGCAAACCATTGCAATCTTGGAAGAGCTCGAATACTCTGGTGAAGGGTTTAGACCAGGTGCGTTGAGCTTGTACGAGCGGCAGGAGCTGACGAGGCAGACGCAGGAGATCAGACATATCTACAAGCCGAGTCTTCTTTTCGACATCGACCCCTATCATCACGGGTACCGAGACAGAGATCTTCGCCGCCCAAACGCAAAGAGCGTGCTTTGCCGGAACCGTCGTCGGTGTCTGGGATAGCTGACGTTGCTGAAGACGAGGGCGTACGGATAAGGCAGCTTGATGGTGTACCGCTTGCAATACAGGAAGCTTGGATATGTGAAGATCTCGGTTTTGTCATGCAGGTTGGTCGTTGTTGCAGTGGGGAGAGACAATAACTGACGGACGACTAGGGTGTTGAAGGGGCGCTGATCACTTATGATGAGGAGTATGACCCGGATGACGAGGCGCAGAGAATACGAGGTGTCAGGTGGAAAGTTGATCCTTCGCTTGGTACGTCTGCTGATAATGTTGCTATGCTGACAAAAGACCCCTCACTGCTGTCGCTGGTGGAGAGACTGCTGCCTCTGGCAACTTACTACACGGCTATTGATTCGTTCATCGAGCTTCGCAACTCTACAGAGTTTGGCATGGTAAATCATGCGCTTGCAAGTGGCATTCGAGAGCTATTGAAAGTGAGTGCAAGCCAATTCCTTTGGCGCTGACTTCAGGAATACCACATCCTCACTGCCCAACTGGAGTCTCTCTTCCTCACTTCCACCACATTCACACTACAAACTCTCTTCTTCCACCTCCATCCGACTCTACATACCCTCTCCCTTTTGTACTCGCTTTGTCTCTCTCTCGAAAACGAGCTTGGCGCTGATGACGCCGACGAAGACGACGATGATGATCTTGGGCTTGATCCAGAAATGGCAGCCGAGCTCGGGCTAGGCGACGGCTTCAAGAACCTAATGAAAGACGGCCTGCTCGATAATTCGAGCCTTGTCCTCGGAGGCGAAGTACTGGGAGTCATGGCCGAACGCGGCGCAACAATGAGCGGCGACCCAACAGCCGCGACCCTGCACTCCAATCTCCTCCTCCACGCCTCGCAGCCCTACTCACGCATGCTAGTCCGCTGGATAACAACAGGCTACCTATCCGACCCCTACGACGAGTTCATGGTCAAAGAAAGCGGTCACATCACCAAAGGCGTGCTCGAGAACGACTACACTGACGAATACTGGGATAGAAGGTATACACTTCGCGATGGTTCGGTCGTCGCTAGCTCTGCTTCGGCATCAAGTGCTCTCCCGGCGCCAACGATGGCCTCGGGTGTACCGGCTGTGAGGAGAGGGACGAATCGTTTACCTGGTGGTGCTTGTGTACCAACGTTTCTTCAGCCTTGGAAATTTAAGATTTTGCTGGCGGGGAAATATCTGAACGTTATTCGGGAATGCGGGATTGAGGTCAAGAGGGTTGGAGAGGAGGAGGAGGGGTTGGTGCGGCTGAATGAGCCCAAGTGAGTCTTCACGAGTGCGGGAGGAGGCTGATTTGAAAAGATTCTATCGACAAGTTGAAGATGCCTACATCTTTGCCAACAGGACATTACTCAAGCTAATGCTTGAAGAGCGCCATCTGATCCCTCATCTCAGATCAATGAAACACTTCTTCTTCCTCGATCAATCCGAGTTTCTTACCAACTTCCTCGACCTTGCCGGCTCCGAGCTTCGAAAACCTGCGAAATCAGCCTCGCTCGTCAAGCTGCAATCACTGCTTGATCTCGCCGTGCGCAATCCTGCGAGCTCGAGCTCGAGCGATCCCTACAAGGATGATTTGAAGGTCACGATGCAGAGCCAGGGACTCTATGATTGGTTGCTTAAGGTTGTTAGTCGGACTGGGGAGGGTGCTGTGGAGGAGGATAAGGATGCGGCGAAGAAGGAGTCGAATCTGCTTGGTGAGTTGACAATATCGAGAGAGTGAGACTAATGGTAGCTATCGACGCCTTGGCTTTCGACTGTTCCGTCGCATTCCCACTGTCCCTCGTCATCTCGCGCAAGACCATCACACGCTACCAGCTCATCTTTCGCTTCCTCCTCCACCTGCACCACCTCAAAGATTCCCTCTCAGCCATGTGGGTTGAGCACAAAGCGCCACAATGGCGAACGCCAAGCCGTGATCCAGAGATTGAGCGCTGGAAGACGCGCATCTTTTCGTTGAGAGCGAGGATGCTGGCTTTTGTACATCAAGTGTTGGCGTTCGCGACGGGTGAAGTCCTCGAGACGAATTGGAGAGCGTTGGAGGCAAAGCTTGCAAAGGTTGAAACTGTTGATCAGCTCTTGCGCGATCATGTCGACTTTTTGGATACTTGCCTCAAGCAGTGCATGCTCACGACGTCCAAGCTTCTGAGCGTAAGTTCTTGAGGTTAACGAGATAAGCACCGCTGACGTCTGCAGGTTTACTCGAAGCTCATGACAACAATGTCCAAGTTTGTCTCGTATCAACCGCTTTTCAACACGGCTCTGGAAAAGTTCCTTGCCGATCCAGAAGGAGAGTCGGCGCCCGCCAAAGCAAAGCAACGATGGGACGTTTTGCAAAAGTTTGAAGTCAACTTTAATCACCACACCCAACTGCATCTTGATGCGGTCACTTAGTGAGTTTCGCGGCTCGGAGGGATGTATGTTGACGGTTGCAGTAATGCTGGATCCGAGAATGTGGCGCTTCTTGCTTTGGTCACTAGATTACATCAGACAACGCTGCGGTTGTAGGGGATGCAGAGCATTCTTATTCATGCCAATCCGGTGCGAGTCTGTGGACAACGATCGCGGTGGCTTTGATGCAGCGACATTTAGGACTGTATACATGCTCAGCCTGCTGAAGCATTACAAGTCGAAGAGTGGAAGCTGAGCCGGGACCTCGGTTGGGTTGACGCTGCATCCATCAGCTGCCTTCGACGCAATAGACGCACTCACTAGTCATCCAGGCAGTCGCCAGAACCGACGCCAACAACCTTGCCAAAGCTCTGGCCCATCTCCCCAGTCGCGTCCCGCACGACCAAAGTGATGTTTGTCCCAGCAGCAATATCCAATTGCCATGATGCCTTGTTGGCTTTAGGGACCATGATAGCTTCGTCTAGTTTGTCCTCGACGCGCTCGTCATTCGAGAGGACGTAAAGGTAGTAGGGGGGTGAAGTGCTTTCCCAAGAAAAGTGGGCAAGTTCGCACTGGTTCAACGTCGGCTGGCGGTCAGCTGTGCGTGTGGGCGATGCAAGTACATACAGGGCTGTTGACGAAGAGAGCCGACGCTTGGGAAGCGATGGAAAGGAAAGAGATGACAACGGAGAAACGCATGTCGGATCTAAGAGGGTAAAGTAGGGATGAGTATAGTGTAGATTTAGCGTAAGGTTAGAGGTGTTACTCGGCCAGCGAAGTCTTGATGATAAAAGTGAAGGTGTGAGAGTAAGTGATGCGTCGCAGACGTCAAGAGCTATTTCAAGTGGATGGAAAATCAACAATCAATGTCAGATGGGGCGACCATACCATACTATCAAGGATTCTTATATACCACGCTGTACGCGTCTGAATTCAGGGTAATAATGGGCGCGCGACTTTGTAGACATCACCCTTCCCGCTTTACGTCAAGGCACCGGGAGCACCTCCTCAGGTTGGGTGTGACCTCCACCCGACTCAAAGTCCGTAAAATAGGATATCGGAGCAATTGCTTTGACCTCATTACTTCTTTGGGGTACTTCAGAGAAGAGTATGACTGAGGCGCAAACAACGGGCTAGCACTGGATACATCTTAAGCCTCTAGGTTCATGTGTTCAAGCAAGTGCAGAGCTTCCTCATCACCCTGCAAAGCCGCATCGCTAGCGAATCGCGTTTCTCATCTGCCTCCTCTGTCTCCGGTAGGTAGTCGGCGGCGCCTTTGATCTGGCTCCGTACGCGTAGCGCTTTGTCAGGGATGGAGATTGTAGGCGTTGACCAACGTTTCGAATGTTTCACTCAAAGTCAGGCGGTGGGGTCGGACCAAGGTATCGGCGAGGAATAATGAAGTTTTGGCCGAGAGTGCTGCGCGTAACTTCCAGCTGGCGTGACAATGACTGATGAAGTCGAGTTTGGTCATCAACGTGGTAAGCCAGTCGAGTGATTGCCATCTCTTTGCTTTGACCTTCACCGCGTCGAGTGAGTCTCTCTCCTGGTACAAAACGCGTCGCTGAATTTGAAAGACTTCTCGCAAGCTGTCCTCGTCATCGGTCCAAAGCCGCGGTCGACGCCACTCGCTTTGAGACGACACAGCTCCTCCTTTGCGCGCTCTGTCAACTGCCAGTGATGTACTGCAGCCCGCATATCTGGTCGCGCCCATTCTTGATCACCTGAGAGTGTCACAAGCTGAGCAGCATGGCTTTCTTCTCACTCACCAGCCATCTCTTTCCGAAACGTCCTCATTGCCTCGAAACCGCCTCCACCAGTTGTGTCGACAGTGAGCTGATACTCGACGTGAGGTCGGGCTGGGACCATCTCAGAAGCCAATTTATTGTGGCGATCGACAAGTCTCCGGATCTTCTGATTGCGCGATTTCGATTTGGTGGCATCTACACCAGTGTGAAGCTCTGTCATGACGACCGAAGGGCCTTGAAGAGGCTGACGATGCCGTAGGAAAGATTGCCCGACTGGCAGAGTGTTCGCAAGTGACAAGTTGGCGGGTGACCAAGGGATGAAGGACCATTCGGAAGGGAAGACGGGCCTGTCCAGGAGAAGAACAAAAGCTTTTGCCATTGTAGAGAGCTTTCTGACAGGCGATGAGCAGCGCACTGCGTTTCACAGCGATAGTCTACAGAGCATGTACTTTGTTGAAGCAGACCGCGAGCTCAATCTAAAATCCTTTACCCTTCGCTACTCTTCAAACTGGCTCATTCTCCTAGTTTTTGCGGGCGGTATGACTCGTCCCCTGGCGGATCATAAGCTTGGATCGCATGGATGAGGTCTACAAGCTCAGCGCGCGCTTCCTCGCAGACACAAGCGCGTTGGCTATCAGATACGGCATAAAGCGAGAAACCGTCTACAAACATTGCATCGACAGAGGTCATCAACACCAAAGCGAGACCACGAGTTGGAGGCACGGAGGTGCTGATGACGTCTGTCGATGCAATGTCCGTAAACGGTTTCTTCCTTTATGCCGTATTGATAGCCAACGCGCTTGGGTCTGCTAGAAAGCGCGCTCAGCTTGTAGACCTCATCCGTGTAGGCCGCCCCTCGTCGTGCATGGGCTATTTGAGGCAACTGGGCAACTCCACTCGGACCAGCGTCATCGAGTGAGCCCATAAATGAAGGCGCGTCTGTTGGCTGACTTGAAGGGGCTGACATGGGTGCGTTGTATTGATTTGCTTGAGTTGTGTCGAGTGGTCGATGCCTTCATGGGCTTCGCGCTTAACATGCTTTCATTTCTTTAAGTTGGGGGTTCACATAACACAATCTATTCAGCAATTGCCCGGGCAATTGCTTGTATAAACGGCTGAGCTGGACTCTTAGCCACTCTCGTTCACCCAATCGGGCAATAAGTAATAATAGTTCCAAATATGGGTCTGTATAGGTGCCCGATCCAATTGTTAAATGGAGAGAATGCATCACGGCAGCTAATAGAGGCTAAGAGAGACTGTCTAGAAGCACTGGCTTGTCAACGATGGTCGAATATACATTGAGAGACTGACCTGGAACTTTGACGACTTGCTCTGCATGGCAGTGACTCGAGCCTCGAGTTGCGCTCGCGCACGCTCCTTGGCCAGCTGCTCTTCTTTCAGTCTCTGCTCGAGACCTTGACGCTCAGACTGCACAGAGTTGCGGACTGAAAGCACTTCTTGCTCTGTAGTGCGAAGTCGTTGACGTAGCTGCTCAGCTTGATTGGCAAGGGCGTCCCGCTCTCTGGCCATGTCGGACGATTGCATTCGCGCTTTTCGCACTGGATTGCGTTAGTCTCCTCCTTCAACGGCGAGGTCACTCACGGTTGCGCTCCGAGTCGTTGAGAGCAGATTCAAGTGTATTCACCATGTCAATGTTCTGAGAATGTCAGAGGTTCCGTTCGACACTTGATCCACTCACTGCTTGTAAATCGGCTTCCTATACTGGGTTAGTAAAGTTCGAAGCGACTTGGACTAGACTCACACAATGAGATAGCTGCTTGTTCAAAGTCGCAATGATCTTTTCAGACTCTTCAATCTGCGTGGCTAGCCTCGCATCCACCGCCGCGGAAGTCGACTCAGTACTCTCTCGCGACGGCGTGCATGACGACTGTGAGGCGGTCGGTACAGGAGGTGGCGGCATGGATGGAGGTGGTGCACTTGGTGGAGGGTACTTGATCTGACCGCCGTTCGGTGAAGTCGATCGTGCCAGGGAGAACCGGCTTGCTGCTGATGGCGAAACGATTCCTGCACCCATCTGCGCCTCTGCTGCCTCCCTCGCAGCGTTACTCTCAGCAAGGCGCCTCTCAAGCTCGCCGATCCAACCTTCTCGCTTGTTTGACGACTGCACAAGCGTGGCGTGGGCGTCTCGCGCGGTTGACAGCTCGAAGCGCAGCTGACTGAGCTCCTTCTTAAGTCCACCGCGCTCGGCATCTGCGTCCTGCAGCTCTTTCTCAAGTAGCTGAACAGCTTGCAAACTCTGGGCAAGCTCCGACTCGGCGGCTTCCACGCGAGCAGACTGCTCCTGCAATGCAGCCTGTGCAGACGACAGAGCTTCCTGTGCAGCCGTTCGCTCCGACTCCATAGAAGCATGAGCCGCGTCAATCGACGCCTTCTCGTTGAGCAAACGCTGAATGTCCTGGTCGTGCGAAGCGCGCTGACTTTGCAGTTGACGACTGTGCTCTTCAGCTGCAGCTGCTAGCACTGTAGCGTGCTCTTCAGCTGCAGCTGCTAGCACTGTAGCGTGCTCTTGTCCCAGAGCGCGAAGACGATCCTCGCCATTTTCAGCAAGGCGTTGCGCCTGCTCCTCAATCAGACTCGCGTGTTGAGCTCGCGCCTTTTCCAGTCGCCCTTGATGCTCTTCGTCGGCTTTCTTGAGTTTTGACTGCAGCGCTTGCAGAGCTGCGTCAGCGTCCTGAGCCTCCTTAGCACCGCGTTCCGACACTTCTCGCAACGCTGCAAGTTCGGCTTGATGTACATCTTGCAGACGCTCATGTGTTGCTCTATGCTGCTCCGCTTGACGATCCACTGCCGCAGCATGGGCGCTGGCCGCGAGAGCAGATCTGTCGTCTCCAGCGGAGGCGAGCTGAGCCCGGAGGGAATCGAGCTCGGCGGACATGTTGAGGGCTTGGTCTCTCGTCAGAGTCTGGAGCTCCTCATTCTTCCGTTCTGAGCGGTCGAGCATGGTCTGTAGCTTGGCTGTCAACTGTTTGTGCGCGGACTCCTTCTGAGCCATGGAGCTGTCGTCAGTCTTCGAGGCTTGACGACGGACTCACCTCATAAGCTGCTTGAGACGATCGACTTCACTTTGCGACGAGGTGTCGTCTTCTTCCGAGCTGGGTGTACGTCTGAGAGCGGCGAGTTGACCCCGACTGGGTGTGACTGGCGATTTTCCATTCGACTTGGAGGATGACGAACCAGGACTCGGTGGTAGTGGGATGGTACAAGCCAGCGGCACTCCATACTGTGGTATGAAGAGCTCTTGCAAAGGCCCAATTGCACTGTTTTTGCGGGAGGGGATCCCGTGCGATGTTTTGATAGACTTTTCCAGGTGTTCAATCTCGACTTCTCGATCCTTCAGGGCCTGAACGTGAGCTCTTGAAACAAGAAGAATAACCCACTTTCTGTAAGCTCATGACTTCTTGCTCTAGCGATTGCACAGATCGCTGCGGTCGTGGTGACGGCGGCAAACTTGCTCGATTGCGAGAGCCCGGAGACAAGAGTCTAATAGAGTCTGCCAAGGATGAAGGCGATAAAGGCGACAAGGCTGCAGACGAAAGCTCCTGTGAGAGTGACTGCGGCCTTTGCAATCAGCTTGAATCGGGACCTGCGCACTCACCTGACCCGGTTTGAATCTGATGATCCCCTCCCTTGATGAAAATCCTTCCTGCTGCCAAGCTCGTATAGAGAGCCAGACGAAGTATGGCGATGTACGGCTCGTTTTCGTGGAGAAGGACGAGGACTGGCCCCTGGGCTTGCCGTGGCTGAGTCATCATCTTCATCTGGAACAGCCAAGGAGGGTGATGAAGGCAGCACGTCAGTGAGCTCTGCACGCTCCAGCCTCGCCTCCTTCAACTGGGCAGCCAGCTCCTTGATCTCTTGAAGAGCGTCGCGAAATCGAGCTTGAACTTGATCAAGTTCAGCGAGCGTGTTCGCTTGCTTTTCTTGGAGCTCTTGCACCACCTTCTCGGGCACCTCAACTGATCCAACTTGTGTAGGTGTTGTTGGACTCGTGGTGCTCAAGTCGCTTGGCGAGGTTAGCGGCGTAGCTAGTGATAGTGGCTGCTGAGTGATCTCGATGGAAGGAGTGTGAAAGACGTCCATGGTGGACATTGTCCTGGCAGAGGTCAGAGTTGGGCGTTTAGTCGACCGAGTATCTTGAAGCTCTTCAGTGGGATGTTGCACATGCTCATCATCCTGACGAGCCAGCTCTCGAAGCTTGTTCATCTCGCTGCCAGCGTGCGCGCCTGCCGAAAAAGCGTCTTGAAGTTGTCGTTCAAGGTCCGCCATCTTTTGCTCCTTGCTCTCCAGCTCGTGGAGGAGCTGCTTCGTCTGGCCAGAGGTATCGAGAAGCGCCATGCGGGCCTCTAAGTCGCGATACATGTCGTCGCGTTGTCTCAGCTCTTCTTCAAAGCTCTCGACTCGAGCGCGCAAGTCTGATGTCTCGGCATCGCTTTTGCTGAGGCGGCCTTCGAGTTCAGCCACGTACTCGGACACTCGGCGTTCTGCTTCTTTGTGCTTGGCAATCTGTGTGCGAAGCTCGGCGACGGCTTCAGAGGTGCCGTCCTCCTTTTCAGCGTAGATCTTGAGCTTGGACTCCAGATCGCGAATGTAGCCCTGCTATGTCAGCAACGTGATCCCCCATGAACTGCCACTAACCTCGTGTGAGGCTTCCCTCTCACTCAATCTCGAGACGCGAGCCTTAAGCTCGGTAATGTAAGCGTCTAGTTGGACTTGACGAGTATCGAGCTCTTCCAACAGCTCCTCTTGCTCATCGCGAACTTCATTCGAAGCGGCCTGTCAAGTCAGCACATGATCTCCATGAAAAAGTGACAACTCACCAGATTAGACTGCAGAGTCTGAATACGAGCCTCAAAGCTAGCGACCGTCTTCTCGTACTCTGCAATGATCGGTCCCACCGCTTCGCGAAAGTCACTTCCGACGTCGAAGCCACCCGCACGACTCGCTTGTAACTCGCTCGTGAGACGCGCGACCTCGCCAGACTTGACAAGTAGCTGCTGATTAAGCTATTTCGTCAGCTCACTACTTTTCATGTCATGTCATTCCAAGCTTACTTGGTCATGATCACGCATAATCTCAGCAACGCGCTGCGAAGCCCGCCCATTCAGACCGCCATTCTCCTCCTTGATAGCATTCAAATCCTTCACACCAGTCCCACTCTCCTCAATCACCGTCTTGAGCGCTCCCATCTCCTTCCGAAGCCTCACCACCGTACTCTGCAAATGCTCGATATCGTCCCACCCCGCCTCGACTTGATTAGCCTTTGCAGAGTTCTTGATGTTTCGTGCACGAGCTGAGTATTTGAGGGTGCTGAGAGTCTCACTGGCGTTGAATTCGATAGGCGAGACACAGGCAATCATGACTGTGTAGGCGTTGCCGCCGAGTGAGTCTTGAAGTAGTCGTGTGAGCTTGGAATCGCGGTAGGGGATGTAGGTTGTTGTTTTAGCTTTGGCGGGATCACCGACTGTAGGTCAGCAATATTCACGCTAGATTGAGACTTACGCGCAGAGATGACATTACCAAGTGCGAGCAGCCCGCCGTTGATCGCGATACCCTCCTTCATCCTTTCGCCTTGCGCAGCAGTACGTTTGAGCTACCAGATGTCAGCTGAGCCCTCGCTTCCAATTGCACATACCCTTTCCGATCCAGCAAGATCGACCATGTTGAATTTGCCCGTCGTCACGACCCATTCGTCATCCTCTTCCTCCCTACAATGCACAGCTGGACTGCTAGGCCGACCAGCATACAGACTAACAGGTCGCATCAGACCCGACTTGACAGGAGTGTAGCTGCTGGGCGTCTGCGACCTAGCGCCAGAAGGTGTCGAGCTCCGTGACACTGGCAAGCCCATCGATGAAGCCGGCCGTGGCAAAGCACTCTTGACAGGTGAAGCATTGAGAATAGCTTTCCGACGCTGTACAAGCGAGATCGAAAAGATGGCATGACTTCTTGAACTCGTTGCGTTCATCCCCGTCTCTCCTGTCCTTCGACGAGCACTACCTTCCTTGAGGAACTGCATGACTTCTTGAGTATTGTTGACTTTGACTTCTTTCAATCCCGACCAGATGATTCTGCCTTCGCGATCTTCTCTGATCTGGACTTGCGGACCGTTGGGTGGTCCGAGGAGATCAATGAGGTCTTCGTTGTAGAGTTCGAGAAAGCTGAGTTTAGCTTCGAAGGATGCGTTTTGGCCGCTCGCGCGGCGGACTTGTTCGGCGCGTTCAAAGATGTCGGAGACGGCTCGAGGGATGATGCCGATTCGGGAATTGTGGTCTGAAGAGGATGATGATGATGTCGATGTGGTTGGGGAGGTGTTGGAATAATCGGTCTCGACACCTGTCGTGCCCATAGAGTAAGACTTGCCGGAACTCGTTTGGCCGTATCTGTCCATCAGCATGTTGCCTCTTCAAGCACAGCTACTCACGCCAAGATCGTCACATTATAGCCTTTCATAAACTTGTCAACAGCCGACAATGCCGCGGCCTCGTACAGCTCGACCTGCGTCGAGTTCTCTGGCAATACACGATCGAAGGAAAACGACGGAGCCTTCTTGGAGCCTGCGGGCGTCGCGCCACCCATGCCATGCCCCATCAGCATCGCAGGATCCACGTCAAGCTTGACTTCAGCATCTGAGCTAGGCTTGAGGACTGTGCGCAGAAAGCGAGGAGGGATAGACGCGTCGTTATGCGTCGAAGGGCGTATTCGAACCACTAACAAGCATCAGCCCAACGCGTAGTTCTTCATCTACTCACCAACTTTGACGTGCGTGGCGTCTGAACTTTCTACAGACTTTCCATGTCCCTCTTCGCTATTCAAACTCGCCATTGTGGTTGAGCTCGTACCGCTCACAGCTGTCGGTCGAGGCAAAGGGGAAGGCGACGAAGGCGGTAGAAAGCCGAATGAAGCTCTCTTGTTGACCTGCATGATTGTTGGTGAAGCCAACTGCGGTAAAGTCAGCTCTTGGGTCCTTTGCTATTGCTTATCGAGCAGTCACGGAAGGCGGAGGAAATCACACTATGCGGATTGCACGGACCCCCAGCTTAGCGTACCTTTGCCCGTGGCTGAAACAAAAGGGGTCAAACTTGGTATACTTGACCGCATGCCGCATCAATTCTCTCTCATTCATGATCTTTGAAACAAGACAGTGACCCCATGCACGCGCACAATTTACAGTCACTCAACATCCAGCTAAGCAGACAATGCTCACCTTGTTAGGTCCTTTACGCGCCCTCCAATATGCTCTTAGCCCCTATCCGGGAACGCCACACCCGGGCACCATGTTGTCTTGATGTTCTTGTTGTCGCGTTTCGGGATGCTCTCCTCAATGAATATCAATGCAAAGAGGAAATATTCCTCGTCTTGCTACCATACCCCATCCGGACCAAACAAAGTCATCTACATTACGGCACGCCCAAAAGGTCTCTCAAAAGAAAGTCATTACACCAACCCTACGATCCCCCGTGTGAGCATCTAAAGAATAACACAGCCAGAGCAGCATCCACTACCGTGCTTATCCTTGTCATTAGCGGCGACGCGACCGCCCGCAGCGTTGCTGGCCTTGCTTTGAGCGGCTGTAGGTTGAGGACCCGACTCCTTGTTGTAGCGGCGGATGGCACGGACAACGGCCATGAAAGCCTCGTCGACGTTGATGCGCTGTTTGGCAGAGGTCTCGATGCACAGGGCGCCGAAATGCCGAGCGAGATCGGACCCCTCTGATGGCTGTCAGTATCAATCGCAACGCAAGACCACTACGTACCAGATGCGCCAACCTGTCTCTCAGGCTCGAGATCACACTTGTTCGCAACAACGACAACCGGAAAGTAGTCCTTGTCTTTCACCTGCCAAGTAAGCACACGCTCAATTCATCACTAGTACTTGCCCGCAGGATTTGCTGATGGAAAGTCGAGATCTCCTCAAAAGAATTTCGCGACGTAATCGAGTATACCAACAGGAATCCCTCACCTAGACAATCAGCCTTGCAATCTAACCGTCACAACATAACTCACCTGTCCGCATGTATTGCTCTCTCATAGCGCCATACTCCTCCTGACCAGCCGTGTCCAGCACATCCAACAACGCAACCTCGTCATCGATAATGCACTGCTTGCGGTACGAGTCCTCAATCGTTGGGTCATACCTAATCGTCAGACTCATCATCTAGCGTTGTTGCAGTCAACGTACTCATCCACAAACTACCTGTCAGTATGTGCAGATCATTGCGAGATGACTTACATGAGATTGAATGAATTGAATAGTCAAGGCAGACTTCCCGACACCTGCAAAGTCAGCACGGAAGTAGGACTGGCAATGGTTGAGAGGGCGCTAGATGCAAGGGCGCTTGTAGCACATCGGAGTTGTCTATTTAATCCGCGACCTTTAGTGCAGCCGAGCAACGGCCAAAGAACGGACTAGCATATGAATGGGCAGTCGTTGCCCGCCACCTCCGCCATCTTCAGTCTTGACTTCAGATCGTACAGCTCTCATGTAGTGGTCGGCATACATGATCGACGAGCGACGTATCATCCCTATGAGCTCGTCGTCAAGAAGCTACAGCATCGGATTTTAGCTCCTCAGAAATCTGTCACTTGCGTGTCGTTCACGCAGCGCTGGCCGAAGGCCTTCAGACAGCAGAGGAATGCTGACTCAAGTACCAGCCTGCGCTGATGTGCAATCTCAAAGGCAACTCCCCAAATTTTACGCAGATAACTTGAGCCGTCCAAGCCAGGTCCTCGCTCGCTGTTCGAGAGGCAAGCACAGCCTAGAGGCGAAATAGCTCGTCGAATGAGCTACAGCATCAGGCTCGTGCTCGCCTACAAGTTGCATGCTGCCCTTGTAATGGCTGACGTGGCGCGGGCATGGTAAACTTCAGTCCGCAAAGGCTTGATATGTGTATTGGCCCTCCCGCGCCAAGACAGCCTGTGAGCGGAACATGGTCACAGCTTGCTCGACGACTTGACCTGCAGCGAGTGACAGCTGATGACATTCGCAGCCAGTCAGCTTGCATATAGATTCACCCCAACACCCGCTAGAAAACGCGATATGCACGCCGAGGAACGACTGACGAGGATCGGTGTATAGCGTCAGCTCTTCGGATGAGCTACAGCATCATACGCCTGCTCGCCAGCTACCTGGCCGTTGCTTCACGTTGCGGGAGCGCAATTCTCCCCGCTCAACATAAGACTGCTGACTGCATGTTCGACCTGCGCTGCATCTCTTGACATTGGACACTGACAAAGAGGCGTATAACGCTCGTCTACCGTCCAATCGAGCTACAACATCGCGCTCCCATGCGCCAAAACCTAATTGCTGTCCAACACTGCTCATGGCGGGGACAAACACTTTGTCAGAACAGCAGGATGCTGATCTCGGAAATGACCCACCCGCGCCTTGACAGCCGATAGTCAAGTCGTTGGTACAGCTTGCTCGGTGCATCAACCTGGCAGCTGATTACCAGCTGACGGGCGGACCGGACTCCAAGGGCTGGTCCACGAGAGAACGACAATTCCGGCACTTGATTCCGAAGCCCGCCTTCAAGATCTGGATGTCTTCATCAAGGTGGTCCTGGGATGGCCCATTGCCCAGTAGCCAGTGTTCATATCAGCTACCAGTAGCTGACCAGATACAGGATATGTGCAAGTGGTGTACCCGGATCCTAGCTCCCAAGACGATCACAAGATGCCTGGAAAGCCTGTGAAGCGAGCAGTGATTGGTCGCAGACATGCGCGCTACAAGCGGCTCATCATTAGAGAGTCAAGAGATATGATCACGGAGCTTGGTTTTGCTTTCTGTCGCTTTTCCGTCGAGCTGCCGGCTGCCGTATCTCGCAGGAGCGACCCGCGGGGACTACACCTGCCTTGCACCGGGATCTTGGCGCTGGTACTACAGAGCCATCCGAACAGCAATGAGATGCTGACTGACAACAGACCCGCGTACCAGCTGCATCCGTGAATGCAAGTCGAGACACCGCTGCGGTGGTTGATAGTGAAGACATCATTCGTGCAGCTCCACTCTACTTGTGTTCGCTCAGCTGAATGACAGCTGCTCTCCAGCAAAAAGAGCTTAGCTATAGCAACGAGTGCTTACAAGCCCCGCCCACCCGCAGGCGTACCGTCGCTTTTTTTGTTGGGAAGCTAAGAAACGACTGCCGCTTACGGGTGTGGTCTTCAGCTCGGGTCATGACGGACATCTGAGCTGTATGCAGCGCAGAGGACAGTTGCTCGTCAAGCTCATCGTCGTTATAGGCAGCGCACTCCTCTCAGCCAGTCTGCTGCAAATCCTGCCCCTCAAGCTGGTATTATCGACCAACACGCGCCGGAAATGCCGTCGCGTGGGCTTTGATGCGACGTTCCAACTTGCTGGCAAAGGCGTGAATATTGATTTTGAGCACGACCCTTCGTACGATGCCGTCTGCAATCAATCCTAGCCCGCCCGGAACAAAATGACCATGAGCTTTCAAAGCTCAATAATACCTTGTCATCCTGGGTAAAACCTTCATTGAATGGAGTCGTCTTGCCATCCTCGTTAAGTTGGTTCCTGGCCCTGACTGGCGCCCCTGAAGTGACCACAAGAAAGAGAGAGAAGGGAGAGCGCGACCTACCTCCGCCACCGACTACGACGAGCTTGTACTCTCTCAAGAATTGGGCCTGTAGTACGTCAGTATACGGTCCATTAGCTTATGCACGATGCATCAAGCTGACAAGCGAGGTCTGAGCGTACCTTTGACATGTTGACCTGTGATCTCTACGACTCTGCGCTGACTATTGTTGCCCTTGCTGTGATTACTGTTACACTTGTCTGCGTGTACGAGTGCGAAAGGACAGAGATGGAAGGGAGGGAGAGAGAGAGAAGAGGGAGATTGATTACAGGTAAAGGAGGTTGTTTGCTATCGTTAAGCGCTCACCACACGCTGCAACGCCCAACGTGGCGTAATAGAGTGTGGCGGCGTTATCATTCGGGGGGGTCAGTGGCAAAGACGCGGAAAAGTGGGTGGCAAATGATCCACTTCTCCCGTCAACGTGTCTTTAGGCGTGTATGACGGACAGGAAGCAGCGAGAAGGCATACAACGGAAGCCTTGTATTGTAGATGCTATAAAGGAAGTCTAGAACATCTCAGTCCGACCGCCTGCGCCTTATAGCCTTCTATTTCTCTCTTCCCAATCTCTCACAAGTACAAACAGAAGTCAAACCTAGACAATGCCGATCGCAACCAAGCAGCAACTCTCCATCCAGACTTCCGAAGGTCAGACTCAACCAGGAGCAGTCAAGGGATCCCCTGCAATGAGCGTTGGATGGACGCCTTACCCCTCCAGACCAGGAAGCGAGATCAAATCTCGTCACATGTCGCTTGAAGCCAGAGTCGGTTCTTCCGACTTTGATGCGACGCGCAACGATAATGCGATCCCTGCACCCAAAGAGCTAAAAAACACTAGAGTCATTGCTGTTGATTTCGACGAAGTCTTTACATGTAACATGCTTGCGCTTTGCGTTGCGCACAATGAGCAGTTTGGCACCGACTTTACTTTGTGAGTGCCTACTAGCTTATAGCGAAGAGTGGACGTTGACGCAGTGTAGGGAAGATCTCGAATACTACTATCTCTTCCAGAACAGAGGTTGGGGCAAGCCAGCTAGTAAGTGTCTCCAGTACTCTTCCAACCACTCACTAACGCCACAGCCGTCCAAGCAAAACTCCAAGCAATGGGCGATCTCCTCCCTCAGACGCAACCGGTCCCATCCCTCGTCCCCTCCCTCAAGCGCCTCCGTCAACTCGGACACCCAATCCATATCGTTACAGCGCGCTCAAAAGCCGACGAACCATCAGTCCGTCGTTGGCTCGCCGAACAAGGTATCACCGTCGGTGACGGTCCCGAAGATCACCTCCAAGACCTACACTTTGTGGGTTCTTGGGAATCAATCGATCAAGCTGTTACGGACGTTCTTGGTGACGGAGCTCAGTGCCATGTAGAAAAGAATCTGGAGGAAAAGGGAGCAGAGGTCGAGAGGAGGTTGGTTGAGACTTATAAAAAGGGTCTTGGAGCTGGCAAAGGCGCTTTGCAGAAACTCGAAGTGAGCCGTCGCTCATCTTCACTCACGCTGACGCTTAGGTTGTCCGCAAGCTCGGTGCAGCTCTGTTGATTGATGACCACTTTGGCAACCTAGAGCCAATCATGCGCCAAGAAGGCTACAAGCCCGATTGCCTCCTTTTCGGCCCGTACCGCTGGAACAAGCGTCGATCAGGTCTCTCGACGCCTGTAGACTTCATGTCATTCGAGGAGCGCATGGCAGCAGACGTCAAGAACTATGGCGAAGATGTCGAGCTTGTCGATGGCATTGAGCGCGCAGAGACGTGGGAGGATGTTGTGGCTTGGGTCGAGCGCTGGGATCGTCTTGCGCTTCTTAAGCGTGAGACTCCTCATTACTGATCTATGCTGATATGAATTGATACATCTTCGTTCGTTTATGTCCGCGTTATACACACCTTGGACCCGTTTCCCCATTTATAGCTCATCGCGCCCATCTCGAGCGTTGTAGTCTTTACGCTCAGCAAGCTTCTCGCCTTGCTTTTTGAAGATTCCAAGCTTCTTGGCTGGGGCAGACTCGGCTGGTGTTGGCGCAACTCGTCTTTCTGGATCTTCTGATAGAGTAATTGGTCGAGGAGATGGTCGTGACAGCGGATCCCAAGTTGATGAGGCAGTTACGGACGGTCGAACGGCGGATGGAGGGTAGCTGATCATCAGCCATGATCCACACAGGAACAAATCTCACTGGATGCCCTCTGTTGGGCAGTTGCCGGGCTCGCCAATGGCAACTGGGTCTGCGGGCTCGAATTGAGCATCTTGGAATTTGCCAAGCAGGTAGAGTGGGTAGGTGATGGATGTGAGCGTTACGTTATTGCAACGAAACTGGATATCAGTCGAACCCATGGGCTCAATGACGCACGTATGGTTCGTAGCCGTCGACAGAGACTGCTGATTTGAGCTCGTTGAGCGAATAGGTCATGTCCGAAGAAGGAGTAATCTGACCGTCAGCTATTTTCTTGGCAACCCATCACCTACATCAGCTCCAGCAAGTCGCTTTGCAGAAGGCAATGAGCGATGCAAGCGGTGAATGCTTTGAAAGAACAGGGGCACCTGGCGTGAGCTGTGACGATGCAGCTTGAGGCTCACTTCGTCGCCTGTCTTATAGCTCTCCAAACACTTGCGCTGCAGAGTGGAGACTAGTCTTCCCGAATTGGCCCACTGACGATCAGCCTGAGCAGCCGAGGTGCTCAGCCACAAAGCTCACCGCTCGTTCCCACACCTCCTCGACGCTTTCACCGACCTCGCTCTGCGCCCACTCTCTCTCAGCCAGCTCAAAGCCATGATCTGAGCCGAAAGCGGGTGATGTAGCGCAGTACGAGCCGACTTGCTCGTGTGTGTACTGTCGTGTCGAATCGTGACCTGTTGCAGCCACCACTCGCCCATCGCACCTGCTAGTCAGAAAACACTTCAGCATGGACCAACGTACGCGAGAACCTTGAGAGACTCGATACCCCAGCTGCCACCCTCGGAACCAACATCAGGCTCGAATCGCTGGGTGAACTCGAAGCGACCACCAGGAGAAGCCACACAGCATGCGTCATGCTCTTCCGCGGCTGTTGTGCATGATCTGACAGGGTTTGCTGGGCATGATGGGATAGCTGCGGCAGTAGCTGTCAGCAGTAAAGGAGCAGCGATAAAAAAGCGACGCATTATAAAGAAAATCACAGGCGAAGATGGACTTCCCAAGTTATAACTTAATCACGGTCATAGCTCAAGATCACGTGGGAAGCCACAGGTCAGACGTTGTTAGACTTGCTAGCAATGCAGTCGTTGATCTCGCGACGAGCGGCCATGTCCTTCGCACATTCATACAATCCTCAAGCATGGGATACAGCATTGACTTCAGGAGTCTACAGCCAGTCAAGTAAGCTAGGCCTCTAAGCAGCCACACATAAGACTCATTTCAAAGGGGAGCAGTCGTAGCAAATCCGCCGGGGTTTCCCGTATCTTCCAGCTCCAAGGATGTTGCCGCGGGCAAGGTGTGTTATCCATAGATGACGCAGACGCGCACTGACAGCTCCAGAAACGTGTAGAGCCCGCACCAGCGTGGTCAAGACAAGCCACAGAACTCAAGATCCGACGAGCGTGGGATCTGGCGTTCTCGTGAGTGTAGCGGACATTGTGCTTTGAAGCTAACCCACAGTCCTGCGAAGCAGCTACCAATGCAGGGCATCATGCTCTACATGTCTGGATCTGGTGTACAGATCTTCTCGCTTGGCATCGTCTTCATGCTCCTGATCAGTCCATTCAAGGCGGTCTTCAGCATATTCCAAGGTGAGTCATCGGGCCCACTCTACATACTAGCCGTGCGCCTCCGGCATTTCATTGCGCCGGCTACAGACGCTACGTACATCTGCGTCGGCTCCAGAACAGCGATTCGTTTCACTTTTGCAGTCCAGAGCCACCGCAGATGTGCCATTATTCGAATGAGGGTCAAGATCGCTGCAGGGGAGCAGCATCTTCCGTACGGGCTGGCAAGAAGTATATGGTTCGGTTTCTGCAAATTCACGGCCGGACTTTTTTAGCAGATTCTCGGGCTTTCGTTGTCTCGTCCGTCTTGCGCCGCTGACTTGTACCGCTTTTGCTTGATGAATCAGCCGCGGTGCAACCTATCCAAGGAACCTGTGCGCAGAGTCCTGGCTCTGGCTCGAGAGTCCTGCAAGAATGCAGCCAATCGCTGGCGCTCACCGACTCAGCTTGGTGCGGCAGGCTTGGCCGCTTGCGAGAGACTTTGAGCGTGTTTTCCAATGCTTCTTTTAAAGCTGCGACTCTGGATTGAGCAGCGAGGACGCATGCAGCAGATCCTCTCCGAAGTGTCGCGCAGCCAGGTCCACTAAAGCGGCGCCCTGCTGCAGTTCGCTTGGGTTGCGCACAGGCCTTGCTTTGTCGTAGCTCGTTGCGCGAAGCTGCAGCTCGACGTGAACACTAATCGCGTTGTAAGGATTGTCTCAGATCGCAGGTGTTTATAGTGCTTTGCTATTACTCCTATGAAGGAGCGAATCGCAATATCATTCTCCTCCCCGAACCTCGTCTGCTCAGACCCGCGGATCTGTGAAGTCAGGGTAAGGAAGGAGTGGTCAATTCGTCGCGCTCGTGCTTTGCGTAGCGTTCGAACGTGTGATTCGCTGCGTCCTTCATCTTTGTGGAGTTTCACCTTGTACAGCTTCTCCTTTGAGTTGCACACCCTGCAGGATTTACCAAGTCGCCTTTGACGCAGCGCAGTGAAACACGATGTGACGTGCTTTTGACGATTGGCAGATGCGATTGCAACTGATTCGGCCTTGCCTGACTTGTGACACATGGAGTTGCGGCTCTACTTTGAACAAGTCCGGCAAGGCATGCGCTGGTTGCTGGGTACCATGCTCTTCAGGCTGAATTCTACGGCGTTTATGCCGCTCGGAAGAGAGCGGGTCGCATTAGCCTCCTTTTGGTCAAAATTCTCTTACAGAGCTGTGGCTCTGATGGGACGAATCGGCAAGGAATGCACGCGTGTAATCAGTAAATTCAAGTAACGGTCTGTTCAAGCGAATGTTAGAGTCGTTCACCTTTTCTTTGCCAATACTCTCATTAACAGAGCTCCGGCTCTGCGAAGTTGACATTTGGCGAGGAGAAGAGCATGTTCATGGCTCGCAGTTTCGAATGAAGCGACACGGCGCAGCGAGAGCAGAACGTCATGTCGCTTGATGATGTTGATCGCGGTTTGACCATATGATGACCCCTGCGCAAGCTGCCATATCGTCGAGCTGTGGCTCTACGAGACGATCGCATCCCCAACAGGGAATTGTATAAGATTGGTACGTCTGCATCGCCCTCCCGATTGACAATGGTCGCGCAGAGCTCTGGCTCTGTCGAATTCCTTTTCCTTCGGGACTAGCGCGGTCTTCCAGTCCTGATTCGATCGCGTTTCCCTTTCTTCCTTGACCAGCCATATTTTCTCTCAGTGTTCCAGTGTTTCAGCGTGGCGGCGCTGGATCTGACGAGCGAGCTCTCGTAACATTCCTTGTGTCAGCGCGCTGGGAGAGTCGGCTGAGTATTGTGTTTTGAAGATGAATTGTTCATGATCTGTCTGTCTGAGGCAAGGTGCGCCCAGCTGAGCAAAGCTGGCGCGTGGACTGTCTGTAGTAGACATTTTAGCGGAGACATGCAGCTAGCCCCGAATGCGCTCTTCCCCATTTTGCTGACACTCTAGCGTTTGAGCCCTTTCGGCCCACTCCCCCTCCTTCATCTTCCAAAGACCCAACGCCTCAACAGCCATCCTACAAGCTTTTGATCCCACCCATGGCCATGTACATTGCCTGCCAAGGTCTAGTGTAAGTTCCCCCACCATTTCATCCACTGACTCCCAGCCTCGCCCTCGGTCTCTGGAAATGCTCTGCCATGGGCCTGCTCCCCACTGGCACGTCCGACTGGCTCCAATTCGAGACGCGCGATGAGGTGAGTGTGGCTCTGTTGATCTCCTGAATGAAATTGATCGGTGTTACAGGCTCCTGAATGGTCTGCTGTGCGCCTCCAGTCTTTAGGTTAGCGAGCATGCAGGATTTGGATTGCGAATGCCGAATTGTTGGGTGGTTGACCCTTTGTTTGGATCTGATTTTGTGCCTTGAATGAGCGTCACCTTTGACCGACGGATTGCATCCGACGAGAGTCGGGTGATTTGCTGATAATCATTACTCTTTTGAATCTATTCAGCGGCTATAGCATGATCATGAGTATGAGTCGGAGATTCATTATTATGACCAAGCACTACTGTACTGCTAACATGACTAGAACAGATCTAGACTGATAACACTTTTAAAAACGTCGGAACAAGTCGGCGGTCTTTCCGCCGCCGTCCACTATTATTGGTCAACTTTGGGATTGAGAGTAGAATTCCCCCTGAAGTGATGACTTTTGGATTTTGCCACTCCCCCCTTGAATTCTGGGCGTTTATTACTGAAATTGATGGACCGGCTGGCTGGCTGGGTTGGCGCTTTGAAAGAGAGTTAGTAATTAATAGCACAAGGGACAAAGATTAGTGATCAAGAAAGTGAGAGTGACGTGTATATACTTCACAAGAGAAAAAGAGTATAGCACCAAACACGACAAGGAGGTCGCAAAACTGCTCGCAAAAAGTCACATCGCCACTGTACCAAACCTCACGACAAAGAAAGCCGAGACTGCAAATATCATTGGGATTGAAAGCGACCCAACTGCTTGACAGCACCAAGGCGTTTCTAGTCATTCGCCGTCCTCTGGACGCTTGACCTTGCAAGGTGAGTCATTCGGTACGACTAGTGTTGGCTACCCGGCTCGGAGTATTCCCGGCCGTCAGGGCTTGTTTGTCTCCCGTCTGTAGCTGTTGCACTCGACTTTCCACGAGGTCGTCTGCAGCACAGTATCAAGAGCCGCACTTCCTTGGCCTCTTCCCATCCCTTGCCGCCCTTCGTGTACCATCCCATCCTTTCATACACTTGACGATTCACTGACACTCGCCTTCTTTACAGACACCCAACCCGTTCCAAACTCCGACTCGTCCAACGATTCCCGTCAACACTCCCTCCCCGCCCTTTGCGCGGCCGTCGCAACGCTCGTCCTCGACATCGAGTTCGAACAATCACCCTTCACCTGGTTCAAGTCATTCACAATCTTCTTCATCAACCGCGTCAGCTGTAAGAGTCAAGAACATCTTGCCTAAACCTCCGCCGACACCTGGAGATTCTCCAGACGGTTATCGAGCGGGTGCTGCTGGGGCGGCAGCGCAAAGTCTAGGAGCTGCTGGGAATATCAAAATGGCTGAACCGAAATGGAGGAATCGAGGGAATAAAAAGGGGCCGTTTACGGTGGATTCAGGAGGGGGTGGGCCAGCCTTACAGATTCAAACGACGCAGCGACAGCAGCAAAAGAGTCATGGAAGTGTAGCGTTGTCGTCTTCGGCTTCAAACAGGTCGCAGCATCCTTACAGCGTGCCGTCTGGGTCTTACCAGTCGTCATCCAATGTTGGCTCGTCGAGAAGTAGTAGGGAATCCACCGCTGCTCCGGCAAGTAATGGGTTTGACACCAGAGCTAGCACTGGCACTTCATCAGGAAACCCTTTATCACCCAACGAGCTCGCCGCAATGCTCTCGAGCATGTCCAACTCGTACAGCGCCAACAAGCAGCCTTCTAGAACTTCATTCCCCGGTTCCCTCGGCGCGTCCGCATCCACTTCATTCTCATCAGCTTACGCTGCAGCTCATTCACAAGCTATTCCATTATCAACATCCTATCCGAAACCTGCGTACACTCCCACGCACGGCTCCACAACACCTCTCGATCCACCGCCTTCACCGTGGCAAGACTTTTCCAGTTGGTTGAACAGTCAACCTGCCCCTTCTGCGCCTAGCTTTTCTGCGTCGCCAGCTGGGGCATCTTGGGGTCAAGCGCAGAGTCAGCCATCGCCGTTTGCGGCTCGTGATCTTGAGCAGTTGGATCCATCGATGCTGGCTGATTTGGCGGGTTTGCTGGAACAGCAACAGCAACAACAGCAGCAGGCGGAGAGCTCGACGTCAATGCAGGCTCCTCGTCGACCATCGACGCAAAGCAGGTTGAATGGTCCGACACCATCAGGCACACCGGCTCAGGGGCAAAGTCTGCTCACTCGACGGATGCAGCAACATCAGTCGACTTCATCCTCTGCATCATCATCAGCAATGCCTTCTCCCAACTCAAACGGCTATACCAACCCCTTTGGCGTCGGCATTCCATCCTCTAGTCAACCACAGACTCAACTCGACATGGCACTGCAGTATACCCAATCTGGCGGCTCGTCAGGGACGCACTCTGCAAACTCGTTGACACCGACGTCGCGTTCGGTGCTTTCGGATTCATCGGGGGTACTGCCTACGCCTCCGGCGAGCTTTAGTTCTAATTTTGGGTATCCGACGAGTAGGATGTCGGCTCCTAGCTCGAGGTCTGGGACTTGGACGGGTGGATTTGTTGAGACGCCTGCGACGACGCCGGGTGGTAGTGAGATGAGTGGCAGTCCTCGTGTTGCAGTAAGTTTTTTGTGGAGGTATGGTAGGAGAGGGACTGACATTACAGACTTCTGCTTCTTCGTCACGACGAAACAGTTTGAAGATGAAGCCAAGACGCCGAGAAGCCCCACAGCCTCCTCCTGCCCCTAGCTCCTCATTCCGCGCGCCATCAGCCGTCGCTTCTCCTCTGTTGTCACAAGGCTCTTTCTCATCTTCACCCGCTGCTCCATCTCTTATCAGCGGCTCTGATATCGAGGCCGCCATGGCAGGTCTACTTGGAGGCAATTCAGTAGGTGAAGGAGAGCCCGAGCTGCCTGGTGGATTCTCCTTGGCGAGACTACCGCCTCTACCACCTGGACTGGCTCTTGAGCATCTGGCGCAGTATGGGAGTGTTGGGCTTGAGATGGCGATTCGGATGGGCATGGGGATTGGCATGGGGATTGGACAGACTGCGAGACAGCAGACCGAAGCGACTCAGCAACAGCAAGCTGCTCAGCCCGCGCCCGAAGAGGACTTTGCTTCTTCGCTGACGAGCGATCATTCGTCACATCGTGGCAACGGGCCCAAGTCTGCCGATATCGTCACCGACATTCTCAATGACGACTTCTTTAGCTCTCGTGCGCCGTCTACACCCGGCGGTCTTACACCTGCATTGGGCTTCAGTGCGCATCTGCCTTCTTCATCCCGACCTCCTTCGGGTAATCCCTCACCCGGCAGCCCAGTCGTCAATTCGCCTATCGCCGCAACGCCGTCTGCAGCTGGACCATCCGACGAAAAGGCAAAGAACGATCCGCTCGCAACGCAAGTCTGGAAAGCCTACGCAAAGGCTCGTGGTGGGCTGCCAAATGGGCCGCGAATGGAGAACTTGACATGGCGTTTGATGCACATGACACTCAAGAAGGTCGACAAGGACGGTCATCCGTTGCCAGAGGGTATGCATGCTGTCAAGGAGGAAGACGAGCAGCAGCTTGACCCGGAAGAGGCCACGGAGGCTGCTGATTTCGTGGAAGAGCCGAGAGGTCGAGGGCGCACGAATAAGGGGAAGAGTAGGGTTGTGGGTTTCAATGCCGATAGTCCCGAGGCCAAGGATGAGTGAGTCGCTGAAGGAAGATGATGGAGATGCTGATTGTCAGCGATGCAATGGATTGGCGTGCTGCGAGTCGATCGCGATCTAGAATGGCGATGGACTGGCGCGCTCAGTCGCGTTCGCGATCTCGCTCTGCTTTCCGTGGCGCTGGCATGTACGATTCCGGCACCGAGGCTCATGCACACTCGCTATTGACAGGCAACGACCCCGTCCCTGATTTTGACGTCAATCAATTCCTCACACACTCGCTGCCAGAAGCTGGGCAAGATTGGGCCAACCTCGGCCAATACGGCTTTGATCAGCCTCCCGCTCGTGACAACTTTTCTGAGACGGCTTCCCCGCCTGATCGATCTGTCCTTGCAGCTTCCTCGTCGTACAACGAGGCAAGACTGTCGGCTTCTTATGCCAGTGACGCGTCACTGGGTCCAGATCAGTCACTTCGCAACTTGACGACCATTTTTGACAAGTCGCCTGGGAGCTCCTTGGAGGCGTCGCTGCCCAATGGCCAGGTACCCTCGCCATCTCAAGGCTTGCTCGCGGCGAAGAAGTACGGTACTTTGCCGGGCATCTCTGGTCCTGGTCTTGTCTCGCAAACTGAAGAGAACTATCATCCGCAATACGGCTATCTTCCTCGTCGTGTCCGCAAGACCAGCTTTGATCTGTCTACAGGTCGCAAGGAATTGGACAGCTTCAAAGACATGCTGCCGCCGCATCTTGATAACGTGGGTTTGCAAATGTTGAATCCTGTACTGACATTCAGACTCGCAAGCGTCCAGCCGAGGCATCCCCACGAACCGAGTCACTTTCCCTCGAAGGCTCAGATGGTCGGCTGAAAGCGGGTCCAGGCAGCTTCCCATCGGTCCCATTCACCTTTAACTTCAATCAGTCGTACGACAACTTTTTCGATCTGGCGGCTGCCAGCTCTGCTGAGGATGCTGGCAAAGATATGGTGGAGCCTTCGTCTCTGTCCTCTGCGGCCCCGTCGCAGTTTGCCAGTCCCAGTGCGGATTTCTCGGCGGCGCCCGAGTCGTTGGAGAACATGACTAGCGACGCGTTGGCAGCTATGGGCATGTCGCAAGGTACCGATGGGGAGAACAGCCTCGACTTCCAGCAGCTGATGAGTCTCTACCTCAATGCTAATGCCGGCCCTTATACGCACATCAACCCTACGCAGGTTCTTGGTGAAGGCTCGCATTCCAACGGTTCCATCAATCCCGCAGCAGCTACCTCTGGCAATGGCTTCTTCTCCAACTTTTCTTCTCCCGCCGAAAGCTCTCCCCAGGCTTCTTATCGTCCGCAGGGTCCGACGAGACCGTTGCCGAGAAGTGTCGGTGGCAAAGTCGTCTCTCCGGATGACGGACCTGCTAGGTCGACAAGCTCGCCCAACTTGCAGGCTATGCGAATTCCGACCATGTCGTCCAGCAAGCCCTCCCACTCGCGTGCCGGTTCGATTGCCACCTCGAGCGGTAAAAGCAAAGCTGCACTTGCCAAGTCGGTACCTACCACGCCCAACAGCGAAGGTACCTCGGACAGTGTTGGTGGCTCTATCATTACCGGCGGCGAGATCCCTACCATGTGCACCAATTGCCAGACGACCAACACGCCGCTGTGGAGGCGCGATCCAGAGGGTCACCCGCTTTGTAACGCATGTGGTCTCTTCTATGTGAGTACTGCCATCCTTGGGGGAACAAACTGACCAAGCGCAGAAGTTGCACGGTGTCGTGAGACCTTTGTCGTTGAAGACGGATGTGATCAAGAAGCGGTCAGTACATTCACTCGACCTTGGCAAGAAGCTCATTTTGCAGTAACCGCGCCAACCCCACAAAGGAAGGCACTGCGCCGGCTCGGAAGAGCAGTGGTCTGAAGAGCGCGAAATCAAAGCCATCTTCTCCTACTGCAGTTACTACCGCGCCCAAGCGCATCCGTCGTGCTTCAGAAGCTAGCCATCGCTCGGACGGTTTGACTGTCGGCAGCTTGCCGACATGATTTTGTATCGATTGCTCGCATAGCGACTCCTTTGCCACCCTTTGTACTTTGTACTTTAGAGAATGAATGGAGTTGAGATGGCTTCAATGTCGACGCTGGCTTTTATCATAGGCATTCAGTGACACGGACAACAATCAAGTAGTGTCACATTGTTCGGCCAGAAAAACTACACCGGAAGGCACACGCGCTAAAATTAGACCAACAGAGTCTGAACCCAACAGTTGCAGTGCTACATACTGCTGCGGCCCAAAAGTCGACGCCAGTTCAAGAGCGCAGTGCACTTGAGATAATTGCCGGCGTATATCACGATCCCTGGCCGGAGCGACAGTTCAAGGAAAAGGACGAGCGACGTTGCTCCGCATGAGGCTTGCGTCGAGGAGCTCGTTGCTTTACTGCTCCATCGCGGCAGCTTGTATCTTCACACTTGTATTGTGTCAAAGGCAGTACTCGACGACAGAACGTATTGAAGATGACGCGGGAGCTCTAAGCGGAGAGGCGCTCACGGATGAGCAGCATAAGACGGAGAATCAGGTCCTTGACGTACCCTCAGACTCCGCAGCAGGTTACACGAAGGACCTGCAAGACTTTTCTCCGCTTCCGTCAATCTACGCCGAGGACTTTGAAGGCCTACAACTGCCCAAAGTCCTTCGTACGCCTCAGCATGCTCGCCTTGCATCTCGACTTTACACCTTCCTCACACGGCCAATCTTATCGCATGCACAAGCAGCCGACCAGAATGAGCGTGGCTGTCCACTGAAGATCAGTGACAAGTTGGTCAATCCCGATCAGCTAAACGGAGACGGAGCTTTTTGGCGAGAAGAAGTTGACGAGAGCGTGATAGCCCACAAGCGTGCTGATTTGGTGACTTGGTTGGCTCAGAAAGCTTTAGATGGTGAGATCATACTTGGTGGACCTCAAGTCGGTGATGGGACCAAAGGCATCGTTGTAACTGGAGGCAACCAGGTGAGTCCGACTAGAAGACATCCGGTACTGATCAATGCAGGACACAACCTTGCGTACCCTGACCTTGCTGAGAGTTTTGAAAAGGCTCAATGTCATTCTGCCGATAGAGGTCGTGCATTTCAGAGGGGAGATGACGGACGACAGTCATCGACGAGAAGTCGAAGAGCTGGGCGGGAAGCTGGTCGAGGTGAGTAGCCTCGTGTATGCCGCGGGACTCATGCAGCAGATCCGAGGCGTTGACAAGATCGAGGGCGCATGGAAAGTGAGTGCAGCCATTCGCTCGTGTTGCTGACTGGTAGAATTTCCAGATCAAAGGTCTCGCCATCACTCAGTCGTCCTTCGATCAAGTGCTTTACTTAGACTCTGATAACCTACCCCTCCGAGACCCAACGCACCTCTTCGATGCCGAGATCTACAAGCGCAATGGCCGAGCTGCGTTCTGGCCTGATCTTTCCAAAGATCACGCGCACAATGCCATCTGGCGTGTCGTCGGTGAGGATTGCACTTTTGATCACTTCACTTTTGAAAGTGGACAGATTGTGATTGACAAACGTGGCAATGGAGGTCTCAACTTGGCGGCCTTGTGGATCGCCAGTGGGATGATGAACGACATGTATGTCCTCTCTTGATTTCGGTGTTGACCTCTGTAGTGGCTTCTGGTTCAAGCTTTGCGGCGGTGACAAGGACACTTTCAAGTGGGCTTTTCGAATCCTCGGCATTGCTTTTGGCACTGCACCGAGATGGATGGCACCACTTGGCTTCATTGACCAAGGCAGATTCTGCGGGCAGTGAGTCGCATAGTTCGGTGAGTATTAGTGCTGATCATGACTGCAGTACCATGCTTCAATATGATCTTGTAACGCCGGAGAATTTTACAGAGCCGCCACCGCTGTTTGTGCACTAGTACGTTGCGATCGTCTGTTGCCTTGCTAGGCTCATGCAATCGCAGTAATCTCATCAAGCATCTGGGAAGCTGGGGACTCGGTCGCGGAAAGGTCTTCACGCATATGGTACGTTCATCGATGTGCAGTGCATCTTCAGCTGACAATACGTAGAAGAAGATGGACATGGACAAATACAGCGAAAGGACGCTCAATTTTGCCCATCTCTGGGTGTACTGGGTACGCAGCTCTCTTTGCCAGCGCTGACGGGCCAGGACAACCCACGAGGTATGTGTACCGATCTTGACTTGCATGACACGGCCCAAGAGAGTTTGAGTGCCGAAGACTTGGCAAAGCAGAAGGCAGTCTTGGTACCTCTTTCCGAGGTAGAAGGTGATCCTTTTGCCCGATTTGACGAGCTCTTCTGGGACAGTGGAGGTCGAATAGGAGGATGGTGACGCCATGATCATGCTGTATTAAAGCCACCACAAGCCAAGCATAGCCGCCATTGCCGGTATACTGCAGAAATAGAGTTCTCACGCCGCGTGGACGTTCCCGTCCGACGACATCGCCTGCTTTCTAAAGTTTGACTGAGTCGACAGTATATACAAGGGTCAGTACATAGCCGGCTAGATGTATCTTTTTGTACAACCAAGTTTACAGTATGCTTGCAGATTCTGCCAACCCTAGACGTCGTCCACGAGTCTCATTTGATCTCTCTGAACAACGGCAGAGTGCACCGCTTACCTCACGCCGAGTTTCTAACGAGCCGATGCATCATCGGTCGAGGACTGCATCGCAAGGTCAGCGCTTGGCAAACGGCACGACTGATAGGGGAGGCGAAGTAACAGCGTCAGGTGAAGCAGAGAGAAGTAGGGAGCATCGTAGACGTTCTCACCTCGATACTCGTCGCCCTTCAGATCAACCCCGTCATCCGGTGGCGACAGCAGAGCCTTGGGTGGAGGCACTTCGACGAGAACTTAACAGAGGGAGTCAAGGTAGCAGCATTGCACCGCGATTCGGAGAGAACCCACGTCCTTTGAGACCCCTGGCAACCGGCAGGCAGAGCACTCACACCTACGCTGGTTCAGGCCAAGGACGAACGGTGCCGTCGCACGCTATTGAGAGCGACTCTGAGGAGGAGTCACATCGCCCGCGCCAGCGCACGCGTCGAAGAGTGACAAGTACAGCGAGCAGGCCGGGCAGTTTCCATACTCGTGTCTTTGTGGTTGAAGCGGACGAGATCGGAGCACCGCAAGAAAGGGGGTGTTTAGAGGCGCAGAGAGATCCGCGAACAGGGGTAGGATCCGCAAGGACTTTCACTGCCTTGGAAGTGGTACCGCCGGTTGTCTGTGCTCGTACAGTACACTCTGGGTCGAGTGACTCTGCACACTCTGCAGATTCCAACGCATCATCACCAACAGTCTCCTTGTCATCACCTTTGTCAAGTGTCGGAGACGCTGCTCAGCTCTCGCCACCACCAGTTTACAAGAGCGGTATCCACTCGCCATACTCTGACATTGCAATCAGTCGCGTAGGCAGTGGTGCTGGTCTCAACCTGCTTGGTCTTGACCTCGCTTTGCAACGCTCTGCGCCTTGTGAGTGGACAACGAGACTCAGCACTGACTTGACAGCAACTCTCAGTCCTTTAGTTGAGGTTTATTCACCTCTTCATTCTCTCCCTCCTTCCTACCACGCCTCACCCTACACGCCTTTCATACCCCTCGCACAACATAACGACGCCATCGAGGAAGAACCTCTGCCCGAGCTGCCAAACCCTTACATGGCTCAACACATGCCTAATCATGCAGAATCATCGACCAAACGCCTTGCTGTGCCTGCACCGATTCTTGCAATGCCAGTGCCGTTGCCGACCGGCGGCGGCAGTCGTCGCTCCTCTGCTCCTGCCGTGCCAGTGCACTTGGGCTATCGGTCCTTGCAACCTCCACCACCTCCCATTCACCACTACCCTACCTCTCCTCCTTCCTCCAGTGCGCCGCCGGTACCGCGACGTCCAACTCAGCCATACATCGCGCCGAAACCTCGCACGATGCCCGACACGGCTATGAGATTACGAGCGCTTTCAGTCACAAATCGAGTTGATCTGGATCGGCCTCTGCCTCCAGTGCCTCCAGAGCGGTCAGAAAGTCTCGACAGTCAGGCGATTAGCGAAGGCGAGGCGGAGTCGCCGATGAAACATGGTGGCACTTTGCCAGTCGATGAGCACACTGCTCTGCCCTCATCACCGCCAAAATCATTGCTGCGTGAGTTATTCCATCTTGTCTCTCGAGCTGACATGTTCACAGATTATGCATATCACCCTACCCACGTCTCGTCCTACACCCGAGACATTCTTCCCTTGCCCGTCTCCCTTTACCCCGCTCGGTATCCACTGCCACCGATCATCCCCATGCCACCTTCTCCCGCGGCTTTCCAGATCATGGCAACGAGCTTTGAAGATCTCTTGCAACGTCTCTTCGAGTCAGGGACTTCGCGTGTCGAGCCCACGCCCGAGGTCTACGAGAAGAACGATGCACCAGAGCTGAGCGCATGGCTACGCTTCTTCAAGGTCGTACCAGCGGATGGTGACTCGGAGGGTCGGTCAGGGCGGCGACTGTTGCCTTTCAGGCGCAAGAGTCAGACTTCCGAGTACCGTGTTGTACTGGGCCTACAGCTCGTTGAGATGGAGGCTTTGTCGCGCGTGGAGTCGAGCAGCAGCAGTAAGCATCCCTCCTCGTCGCCTTCGTCTTCCACAGCTCCACCTCCTGGGGCAACCTCTTCATCCGGTCCCAACCCCCTGCTGGACATGTCCGATACCCAATCGTCGCTAGAGTCGACTTGGTTTGTGCCGGTAACGTTCAGCAAGCATCTACCGTGCCCATGTAGCTTGATTGCGCTCGGCGAGGCGCTCTTCAAAGCCGAGCAAGAGAGCAGGCAGACGGGCTCCAAGGCGGATGAGAATGGAGACAAGAAGCTCTGGCAGGTCATCCAGTCTCATCGAGCAAAGGCGGCATCATTGACCGCGAGCGGGGTGACGAGTACCTTGTCGGCTAGCCCATCCGTCGCGACGAATGCTTCGTCTGACGTGCGCTTCGAAGATGCCGATCTTGTGCCGCGGGGCAAGACGAAGGGGATTCTGCGTCGAATGACAATGGTCGTTGCGGACGCTGGGAGTGGAGTTGGTGCATTGAGGACGGGGAAGAAGGAGAGAGTGAGAGAGAGGGATTTGCGGGCCAACTTTGTAACGCCTTTCAGAGCGGCTTCTCCGAGCTAGGAGTTGTATGTGTATCGCATCAAAGAATAGATTGTATTTTAGTGTCGATGGTATGTCATCTTGTCTTCCATCCTATCCAACCTACGCTGCCTTTGCTCAGCTCGTCGCCCATTGCGTCGGCTGGCAAACGCTGGATATACCATGGGCCTGATGGATGACTGAGCCAAGTCTCCAAAAACAGCTGCATCTGTTCTATCAGCCAGAAACTATGTCCAGGGAACTCACAACGTCAGCAGAGCGCAGTTCCGCCACGACCCAGACTGTGGTTTGCGAACCCGTATATCGAGCGATAGCTTCTACCAGCGGAGCAGTCAAATGCTCATTGTAGATACAATCCACCGCCAGCACAAGATCAAAGTCCATACCCTCTGGCACATCCTGACCAGCTTTCCAAAGCGGCAACGCCTCCCAATCAATCTCCTCAATTTCAACGCACGTCGCTATCTCTGCATCCGACCGCAACGGCTTTTTGCGAGCCTTGGGTGATGTAGTCGGTGATAAAAGCTTCGCAACAGAACCAGCGACAGGAACGTCATTGACGCGGAGGTTCTTGGCGACTAGCTTCAGGTTCTCGAGTCTGTCTGAAGCGACGAAACGGCTAAAGAGGGGATGGAGTAGGACTGGGAGGAGGCCTGTGCCTGTGCCGAGCTCGAGCACGGAGGGTTTGTGAGGTGGTGAGGAGTTTATTGATGTAGCTAGGAGTGGTTGTACTTCTGACGACGGAAAGTGATGCTGGTTCAAGAGGTGTTTTGCCAGATACTGGCTTTCACATCAGCTACGTCAAGCAACAGCCGCACCTTGACCTCCAGAGTACACTTCCTGAAATGTCAGAGTCTGTGAAAGTCAAGGGACTTACCGGTATCACCACTTCGATTCCTGAGTGCTCCAACATCTTGTGCCAATTTGGCCGAGATCTCCAACACTGTCGACTTTTCTTTCTCCTTGCCTTTACGTCCATAGTTCCGCTTACTGCCTTTACTCACACTCTGCAGCAGGGTAGGATCTACTGATGGACCAGCTTCAAGACGAAGCTCTATTTCTAGGACGTCTTTTGAGCTGTCGATGAAGCCCAAACCTGTTTGAGCTCGTGGAGATTGGGATGCCAGAGTGGAGTAGAGGTCGAAGATCTGAGTGTTAGTCTCGGTTTGCACACTTTCTTCACCTCTTCGTCTGCATCTGTGACGACGATTGCATCTTTTGGTACATGAATTGCTCTCATTTAACGAAAGTAAGTAGGTGATACTATTGTGAAGTTGTACCAGTTCAGCAAAGTTGGGCCCCGATCCTCGCTAGCCTGTGCGGCGATGCCCTAACTAGCACAGCTGAGCAGCGTGCACCTTCAGACTGTCTTCTACTCACATCGGAACGCAGTCATGACATGCAATGAGAGCTAGTGTACAATATCTCAAACCCTACTTGCCACCCTTGCGCACCATATCCAAAAAGCCCTCCTTCGTCAGACGGTCCTCCTTGCCACCCCGTCCAAGGATATTGTCCTTTTCCTTATTGTTCTTTGGCCCATCCGTCTTGATCTTGGCGCGGTCCGCCAGTGATAGATCTGCTTCTTCGTGCGAGTTGGACGCGACGAGAATCGCGTTGAACAATTTGATGACTGGCCAATGTCAGCATGTCGCAAGGGCTAGAGACAGATAACTCAAACTCACCACCACGTTGCGCGACTTTTCTCAGTCCACGTTCCCATTCCTGTCCGCCCCCTCCACCACCAATCACACCAGGCGCACTCCAACCCTCGACTACATCACGTATTCTCGCCCGATCCTCTTTTTGTTCCTTCTCGAGCTTGAGTTTACGTGCAGCCCGGTTCTCGAGTGAGACGGTCGCTACTGATGGCGGGAGGCGTTTGTTCGAAAGGGAGAGGATCGGGGTGATGGTGTTGGTGTCTGTTTTGGGCTTCTTTGATTTCGGACCGACGGCTGTGGGGGCTGCTAGGAGCGACGTTAGGGTTGAACCGAACGTCGTTGCGGACGTCGCGGGACGCTTGCGCTCTGACAGCATTAGCACATGTCGTATCCGTCCACGCAAATACTCACTCGTGTTCTTCTTAGACTTTTCACCACCACCGTTCTTAGCTAGATCAATCTCATCTCCAGTATCAAGCTCCGATTCAGGACCATCGACTTCCATCCCATCATCCTCAAACCCACTAGCATTGGCCTCTTCATCATCTTCTTCCGGAACCTCTTCCACCTCACTCTCTGGCTCAACCTTGCGCTTTCGGGCAACCTTGACGCTCATTTTGGGTTGAGCGGACGAGGGTTTGCTAGAGGACGCTTTGGAAGAAGACGCGACTGTCACGTTCGCCTTCTTTTTCAAGATTGACTTTGGAGCTGCTTGAGCTGACATTGTGGTGCTTGTTAATGAATGTTAAGGTCGTTGCTATCGTTTCTTGTTGCTGCCAGACGTCCCTCACACCTTTCTTGCTTCAGTACTGCAGCTCGCAAAATCTCAGCGAAGTTAGGGTTTACGTACAAGACACATGAAATATCATGGATGCTAGCGACGCTAGCAACACACGCGGGTTCATGCGTCTGCTTGATAACATCCTGCAGGAACTATCGCAATAGTCAAACAGCGATATGGATTATCAGTCCTCAGCCGAGGCAGGGCCATCATACAAATCAAAGCTTCGAATAAAGTCCGAAGCAGACGTGAATGCGTGGCAAGCGTCACCAGGCTACCAAGCTTTTGTCTCGTGGCTGTTCCTCCGAGCCTCACGACTAAAAGGGCGAGAGATTCAGACTGGGCCTTCTGATTATGATGTGAGGGCTCGAACACATCGATGCTGATGGCAGGCTATCCACTTTCTCGTCGAGACGTTGGAGATGATGGTACAATGGGTTGCAGAGGTGCCTCCACATACTGCGTCGCAACGCTTTGGGAACCTTGCATTCCGAAGCTATCACGAGCTCGTCAGGCAGGTAAGGCTCGCGGTACTACTGAACTACTACTGACGACCAAAGCGCCTACCAGCCCACTTAGAAACTATCCCAAGCCTCAGAGAACACCTCCCTAGCGTCCTACCTCTTCTCCTCGACTCGCACGCGTTTGGACACCCAACACGACTAGACTACGGCAGCGGGCACGAATTAAGCTTCATGCTTGCCTTGTGGGTCTTGAAGATGAAGGGCTGGCTGCCGCAAGAAGAGGAAGCGGAAGATGAGTTGATATTGAGGGTTCTTCCCAAGTACGTTCGGACAGCTTGGAGATCTAGAGCTGATGAACCTGTAGGTATTTGGAGCTTGTGACGCTCCTTCAGCATACTTATCGACTTGAGCCGGCTGGAAGCCATGGTGTTTGGGGTCTTGATGATTACTGCTTCTTGCCGTGAGCTGCCCTCGTCTCAATTAAACGACAGTGCTTACACAGAAGCTACCTTTTTGGAGCCGGTCAGCTGCTCGACACGGACGTCACGCCATCACAAGCACTCGAAAACGCCAGAAATTCTAAATACAGTCCAAAAGATCTTTGGACACTAAGTCTACAACGAGTTTTTCAGTTCAAGACGGGCCCTTTCATGGAACACTCTGTGCGTTCCGCCGTTCAACATCCTCAAATCTGACACCCCAAGCCGCTTCTCTTTGAGCTGTCATCTTTTCAGTCATTCACAAAACCTTACACGGGCTTGATCAAGATGTATCAAGCTGAAGTGCTCGCGAAACGCGTCGTGGTACAGCATTTATATCTTGATGAGACTACGTGGGGTGCGGACGTTGATGAATATCCGATGGAGGCTGGCGGAGGAGAAAATACGCCGAGGAATAATCAGTGGGATGAGACGAGTGCGGGCGGGAGAGGGGCGAGGATGTCGATGGGTGGTCTTGGAGTTGACAGAGGGATGCCGACGAGATTACCTGCTAGAGTCGGGCTTCCACAGAGTTCTACAGCGGCGCCTTGGGCTCGATAAGATGCATTATTCATGCCGATAAGAGCATGCTCGTGTTGATCCCCGACTCAGGAGTGATGACCGAGAGAATGGTCGACGTCACGGCTGCGGATCAAGTGCCACATTCGCAAAGTGCCACTCTACCAGAAGACGGTTTTCGCGGTAGCTCAATTCCTTCTGACACTGACAAGGAAGGAATTGCTAGTATCCCTTGAGCTACCTTTGTGCTCATAATGTGTGTGCTCTACAGCTGTTCGCCAGCCTTTCGCCCTTCCATCATCCCTCACGCAAAATGATGGAACATTCCATTGCCACCGAGTCATCCCTGTGTGCGCACGTGTCTCGCCACCATGACGCGCCGGCATCACCATGACCTCATCCAGCAGCCCTGAAATCTTCCCTTCCTACCTATATAACCTGCCCCTCCTTCACTCTCCCCTCTCTTTATCAACTTTTGATAAACCACACTACAAACAACAATGTCAGGCTTCAACGAAAACTCCCGTCCCATCGAGAACGCATACGACTCTGGCGCATTCGAGAGATCGACTGGCCGCGAGCCTTTTGAGAACCCCATTGGTGGTGGCCAGGCTGGTGCTACAGGTTTCAACACTGCTGGGGCCGAGGCTGTGCAGGGCAACAACCAGCCTCAGCATGGTTTGACCGGTACTCACCACCAGGGCCAGGGCCACCAGGGTTTGACAGGTGACAACCAGTATCAGTCACAGGGCCAGGGCTACAACCAGAACCAGAACCAAGGCTCGCTCGTGAGTGCTCTTTCTCGATCTTGCGACGTTGATGCTGATGAACAGATCGGCGATTCTTACGGCTCTGCTGGTTCCGACAACTCTCGCTACCAAGAGCGCTCAGGTGCTTTCCAGCAAGACTCAACCCGCTTCGAAGGCCGCGAGGGAGCCGCACCCTTCACCGGCGGTGCCTCCAATACCGCCCGTCACGATACGCACGGCGACTCGTACGGCGCTCACGACTCATACCCCGATGTCAACACATCTTCCCGCACCAACAACGGTCGCACTTCCGATCCCGGAGACCGCAACAACGATGGCAAAGATGAGAGAATCGTTGGCGGCGCTATGGGTGGTTCAAACAAGCCTATCGGCGAGAAGATTAAGGATGGTTTGACGAGGCACGGTGATGACTTTACCAATCACACTGCTGCGCAGGGCGGCGCGTACAATGACACGGGTGCCAAGTTCCAGAACAACACTTCGGGACCTGGTGGCAATGCCAATGCTGCTTTGACTGGCCGCGAGGGCAACTACGTGAGTCTTTTCTTCCATTATTGACTTGAACTGATATGATAGCGCGAGAACCCAGTCGCTCGCTCAGACAAGGACAACTCGGGCGTACCCGTCCGCAGCGGTGTCGCAGACGAGTACAACCGCTCGTCGACGACTGACAACAATGTCCACGGTGCCACTGCCGATGCCAACTCTTCGGTCCACAGAAACGACGGCCACAAGCCCGGTCACACTGAGGACGGGCACAAGCCTGGATTGATGGAGAAGGTCAAGGAGGTTTTCCACAAGTAGGCGTGGAGTGAGGTGATTTAGGAATAGTGAAAGGAAAGAAGTCAATGTAGCCATGTACACATGTACTCGTTCAACTATTGTTTCAATGCGCACACTTGTGTAAAGCTTCCTTGTTAAATGTTTCGGCCGAGTTATTGCTCAGTTGTAGTTGTTCGAGCTGGCAGTCAACATCAGAAATGCGGGCTGAAAACGCTCGTAGCATTCAAACAAACAACAATACACCAGAGGCGTCTTAAGACGTGAGTCTTCTCAAGTGTCTGCCTTGCATCTACATTCCTTGTGAAAGCCAGGTCACGGCCGATCCTCAAAGTTTAGTTCCGAGGATAACGCAATCGGCGTTGCCCGAGTCAAGCTTCTTCTTCTCGTATCGTCCTGAAATCACGCCTTGTCAGCTTCCCTTTCTCCAAAGATCCCGAGCTCATTCATTACCACCACCACACTAACAGTGTATGAACATCAGGACAACCCGCGTCCCCTCAATCCTTCGACGAATCAACTTTTCAACACCGCGAAGAACTTTTACCATGACGACTTCCACTGCCGCAGCAACAGCAACCAGCAATGGTCACGCGAAAGGAGTCTTGAAGAAGGCTGGCATCAAGCAGAGTCAGAAGCTGACTGATGGTGGAGCCAAGCGTCTTGATGTCTGGACTATTTTTACGTGCGTGCAGACGACGATCGAGAGAAGTTGGTCGTGCTGATGAGTTAGGCCTGCGAACATGCCTGCGGACGCTATCAACCTTGGGCAGGGCTTTATGAGTGTGTTGAAGGCTGTAGGTAGCGAGACTGACGAACAGACTGGTCTCCTCCTGAATGGATCCGCGAAGCTTCGCAGACTGCTATGAACAACGACGTAATGTCAAACCACTACTCGTGAGTGGACCGACGTCACGAGCGCGCTGATGAGTAGGCACCCTCGTGGTCGACCAAGGCTGCTCAAAGCCATCTCCAAGCACTACTCTCCCCAGTTCGACAATCTTGTGCGCGAGGGTCGTGAGCTCGTAAACGAGGAAATTGTCGTGACGGCCGGCGCCAATGAGGGTATGTCTGATCATGGGTAAGGAATGAAACTGATCTAAGGCATGTACTCTGCTCTCCTCGCTCATCTGGACCCAGGAGACGAAGTCATCTGCCTCGAGCCTTTCTTCGATCAGTACCTTGCTTCCATCATCTTCAATGGCGGTGTGCCAGTTTACGTCCCGCTGCACCCTCCTTCTGGTGAAGGCAAGAAGACTGGTGAGGACTGGAAGATTGACTTTGACGAGCTTCGGTGTGTTATTTGTTGATGAGAGGAAAAGACCTGATGATTAGTGCCGCCTTTACACCTAAAACCAAGGTCATCATCATTAACACACCACACAACCCATCTGGAAAGGTCTTTACTCGCGCAGAGCTCGAGACACTGGCAGAGATCTGTAACGAGAAGAATGTTCTTGTTTTGGCTGATGAGGTCGTGAGTAGCTCCTTTTTTAAGATATGCTGACAGCAGTACGACTGCATGACCTATGACGACAAGGAGCACATCCGTATCGCTTCCCTGCCAGGCATGTGGGATCGTACACTCACCGTCGGGTCCGCAGGCAGTAAGTCGCATCCTTCAATCCACGCACTAACGATCAGAATCATTTGCAGCCACAGGTTGGCGCGTAGGATGGCTCATTGGTCCTCCCGCTCTCACAACAGCAACCCTAGCCGCCTCAACACGCATCATCTTTTGCACAAACTCTCCTCTACAAGAAGCAGTCGCCGCCGGACTCGAGCTCGCGCCGAAATACAATTTCTTTGTGGATCAGGCCAATGCCTACAAGGAGCGCCGAGATGTGCTGATGTCTTACTTTGATCAGTTGGGGTTGAGCTACACTGTTCCGGATGGGAGTTACTTTTTGCTTGTGGATATTTCAAAGGTCAAGATCCCGCAAGGGTTCGAAGTACCCGAGTCTGTTCAGGGTCGTGGCAAGGACTTTGAGTGAGCTGGGCTGGGTCTCGTGAATTGTGCTGACGGAATAGGTTCTGTTGGTTCCTGGCACAGACGCTCAAGGTCGTCGGTATTCCCCCTTCAGAGGTTTGTGCAGCCCCAGCCATCTGCGCACGTATGATGCTGACGACTCAGTTCTACTGCAAAGAGCACGTTTCGATCGGAGAGAAGTTTGCACGATTCGCTTTCGTATGTCTTTTCTCTCTGATCTCGGTCATTGGCTGACGTCTGGCAGTGCAAGGACCCCGAGACACTGCATGAAGCTGGCAGGCGGTTGCTCAAGCTCAAGGAATACATGTAGATGGCTCTTCAGACTTGTTTGTATGTCATGTCGATTTGCTGGGATCTAGAGCAGTGCAGACGCCCCTCTGGATGTTGAGTTTGAACGGGGTTCTGGTGCGTGCGCGAGAGCGGATCGGATCCACGGACCGGTTCGGATATACCTCGTGCAGGCACGGAATACACAATTCCATCTTTCACGATTGGTTGTAACAAGACCACAGATTCCCAAACTGAAGCTATACGTCCATGTCATTTGTAGGCCCATCGAAAGTGACTGCAAGGCAATTTGCTGCGCGGTTTGCGCGGCGGACAGCATGCGGCGCTGCCAGACCGTATGTTACTGTTTCTAGTGAGCTTGGTGCGATTAGAAGTAGGAGATTACAGGGTGCGATCGCTGCTGCCACTGTGGTAAGTAGCTGCTGCATGATATCTAGAGAGCTCACAATCAGATCGGAGGATACCTGGCTTATAACATTGCCTTTCCGACACAGCTCGATGCGCGACAGGTAGCGCAAGAGGGAGAAGGGACCAGACAACCTTCAGGGCAAAAGCTCATCAGCTTCCAAGAGGTGGAGAAGCACAACACTCGGGATGATTGCTGGGTCATCATCAAGGTGTGTTTGTACCGTGCGAGGTGGTTCGGGTGCCCCCTGCTGACATGCCAGGGGAACGTATACGACGTGACAGATTTCTTGGAGAATCACCCTGGAGGCGCTGGCATCATCCTCGCAAACGCAGGCAAAGATGCAACGTCAGTCCATCCGCCGTGGACCGCGAGCCGTCACTGATGCCTCGCAGAGAAGTCTTCAACCCACTACATCCACCGGACGCGCTGGAACAACTAGATCCCGAGAAACACTTGGGACCAGTAGATCCAACGACAGTCCCAGCCACAGGGCCAAAAGTCTTGACGGCCGATGAAAAGCGTCAGCGCAATGCCCGCGAGCAAATGCCGCCTCTTGGCGCCATGGTCATGATTCCTGATTTCGAGAAAGTTGCTGAAGAAGTTTTGAGCGAGACGGCTTGGGCATACTATAAGAGTGCTTGTGAGTTCTGAAAGTGAAATAAGCTCGTGGCTGATGTTTTCTAGCTGATTCAGAAGAGTGTGCGTCTATTGCTGATGGGACTTGAAGCTGACTGCTCCAGCTGCTGATGAGAACGAGTTGGCTTTCGGCAGGTATTGGTTCCGACCACGAGTGTACGTCCATCATCATTTGTTTGCTTGCAGATATTAATGACCAGCTTGCGGGATGTCACCACTGCATCCGTCGAGACCGAGATCCTCGGCAACAAGTCAAGCTTGCCGATCTTCATCAGCCCAGCAGCCATGGCCAAGCTCGGTCACCCGTTGGGCGAAATCAACTTGACCAAAGGGGCCGGGAGAGCCGGTATCATCCAGGGGGTGAGACATCGCTGATGTTTGTATGTAGGGAGCTTACTTTATGGCAGATATCAATCAACGCTAGCTGCAGTCTTGACGAGATGCTAGATGCCCGCGAAGACGATCAGTCGCTTTTCTTCCAGGTGCGTTGACAATTAAAGGACTGACAACACTGACTTTCCAGATCTATCTTAACAGGGATCGCAATGCTTCGCGAGCACTCATTGACAAGATCAACAAAAGCGAAATCAAAGCAATCATCTTTACCGTCGATACCGCTGTATCGAGTAAACGCACGCGGGACATCCGTGCCAAGGGCGTCGTCGAAGCTGTGCGTTTCAGCGGACGAAGACTACCGCCTTACTGACGTTTGTAGGCTCCGCCAAACACACCTGCTGGTGCCAACAGCCGTGCAGCGCCCGTCGGCGTGGCGCAAGCAATTTCGGGTTACCAAGATCCGAATCTGCAGTGGAGTGACATCGCATGGATTAGAGTAAGCCGACGGTCCGACTTGTCATCTGACGAGAGCAGAGTCAGACCAAGCTGCCTATCATTGTGAAAGGGATCCAATGTGTCGAAGATGTGGCGCTTTGCGCTGAACATGGAGCGGATGCCGTGGTGCTCGTAAGTTGATGCGGTGCTACTCAAGTCAAGCTGACACTCAGTCTAATCACGGAGGTCGTCAGCTGAACTAGTGAGCAGAATATACCTCCTAGCGGGATCATGCTGACAGCACAGCGCGCCCGCTTCAATCGATGTCCTGTACGAACTCCGCCACACACGTCCAGACCTATTCGAGAAGATGGAGATCTACATCGACGGCGGTGTCCGATCAGGAACAGACGTCGTCAAAGCGCTGTGTCTTGGAGCCAAAGCCGTCGGTATGGGCCGACCATTTTTGTTCGCCAATGGGGCTTACGGTGAAGAGGGCGTTGTCAAAGTCTGCGAAAGTAAGTGTTGCGCGCGTTCTACCTTTCCAGCTGACGCTTGAAGTCATGGGTGATGAGATACTGAAGGCTATGCGCATGTGCGGCGCTTCAAAGATTGAGGATCTCAAGCCGGAGATGGTTGGTCTTCGAGGGCCTTGGGTTTGGCCACCACCTATGCCAGCGTCTAAGCGATCATGAGAGTATGCATACATGACGTTCGATGTAAGTCTACTGCGCATGTCCGCGTACAGCTTCTGCGACCTCTTTATCAGGCTGACCTCATGGCCGGACACATGGCCGGACACCTTCCTTGCCCGAATGGACTGCAGTGCGCCACTGATTTGCTCCCGCCCGGCCTCGGCCACTCCACCTCGCAATGCTATATTTGAACGATTCTCTCATCGTCTGCTTTTCAAAAACACTCGTTCGCAGCTTACTTCCACTTTTTTACATACAAAAATGATTCCTACCCGTAAAATCGCAGGTCGTGAGGTCGGAGCTATCGGGTGAGCTAGCTTGGACGATCTTTGTTGCGATCGCTGACGACTAGGCACGGCTTGATGGTGCGCACTGCAGCTGCTGCGCATGGGCATTCTCACAAGATATGACAGCTGACCTGATCAGTCTCTGACTTGGGTCGACAACCCTACACCTGATGAGCAAGCTTTCGAGAGCATGAAGTGAGTGCTACGCGACTGATATTGGTAGCTGACGCGTCATAGGGCAGCAGCCGACGCAGGCGCGACCTTCTGGAATGCAGGTCAGTGGTCTGGAGTCATCTTCCATATGAGCTGATCGCTAGGCACCTTTTACGGAGAGGACCTCATCAACCTCAAGCTTCTCGGTCGCTTCTTCGAGAAAGTGAGAGTGTTCCCGAGCACCTGGCTAACCCGCAGTATCCTGAATACATTGACAAGATTTACTTGTCTGTCAAGGGAGGTTTCTCAATGAAGACTGGACCGTTCAAGTCGTGAGTTTGTGAGGAGCTCGTCAGACAAAGTTGTTGACACTGTAACAGCATCGAGGAGTTCCAAAAGGAGCTGACCGAATCACAGAAGGCTCTTGGCAAGAAGAAGATTGACCTCTTCGAAGTGCGTGCGCGGCTTGGTCGTGAACTTTGCTGACATGTTCAGCCTGCTCGTGTGCCAAAGCATCAGTAAGAGCTTCCTTGATGCGTTATAGTCTGACAAGTCAAGGTCCATCGAGGACACCATGAAGCTCTTGGTTCAACTCAAAGAGCAAGGTCACTTTACTGTAAGTTTCTGGATATCAGATTTGAAGTTCAGCTGACATCGCAGGACATCGGTCTGAGGTATAGTCATTGCTCATCAAGAGCCTCAAGCTGATAACATCAGCGAAGCCAGAGCCGACACGCTCCGGCGCGCTCATGCCGTCCACCCAGTAGCGGCCGTCGAGATCGAAGCCTCAATCTGGGTGCTGGATGAAGAAGTTCGCAAGGTCATCAAGGCAGGCGAGGAGCTCGGTATTGCTGTGGTTGCCTACTCGCCTCTTGGACGCGGCTTCCTTGCACGCAAGTTCAAGAAGCCCGAGGATATTCAGCAGGAGCACACTGCTGCTATGCCGCGCTTGCAAGGCGAGGCGTTCTACGAGAACCTCAAGCTCGTTGACCAAATCGTGAGTTAGAGTGCTTCAGTCAGGACCTCGAACTGACATCTGGTAGGAGGAGATTGCGAAGGAAGTCGGCTGTGAACCGGCACAGCTCTGCTTGGCTTACTTGCTCGAGGTGTCGCCCAAGGTGGGTTGCTTCGTGAGTCACTAGAAAACTGACGAGCAGATTATCCCCATTCCCGGCACGACAAATGCTGAACGAGCCAAGAGTAACATTGCCTCTGCCAACGTCAAGCTCTCCAAGGACAATGTCAAGGCCATCGACGACGCTCTGGCCAAAATTGACGTGATTGGTGACCGCGCCCCCAAGCACATGGCTGCTATCAACGTGCGCTTCTGTGATGTTTGCGCTGACAATGTACAGTGGGGTTAATTAAACAGTACCAGTGATGATATGCTTATGCTTATGTACAACTTGATGCTACAACTTGGAATGTCCCTTTAATACCGCCCTCTGTACTCCCAACCACCGACAGCCTGATCTCGTTGTTGAATTGGCTGGGGAGCTGACCGCCAATTGCCACCCATCTCCTGCTCTACGCAATCCTCATCCTCTTCCTCATCATCCATCTCCATATCGTCATCTTCTTGTACCCTTCGTACATCCACGGCGGAGGAAACTGCCGAGACGGATGACGACTCTGGTCTGGCGCCGAAAGCGGCCCAAGGATTCCGAGCAACCGAAGGATCTTGAAAAGCACCCCAAGATGTCTTGGGATCTTGCTGTTGCTGGCACAGTGGCGCGAATGCATCATCACCGAATGCACTGCCTGTCATGTCATCGCAATCATCTGGTGACGGCACAACAGAATGGTGTGGCATTGCATTGGCCTTTGGCGAAGCCGGAAGTGAGGTAGTAGCGTTTGGGAAACCGTATGATGCTTGCCGCCCATACAGCATAGGTCTTGCTTTCGGTGTGACCATGGCCGAAGAGCTTTCTGTGCCAATCATAGGTGACGGAAAGGATGGAAAGGAGGAAGGTGTAAAGGTATTTGTGTAGGATGAAGGGGGTGCCAAAGGCTCGCCAGAGTGGCCACCACTTGCAATATACTGCTGTCTCGAGCAAGATGTAGACCGCGAAGGAGGATGAGCACCCGCGGGCGCCATGTGATGAATATGGTGCGGTTGGAAAAGAGTCTGGTTTAAGGTAGCCTGCTTGATCAGTGCCACACACAAACTTCGGGCAATAACTCACCTGAAGCTGCTTCAGATCGTGACCATTCTGCCCAACGGTCATGCCACCCGACAGCGTTGCGATCAAATCGTCCATTGTGGCCATTGTAAAAAAATTATCAATGATGATGATGATGGGAATGTTGATTCGCAAACCTGCCTTTACCGGCGGCAGGCGAAGAAATACTGTCCGCCCTCGAAAACCTCGGTCTAATTCAGTCGGGCCGAGAGCCGCGTTGAACTTTGCCGTTTTACAATCGGTTATCTCCGTAACGTCCCCACTTGCAGATCGGTTGACGACGTTTAACCCCGGATAAGCACAAGCAATCTTCAACGATTGCATGAGGTGCGCTAATTGCATTTGCAGTGTCATGGATAGAACCGCTAGCGCTAAACAGCTCCAAAGCTCCAATACATCCCGTAAACTCTGTTCAATTTCCCGTGGAATCCCCATCAACGGTACTGCCGCTGTTTCGGTCAATTATACTACCGTTCGCCATGAACCCGAGCTACACGCCGTTGCCCATGCTGTCAGGGCGCCGCGTGAGACCTATCAACGTGTCATCACCTTGCAACGCGTTCCTAAGGGGTAAAGTCAGCCTTTTTTGTCATTCAGGATAAAACCCACTCGAGGAGATAAACGATTGGTATTGAGCCTGCGTTGTCTGCGGCCTATGGGTTACTTAGCAGGCTGCAGACTTTCGAGGTGAGGCCGAACGCACCATCAACTTGAAGATGCCAATGAGCTTGTGTGCCAGGGAGCGTAGCACTTGAGTTGCCTTGCCCGAGTCGGATCGACCTTCGAGGTAACGTCCATATGCAATGCCTGACCTGCCAACAGCATACCACGGTCCAGCAATGAGCAAGTCTGCATCATCAGACACAGTCGGCATGAGAAGAAACGTACCAAATCGAATGCGATCAGCTTCTTGAATGTGCTCCAGACCCTGCGAAAACTGGGTCAACGCCGAGATTGCCCAATCACGGTGATAAGCCGAGGGCGCATCAATATCAAGCTTGAAGTAGATAAACGCAGACGCGCTGAATGTCAGTCCAGTGCCACACACGGCTATGCGGACTTACATCTTCAAGTTGCTCAACAGAGTCAGCTTGAGTGCCCTGATCTTGCTAGCTTGATCGTGCGTAATGTCAGACGGAAGTACCGTCGGGTCCGTAAAATCTGCCGGAAGTGAAGCGTCTAGGGCGGTAATAGCCAAAAGCAGCTTGCGAGTACTGTCAACAGAGTCTTGGCCGATCGGACGATCATAGAGCCTTGAAGCGTGTTGGAGGACGGAGAGGGCTTTCAGACAAGCAGTCATGTACGTGTCTTGTGGTGCGCCAGCTGGACGGGGCAGGCCTCGATGAAGGTCTACGAGGTTTCCCGTAGGTATCACACTCAGAGGCTCGTCGTGCGGCCGCGGCCAGGGAGTAGTGACCTCGTCATCGTTTAAGCCTAAGAAATGTCAGTTCAGCCTCATCGTTTCAACACACTGCTACGCCAGCCCCAGCCTACAAGTCAGTGATGATTCCAGCTTCGTGTCTCTCACAAGCTTCAGATATCTTCTCCAGCATCCAGACCATCCAGCTGTCCTGTTAGACAGTCTCACTGGGCGTGTGCGACTCACAATAGGTCAATACGCTCTTTGAGTTCCTCTTCGTCCTCCGCATTCGGTACAATTGCGGTCCTGCCTCTAAGGATCCGCAACTGCTGCTCCTTTTCATAGTCCTCTCTTGAAGCCGGACTAGCATGCCGCGCACCACTCCTGTTGAGCACATGACGGATATCGCCAACATTGATCGTCGCTAATCCAGCGCTGACAGCTAGACGAGCAGTCATTCCCCCGTCGGTCCATCCCTGGATATACTTGCCATCAGAGATAGTGCGTCGCGTCCTGAGCACACCTCCGCGGACGAGATCGAGGACGCGGTCGGCGTTGGCGATGCCGAGCTCTTGGGCATTCTGTGCGGGGACGAGAAGCATCTGGCTGAGAGCAATGAGAGATGGCGAATTGGTGTCGGGCAGGTAGTTGTATAGGATGCTGAGTAAGAGCGCGGGATGTGGTCTGTCGACTGCTCCTGGGGCCAGGCGAGACAGGAAGGAACGGAGAGGTAGGGCCAATTGCTGGAACCTTTCGGGGCGGTCGTGGATGTGCATGTCAATGCTGTACATTAGCAAAGCCAGTCAAACTGGTATGAGCATACGCGAGATTGATGATGGCCCATCCAATGGTATCAGCCGGCTCTGAGACAACAGCTTTGAGGACTTCTGCAAGAAGCGTCTCAGCCGGCAAACCCTCCCACTTGTTCCGCTTAGCACTTGGCGGCTCACCAGCAGCTTCAGCCGCGTTGGCGAGCGTCATCAAGTGCGGTTCGTCAAAAGCCTGCAGCGCAGGATCGATGGGGAAAGATCCATGATCAGGATGACCACTGCCAGGGTACTGGGGCAAGAACTGATACGGACTCGCATGGGATGACTCGTGCGAGGTGCTGGTTGAGGCTGTCGCATGCTGGATCGCGGCGTGCGTCTCGTCAGAAGCTGGATTGTTACCGTTGCCGCCGTTGAGGCGCGATTCGAGTTCAGCTACATTATCAGCTTTGTACATGGCGAATCAAGAACGCACCGAGCTTATCCTCGAGTAAACGCACGCGACTGCGCTGTTTGACCTGCGAATACACGCAATCGATCTTGGCCTGACCATCAGCATTCACCAATGGATCCTCCTACCTTGGAGCAAGCTTTACACGTTGGCGTCTCGCCATCACATTTTCTACTGATCAGTCTGATGTTGCAGAAAAGACAGCAACGTACAGTTTGCGTCGCTTGCAAAATTCTGCTGATCAGTAACTTCCACTCGTCATCATAAGCTCACCGCAAGCTCCTCCTCTCTGCACAAGTCAGCTTTTTGTCAACATCAAGGAACTCACAGGAAGCGTCTGCCTGTTCTTACGCCGTTTCGGTAATGGCTCATCCGTCCCATCCTGTTGCTCCAACGCCATGTTATACACTGGTGGCTCAGCATGCTGGTGCGGCGCGTACTCTGCATGACCAAGAAGCTCTCCCAGCTGACTATTATCCAAAAATGGTTCTTGATGTTCGTTCTGCATACTTGAGCTTGCTGTTTGTTGAAGGGTGACGGAGATGGACAAGGGTGAGCGATTTCAACGGACTCAGAGACTGAACGCCGAGCAGACGGGAGTATTTTGGTGAAAGTGGCAGCATGTACATAACCTTCTACGAAACGACTACTGGGATGGGACGGTAAAGCCAGCGACTTCAAGCAAAGAAGCAAGCGTGACTTTGGCGATACTCCTAATCTGCGAGAAGTCATAGCCATCACGCTGGCTGACGTCGCCGGACGAATGGTAATGAGGGTCGGCAATGGGACCGTTGCGTTCTGGAAAGAGTCAGCGCGGAACGTATGTGATGCACGGAGCGCACCGTAGACAGCGGTAGCAGGGAAGCCGTTCGCGACAAAATTTTGGTGGTCTGAGCAACAGGCTGGTGTAGTGCCGATGACGAGCTCCGGGGAATAGATTCGGCTGAGGTTACCTAGAAGCCAGCCCGCTTCAGGTAAACCAATCCTGACGTCAGATCAAGCCGTCAAGCCACATACGATTCAGGCAAAGCAAGCTGCAATGTCTCCCCAGGCTACCATCAGCCTACACCTTTCAAGGAAAAGCTCACAACATGATAAGCCAGCATATCAGCCTGAATTTGCAACGCAACTTCCGCATGCTCCATCTTCAATTTAGCAGCATAAGCATGCGATCCGAACAATCCCTGTTCTTCTCCTGCAAACCAAGCGAGCGTCACCTGACTTTGAAGCTCCAAGCCCGCTTTGCCAATGGCGCGAGCAAGGGCAAGAAGATGGCCTGAACCGGAGCCATCATCGTTGCCTCCTGGTGCACGAGTTGAGCCGAACGAGCCGCGCGAGTCATAATGCGCGCTGATGATGACTGTGTGGTTTCTGGTGGGGTTTGGGTGGACAGGAGAATAGTGGCAGATGACGTTGGGTGAAAAGCCGAACAGAAACGGCTCGAGTGTACAGTTTGCTCCCGACTTGGTTGCTTGATCTGCCAAACGTCAGCCTCACCTCGATTAGCATGCAACATACCTCTGATCCAGTGAGCAGCTTGTACAGCTCCACGCGTAAAGCTATGCCGACTGTCAATCCCACTAGGTCCCTCACCCGTCAACCACCTTACGTCCCTTCGAATCTCATCTTCATCGAGCGTCTCAAGGATCGCATAGATGCGAGCATCAAACGTTGCGTTCTTCGTCAAATCAGCTAGGAAGGCAACTTGGTGCGCTGGCACTGTCTCCCATGCTTGTGCTTTTGGAGATGCTGGAAGTGCGACGGGGACGAGATGCGCCGGCAGAGAGGACGAGAAATGGCCGATTTGAGTGGTTGGGACGGAGATGAGGAGCATTGAGGAGGAACTGTAGATGAGTTCTGGCTGCTCGGTGGCGCTGCTCGCAGATGATACATGCTGCGCCTGAGCCTCATTCGAATCACCAGCAAAAGCAGCACTTTGCTCAAGGATCTCAGGCCAAGCGGCGTGGACTTCTCCTTTCGGCGCATAAGCCAGCCCGGCCTCTCCAACCCAAAGTAACGTCCTGCCCTCCCTCAACGCAGATTCTGCAGGTACGAGTGATCCACTGCTGAAACTGTTCAGCGCCGCTGGATCAGAGAGACACTCCTCGGAGGGAAGATAGATAGCTTCTTGTTGGGCACCGTATGTGCCGTAGTAAGCTTGTTGAATGCATGATGGGAGTGAGGGGCTAGTGGTTGCGGGAGTGATAAGAAAGGTGTTGGCGTTGGCTGCTATGAGAGGGAGGAGAGCTAAGAGGGTGAGAGAGGAGATCATTCTGGGGATGGATGAACTGAATGCAACAAAGCTGCTGCTGCTGAAAGTGAAGCGCGTGAGCGACCTGTCGGTGATGGCCGATCATGCCGTACCCCTCGAGCCCGGCTTGCCTTGCCTTTGCCATGCTACCATGCCAGCAATTCACCCTTGTGTGAGCTGATTGATACAGGGCTATGAAGTGTTGAAGACAAAGGCAGCTGCTGCCGAGCTTGCATGTCGAAGTTACCTCTCACCAAGGAAAACCCCATAAATCTCCAAAAGAAGACAAAAAGGAAGATACCTTGACATCAAGAGCCGACAGTGCAATGGCAACGAGGCAAAGGTAAGTGCATGCCGAGAGCTCCCGTCGCTCTGCAAGTGATCCAGCCGTTGAAGGCTCGCCATCGCAGACACGACCAAGCGAGCAAGACTTTCGTTAACAATACGTGTTGCTACCAACGCAAAGGAAGCTATCATCTTCCGTTCATCCATCATGTACATACGGTAATGGCAATCACCGCAATGTCAAATTAGTTCGTATTGACGTCTTTTAGCGTACGTCCCTTAAGCTTGCTGTATCGAAAGCG